>JASKGM010000001.1:19810537-19858037 GCA_034509205.1 Ceratonia siliqua | reverse complement strand
TTTTTGGGTCCTTTTAATTTCTTCTTTTGTAGAAGTTTTGAATTTCAAGTCAAAGTTTTGTTTTCACTATTTGTTAGAAAGTAGAATTCCATTATGAGAAGTTTGGTTAATAATCATCTTACGAGAGATATATCATTTTTTCAAGATTAATAGGGGAAAAGTATGTTTTTTAATTTGATTATACATCCTCTTAGAAACAAACTCTTTTAGTTTCTGTCATAAGTGTAATTAGTTAATCTAGAAAATGTTAGAAATATTAATATAACAATTCTTGGTCCTTCTCCTAACAGGTTAAACTTTTGGGATGATATAGCCCTTGACGTGGTATCTTCATTTTAATGTCTTCATCTTTTTCTGGTAATTTTTAATCAAAGTAAGCCTAACTTTATATATTTACTTTACCTAGAATAACTAATTGCTTAGACTGTAAATATACACAATGCTGGAGCCCACATGCATTGCACACGGGACTTAACTAGTCATAGAAAAATAAATAATGCTAAAGGTTTCTTATGATGCATTAAGTTAATCTCTTAGTTATAGTTGTTGCTGTAATTATACTGTGTATGCCTTCTGTGTGCATACATGTATTTCCCATTTTTGACATTGTACTGATTTCTGATTCTGCTTAAACTGCTGTCACAGATGATACATGAATTTAAGTGTGTTGTTTTGCTTGATGGTTCAGTCACAACTGTTTCATTCATCACTTCATATGTGTTATCTCCCAATAATGTTATTTTGTTTTAATTGTTTCTGCTTTAAAATTTGAATTTTGCACAGGCTAGTAAATCCACCATGGCCCTAAAACTGTTCCACGAAATGATGAGTCATAAATGTAAACCAAATATTTGCACATATACTGCTATGGTGAATGCATTTGCTAGAGAGGGACTGTGTGAGAAAGCAGAAGAAGTATTTGAGCAGATGCAGGAAGCTGGGGTTGAACCTGATGTTTATGCTTATAATGCACTCATGGAAGCTTACAGGTTGATATGCAAGATGGTATTATGAATGCCTTATTAATAAAGTTTAATCCTTTTAAATTGTTTTTCTATAACTACACGGTGTGATGAAGACTTTCGAAGATGTAAAAATGAATAAGTTAGTAATCAAAACCATAATACTTTATGTTCATATGTTCTACAGAGAAACTTAGGGAATGATGTGGGCTTGTATGATTTGTTTAATGGTCATTCCCATAGTTCATGGCATAGGGCCACAGAGGGTTGAGCCATGCAACCCTTTGTTGCATTGCAGTTTTGATGTGGTGTAGTGTTGCTCTCACAATATGTAACATTTTCTGTTGCCATTTCGTGTGCAACAGTGTCACATTGAAAGTCAAATTTAGGGCTTTATCACATTGCAGGCCTCAATAAAAGTAATTGGCATCTTCTGGGAGTGCTCAAGTGACAAGAAGAGGGCAATAGCACTCTCCTTGTCTCCTTCTATTGATCTTATATTGATGAAGAGGTGGCAGACTCAGAAAAAATTGAAGAGTAGGATTTTGAGGAATTTGCAAACGACGATATTTATGATGATGTTGCCCTTAGTGAATAAGATAGTGACATTTAGATATCTTTAGATGATGCTTAGACTCCTAAATTAGTGAATAAGAGAGTGACATTTAGATCTCTTTAGATGATGCTTAGACTCCTAAACTCTTTCAACTTTGACATATTTATAATTTGTGTTTGATGCTGTGTTTTATGCTTGATACATTTGGATCATGGATGATTTTTTGAATTTGTATGATTTATGTGTTAAGTATGACTTAAGATTTTCATATATATTAGTTTTATTTGTTTCTTACTGTTCCTTTGTACTATCATAAATATATTCAATATGATGTGAAGTGAACCATACTTCAATGTTTACCTGCTCAACGCAGTGTGCTGGTTGCCATGGCTCTAGGACCCTTTTTGTTAGTGTGCCATGCGCCATAAATACCTCTGGTCATTGCATTAATTAGGTTATCATGTAAACAAGATATTGTGAGTATGAAGCATAAGCCATCTAGGTATTGTAAGAATTGAGATCTTATCGGATCTCAGAGTCGAAATACTAATAGAAAGAAGTAACTAAATGGAGTCACTAGCAAGGTGTAGTTGACAGCAGATAACAAAAGCCTAGTCTAGCATAGCCATAAAATGAGTTGTTTACTTCAATACCCTAGGATACATTGAAAGTCAAACTTTAATTGTTGTGCAGGCAATAATAAAATGATGAAAATGTTAAGCAAGTGATGACTGATATAAAACAGCATCAACAAAACAAATTTCAGCGAGTGAAGGTTGCTAAGCATTCAATCTGATTGTCCTTGTATATGCAGGATCAAAAATAAGAATGATAATCTGGTAGGTACAAGATATATTTGTCTTAAGCTTTGGAGTATGGAAAAATCAAAATAAAGGATCAATAAAAATCTACAAATGGCATACTAATATGGGAATTTTTGTTGCATGTGGACTGGAGGGCCAGTATTTGATTGCTTAATTGATGTGCAAAATGAAGTAATGTGTCTGGGAATGTTTGGTTGTTTGGGTCTGCAGTGTGTATTGCAACGTGTAGTATGGACCCATCAATTTACTTGACTTAATAATGTACTAGGACTTCCATGAAAGTTCTTGTGGCTAAGTCTCAAGAACCAATTCCAATATAAATAAGAATGCCAAACTGGCCTAAATTGATAGGGTTTGATTGTTCTTGATGGTTTAGTTTTTGTAGAATCTTAAAACTGAAAACCAAAAGCTTTTGTTTGGTTAAAGTTACTAGAACTACGGATGAACTAAAAGTTTGGTTCTTTATACTTGTTGAAAAATAAATAGGAGTAAAGAGGAAAAAACTGAGGATAGAGAAGAGAAAGAGGAGAGAAAGGTTATAGGCTTCAGTTTATTATCCTCCTTAGCCTTCACCTATATTTATATTAGAAGATTAGGAGGAATTATACACATATTCCTAGCTATTCTCCTAACAACAGTCCCCAAAATCACTCCATCATACATTATGGTAAATATTCTTTGCTTAGTCAACATTCCCCTGATTCTCTGTGTAATTCTGACCAAATGTCGCTAATTCAGACCCGATCTTAATTTCTCTCCTTTTCTTTCCTAAACAGCTCTCTTAATCGTATTAATGATGAAGATGCTTTTACTTTTCTAACAATTCTAATATAGATTATTTCTCTTTTGTTAATCATTATACACCCACCCTGTTCACTTTGCATGTCTGCTTCTTCATATTCTTTCGTTTTCAACTGGTCTCACCCATTATCACCTTTACCTCAATCATGTCTGTCTGTGTGTCCACTCCCTTTGTACTTCCTAGTATTTCCTACATTCCCCTTGCTTATTAGCAAGTCAATTGTTTCATATTTGTTCTTTAATAATCATGTTTATCTTCTTGTGTTTCTTATTTTTTCCAAATCAGATAATTTGTCCATTTACTGTTGTGTCTTATATTTTGATTTGTTAGTCTATATAAGAAAATGAAAAAGGAGTTGACCAACGGCTGATCTTTGGCATTTTGGTTAGCCCAAGAGTTGTTGCTAAGCTTTGTACTGAAATCTTTGCACCTGGTCTGAAAAGGAACTCAAGTCATGTGTACTCATGTTGGATGATTGGTGATTGTAAAGCCAATATGACTTACGTAAATATTGCCTGTAAAACTTACCAAACTGAACTCATTTTTCACCCATAACATATTGCTTTAAGGTGAATGCTTGAGGTTTGTTGAAGAGAAAGAGAAATAATTGAAAACCTTGTCTTATTAGACTGATGATCATGTATGAAGAGGAAATATAGTATGATAGAAGCACTGAGACTAAAAGATTAAAGGCTAAAATACCCTTACTAATATAGCTTAAATACTCTTCACATTCTCCCTCGAGTTGAAGCATATATATCAATCATGCCCAGCTTGTTCACCAGTTCTGACATGGCTAGTAGAGATTAGTCATTGTTGAATCTTCTCTCAAGTAAAGTGACATTTGGCTTCAATATGCTTCGCTCTCTCATGAAAGACAGGGTTGGACGCAATATGAAGCATCGCCTGATTGTCACACCAGAGCTTCATAGGTGTAGAAATGTGGAAGTCAACCTCACCAAACAATTGAGATACCCACATGAGTTCGTAGGTTACTTGAGCCATGGCTCGATGCTCAGATTTTGCACTCAACCTTCATACCACATTCTATTTCTTGCTCTTTCAAGACGCAAGATTTCTTCCAACAAAAATACAATACCCAGATGTGGATCGCCTATCTATGGCGGAACTTGCCCAGTGAACATCTGAAAAGCCTCCAACCTAACAATGTCCATGATCACCATAAAGAATTTCACGGCTTGGTATACCTTTTAATTACCAGAGTATATTCTGAACTGCATCTTAGTGATCAGTACGAGGAGAAGACATAAACTGGCTCACTACTTTTGCTGCGAATGAGATATATCAACGAGTCATAGTAAGGTAATTAAGCTTTCCCACCATACTCCTGTACCTCTCAGGGTCAAATAGTAACTCTCCACCATCAACTGTAAGTTTCAAGTTGGGAACCATGGGGGCTTCACATGGTTTGGCTTCAAATACACCCATCTCACACAGAAAATCTAGGACATATTTGCATTTCTACCCCCAGTTATTTCAATTCCCAAGAAATATTTCAAGTGCCCTAAATCTTTGGTTTGAAATTTGGATTGAAGAAAGTTCTTTAGGGTAGAGATACCACCATTGTCACTCCCAGTTATTACAATATCATTAACATATACAACCATTAGGATAAAACTACCACTAGATTGCCGATCGAAAACGGAGTGATAATAACTACTCCATTGCAAATTGAACTCAAGGACCATGTCACTTAACCTCTCGAACTACGCCCAAGGAGATTGCTTTAGTCTATACAATGACTTCTGGAGCCGGCATACTTTCCCACTCTCTCCCTAAGCAACAAACCTAGGTGGTTGCTCTATATAGACTTCCTACAAATCACCATGTAGGAAGGTATTTTTAACATCCAACTGATAAAAAGGCCAATGAGAGGAGGCTGTCAGAGAGATAAAGAGATGAACAGATGCTAACTTCACAGCAAGAGAGAATTTTTCCAAATAATCAACCTCATATGTCTGAGCATATTCTTTAGCTACCAACCGAGCTTTAAGCTACACAATGGAACCATCGGGATTGACTTTGATAGTGTAAACCCACTTACACCCAACTACCTGTTACCCAAGAGGGAGAGAAACAAGTTCCCATGTGTTATTGTGACCAAGAGCTAGCATTTCCTCCTTCATTGCGGACGTCCAACCATCATGAGAAAGTGCCTCCCTCGCGATTTTAAGAACAGACACAGAGTCTAGGGAGGCCACAAAAGTATGAGATAGGAGAAAAGTGGTTATAGTAAACAAAAGAAAAGATAGGGTAGGTACAGGAATGTTTACCTTTTCATAGGGCAATGGGAAGATCAAGAGACGGATCCGGAGATGAGGAAGGCCGTAGTGTTCGCGAGTCAAGAGTCTCTAGAGGAACAATTGGTACATCCTAGAGTGGCAGAGTTGAGGGTGGCTTTGGGGCATGAGGTTTGCTGGGATTAACATGGATAATAGGAGGGTTGGGGGGTTCAGGTAGAGCATCGGATGGTGAGAAAGCATGATAGATTTAGAAATCATTTTCAGAGGCATATGACACAGGAGTCTGACTGGAAAGGGGTAGTCTCAAAAAAAGTGATATCGGCAAACACAACATACTTCCCCAAAAACGTCAATATACCTTTTGAGATCGAGGGTATCCAAGGAAAAGATACTTCAAAGATTGAGGGTCAAGTTTCGAAATTTGAGGACGCACTCATGGACAAAACAAGTGCAACCAAAATTATGGGGAGACAAGGGAAACAAGGGCTGAGAAGGATACAAAATAGTGTAAAGAATTTGACCATCCAATACAGAGGAAGGCATACAATTAGTAAGGAAACATACAGTAGAGATTGCATATGCCAAAAACGATTTAGGGACTGTCATGTGAAATAAAAAGGTACGAACAACTTCTATCAAATGTCTATTTTTTCGTTCAGCGACCTCATTTTGTTGGGGGGTGTACACGCATGAAGACTGGCGTATAATACCACGTTGTGCCATAAAAAACGTAAAAGAAGAGGAGAAAAACTCGGTGGCATTATCATGGCATAAAACTTTGATAGTAGTATTAAATTAATTTTCAACCTTATAGCAAAAAATAGAGAAAACAAAGAGTACTTGTGAACGATGTTTTATTAAATATAACCAAGTTGCACGAGAATAATCATCAATAAAAGTAACGAAATATTGAAAACTAGTTTTAGACAATATTGGACAAGGACCCTAAACATCGGAATGAACAACATCAAAAAGAGACACAACCCATTTATTGACTCTCAAAGTATAAGACAAACGACAATGTTTAGTAAACTGACAGGACTCACCGTTTAACCTAGACATAGAACTGACTTTAGGACATAACTGCTTCAAACTTTGTGGAGAGGGATGACCTAAACGACAATGGAGATCCAAAGGGGACAAGGTGCTAGGACAAGAAATTGAGCTAGGAACCGAAGGAGGTGTGCACTCCAAGACATACAAACTGTTTAACTCGTGGCCTCTACCAATAATTCGTCTCGTCCCAAGATTCTGAAAAACACAATGGTCAGGGAAAAATACAATACTGCAGTTTAAAGCTTTGGTGATTTTGCTAACAGACATTAAATTGAATGAAAATTTGGATAAGTACAACACAGTGAATAAGGGTATAGAAGATGTGAGGTAAGTGGTGCCACTACCAATAATACTTGTGGTGGAGCCATCAGCTAAGGTGACACAAGGTAGATGAGATGCTGGGAAAAAGGAAGAAAGAATACCTATGTTTCTTGTCATATGATTTGTGGCACCTGAGTCAATGATCCAGCTGCTCGGTGTAGAAGAAAGGCAAGCAGTGGAAATACCTGTTTGGGCAATATGGGCTGTATGAGGTGGAGCAGACTGAGTGGCTTGAAATTCTTTATAACGGGCGAACTCATCCGATATCATAGGGACCATCTTAGTGTCACTCTCTGGGACACTATCTTGAGCAACAGTGTTGGCAAATCGTTGATGCTTAGTAAGAAGTTTTGGCTAGTTGTGCTTGAAATGCTCAGATTCCTTACAGTAGTGACACATTATCTTGGTATCACTGCTATCACATCTGCCACTTCATCAAACTTTAGAACCACCACAACCACCTCTCCCACTAGTACCCACAAAAGCATAGGAATCACTGGGTTTAGCTTGACTTTTAGAAGACTCCCTAGAAGTCCGAAGTCGGCGAAAGTACACATTTTGTAATTTTAATTTATCAGACCCAGTCAGAATTTGGGAATGGGCAACACTGTAATCATCTTGGTGACTAGTAAGAAAGCACATGAGAGCCAACTGCTCTCTTTACTCCCTCATTGCCCCTACATCACTAGTAATGGGCATCAAGGTATTAAGCTCTTCGTTCACTTTCTTGAATTGAGCAAAATGATCAGTCAAAGAGACCTCTTTTTGTTTTGCCCGATGGAACTTTTGAATCACATCATAGAGATGAGACATATCCTCCTTCCTTGAATATAGGGACCTTAAGTACTTTCAAAGGTCCTTGAATGTATCACAGTGTGTGGTGATATCCTCAATTCGAGCCTCTAAGGTTTGTCTAATCAGCTCATACAGATGTTTGACCTCTCAGGTCCACTTTTTTTTTGCTAACTCACCTGTTGGAGCATTACTAATTGAATAATCCTCCATCTCAACTCCGTACATGAACATTTCCACTGCCTTTCTCCATTGAAGGTAATTACGGGGACCCTCTAACTTACGGTTAGCAATTTTGGTGGGTGCAGGAATTAATTCAGACATCAATTTTTGGGTTTCAATCTCTCTAGGAGGAGGTTGAGTAGCATCAGAGTGTTCTTCAGCCATTAAGACTAATGTCATACTAAACAAATAAGTATCACCAAATATATAAAAAATACTCAAAAAAAAAAAAAAAGTACCAATCATGCCAAATTGCTCCAAAATCAGACTACCCAAGTGAAATAATACCAAAATCAGATTACCCAAGGTCGAATCACTAAAAAGTCGGCCACCCACAATGAAATACCCACTGTTCCACACTGAAAACGACTACTCATTGCCGTTCGTCCGTCAGACACGTGGTTCAGCAGCTGGTAAACCACTAAGCAACCACCACAACGCAAGATTCGGCTAGACAACGTCCAAAAACTCAACCTATAGTGCGCTGTTCACTCAGTTCGCGCACATCAGTTTTCTTTGGCCGTTGCCGTCACCGTCGCCAGCGCCAGCGCCAACAAGAACAGAGGTGACAGGCGACGAGGGTTATAGTCGCCAGTCAAGGGGGAGGCCGTTGGTGCTGGCAGTGAAGGGAGGGGGGCTGTTTGGGAGGAGAAATTAAGGATTTAATAAATTAGGGATTTATGAAATTGAGGATTTATGAAATTAGGGTTTCTAAATTTGGGGATTTTAGGATTTTAGAAATTAGGCTCTGATACTATGTTGAAGAGAAAAGGAAATAATGGAAAATCTTGTCTTATTAGACAAGTGATCATGTATATATAATAGGAAGAGGAAATACAATTTGATAGAGACTAAAGGACTAAAGATTAAAATACCCTTACTAATACAGCTTAAATACTCTTAACAAGGTTGAAAGTTATAAACTAGTTTTTGAGGTCTAAATTCAAATATAGGCAATTAATACTAGTGGCTGATTGTGATGTATTTGGGTGTGAATTTATGTGCGAACCCATGGTTGGCCTTGTTTTGGGAACTCAAGTCATGTGTACTGATGTTGGATGATTGGTGATTGTAAAACCAATATGACTTCTATAAATATTGCCTGTAAAACTTACCAAAATGAACTCATTTTTCATCCATAACATATTTCTTTAAGGTGAAGGCTAGAGGTTGAAAGTTACAAACTAGGTTTTGAGGTCTAAATTCAAATATAAGCAATTAATACTAGTGGCTGATTGTGATGTATTTGGGTGTGAATTTGTGTGCAAACCCATGGTGGCCTTCTTTTGGGATCTGGTGGTGCAGTTGTGCAGTAGGTTCCTATTGAGTAGTGTAAAAGCTAAAAAAAAAAGGGTTTGGAAAGCGCAAGAAGATAGGCTTATGTTGTGCTATGTTAGAACCCAGGGGCAAAAAGGGAAAAAAGGGAAAGGAGGGAACAATTACGGGATGTTATGGGAGATTATGCAGTAGTTGGACTTATTGTGCTATTTAATAGAGGGTGGGGGAGAGGTTATGGGCAGGAATATATTGAAAATTGGGATTGGGGGAGCGGCTGGCATACTTTGAATGCTAGAGGGAGTGGCTAGCATACTCTGAATGTATATGTATTGTTGTTGTGTTGGTCCGAGATGTGTTAGAGTATTTCCTGGTGTTGTAATTTGTATTATTGAATATTTATATGATATAAATACAATAAATCCATCTACTTCCATCTCTATATTTGTTTGTTCTCAACAAATTGTATCAAAGCGGTTTCGGTCTTGCATTGTAGAGAGAAGTGAAAAGGGAGGAGGCTTGAGTACCAACTGCGACGTGCCTGTGGGAAGGATTGTCAGGATGCTGGTTGTTTGTGTCAGTTGCTTTTGATTTGCGATGAGTGAAGAGAAACACCGGTGACTGTTGGATCCACGAAGATCAACACTGTCGTTTTGGAGCAGGGAAGAAGCCTCCTTGCTTGCGACCTAGAACTTCAAGCTCGACGGTCCTTCTTGGTTAGCCTTCTCTTGATGATGGCGAGGGCCGAGAGAGAGGCCAGCGAGTGCTAGCTCCGTGAAGAAAGACGATGACGGCGCGGGGTCTTGGTTGGGGTTGTGGTTTATGTTGCGCTATGAGACAAGTCTCGTAGAGCCGCAAATTTAGGTTAGTGAAGGATAGGGAACATAGTAGATAAGCCTCAAAAAAGAAAAGAAAAGATCATAGCATTATCATGTGGGTACTCCTTGTGTTGTCTATGCACTGTATGAAATCTTCACTACCATGAACGTTGCATCAAACGATTGAAGGAAAGAAGTGGTAACACCTACTTCTTTGAGGATGACTCTAAGCAACCTATATCTAGATAGTAACTTCTTCTAGGAGGTTCTGATGAAGGATGGGCTGCAGAATTTCACCTTGAGGACAAGGTGAATGTGAAGGGGGCGATAATGTTAGAACATGGGCAAAAAGGAAAAAAGGCGAAAGGAGGGAACATTTATGGGAAGTTATGCAGCAATATGGCTTATTGTGCTATTTAATAGAGGGTGGGGGAGAGGTTATGGGCAGGCAAATATTGGAATTGGGATTTGTGGAGTGGCTGGCATACTTTGAATGAGTGGCTAGCATACTCTGAAGAGGGTCCTATGTGTTTCTAAGTCATATTCTAGTATGTGATGTATTGCTATTGTGTTGATCAGAGATGTGTTAGAGGATTTCCTGGTGTTGTAATTTGTATTATTGAATATTTATGTCATATAAATACAATAATTTAATCTACTTCCATCTCTATATTTCTTGGTTCTCAACATGCTATATTTTTACTAAGATTGTACAGCATGTAAAACAAGCAGTGTGTTTTTTTTAATAAAAAAAAAGCAATGCGGGACTCCTTTAGTGTATCTAAATAAACAAGGGAGATAGCCTAGTGCTTAGCTCATATCTAACAGCCCCCTCAAGCTAGAGCATATATATCATATAGATTAAGCTAGTTACAAATGTAAGTGATGCAACCCTTTAAATACGCACTACTAATAGCAAGAAAAGTGACTGGAGAAGTGACGTGTAGCCCGAGAAAACCGCCGCTGGTATAATGCACAACGGGAAGAGTGGCTGGACTGATGTGCCACCAAAGAAAAGCACTGCTGTATGATGCACCGCGGGAAGAGTGGCTGGAGTACTCTGATGTTTGTAAAGACAAAAAAGAGGTTTGGAAAGTGTAGGAAGATATGCTTACATTGTACTGTATTTATAATAAGATTGACAGTATGTAAAATAAGCTACGTGGGACTCCTATAGTGTATCTAAATAAAGAAGCAAGATAGCCTATTAGTTAGCTAATATTTAACAGGTAGGATGGTGGGAACTGGGAAGGGTGTAATCATTTGTATAGGAGGCCATATAACTCTTATTCAGGTGTCCTTATCTAACAGTCACCTTTAGTTTTTGTCTCTTACTTGGTTGGGGGTTGGGACATTAAGTAGGGTGGGTTCATTTAGTGAGTTAGGAGTTTTGTTGGAAGCCTAAGAAGGTCTTGAAAACTTGGTTTGGGTGTCTGAAAATTTTGCTCTGGCACCCAAATTTTTGTGGTGCTTGCTGGTAGAATCACTTCACTTTCGAAACAGGTGATATAGAGAAAATATGGGCTTCATTAGAATGGATGGGATGCTAGGGTTGTGCTAAATGCAACTCCAGTCCCTAAAATTTCATTTACCAGGGGTGTGCTTCTTACCTGTCTTTGGTTGCTTTCAATTTGGTACTGGTTCTCATATAAGAGGCTGGGAGGATTTGTGTGTTAGGGACATTTCTATCATTTCCTTGGCTATGTCACTTATCCTCCTTGCACCATCATTCCATTTGCAGTATTATGTCATTACAAAACTCCATTATTTTCTTGGAATTTTCTCTTCTCAGAAAATGTTGATGAAGGTGAAACTTCTAAGCTGGAACCTCTTCTTGGCTCACTTGATTTTATTCAAGCTTGTTCTTGCGTGGATAAAGAATTTGGCTTTAAGTCCTTCCAGTTTCTCAATCAATTCTCAAAGGGGGATAAATTACTTCTTATGGGGGCAGTCTTAGGAAGTCTAAGGCATATTCTATGGTTCTTTTGTTTGGATTGCTGTACTCTCAATAGTATTGGTACAAATGATTTGTTGCAGGTTTCTCTGTGTTCATCTCTTGCAGTTTTCTGACTCTTTTCTCTGGCTGGGCAACATTCCAGCCATTCTTCCTGCTGTGCATTATAGCAGCAGCACTTTTCTCCCAGTTTTGGTTCTGCCCCAGCTATTCTATGTCTCATTTTGCTGTTATATCACTTCTGGCTCGAAGTTGAGACTGTTTCTATCACAACTTTGGTGTTTTCGTTTGTGGTGTGCAATTCGATTAAGGGCCACATCCGCTGTGAAGCTTTTGTTTATGATATGTAGCAAGTTCTACTGTCTTCTTGTTGGTTTCTCCTAGAGCTTATTGCTTAGGGGGAGTAGGTGCTAGTTGTTCCGAAAAAAAAAGTTTATTAAAGTTATTCGTTGGTAAAGCTTATCATTGTTTGAGAGAGCCATATGGTTAAGCTCAGCATTGTTTGATTGAGCTATGTGGTCATTGTTTGACTGAAAATTGTTGGTTTTTGATGTGGCTTGTTGTTGCAAATTGAAGTTTGTGGTTGTTGTTCGATTGCAAGTTAAAGTGTATGGTCATTTGCCAAATGCTCATCCTTTCCCATTCCTCCAAGACACACTAACACCAGGTATTTCCACGCTAGGAAATTAGTTCCATCTGTATCTAGCTTAGTATCCGTCAGTTTGGATGTGGTAGCAATCATCTGAGATACTAGTCTTAGTCTCCCCATCTGAAGCTATCACAACACTGTCCACCATAGATAACTGTACCAAAACAGTGAAGATACTACACCCTAACACAAATAATACTGAAAAACATTTCAAATCATCATTACCTCATCAAAAGATACCATACTGCTTACCAAATCAATCAACTATGCTGCTTAAGCCCTCTATTTCACATTCAGCTGCTGAAAACGGACAAAAAGAGACTCAAAAACAGCTCTCCACGAAGAGAAAACCTCTGGGCCTTATTCCTACTGGTAGGACTCCCCTTTCTACCTCAAAAGCAGCTGCCCACGAAGAGAAAGCCTCTGGGTCTTCTTCCTACTTGTAGGATGCTCCATTTTGCACTAAACATGGCTCCATATGTGGCTAAAAGCACCCTAAAATTGCGGCTATACAAGAGATGCACGATTTCAATGCAAATCACCACCTCCATCCTCCTTCCTTGCCGATCTGCACTAAGGGAGGCTACTCTGGAGTCAAACGCACCTCCTAGTATATATATATTTTTTTGAATAAAAAATTTGTAGGGTTTAAGGGATGGAGGCTGGTATCAGATGAGAAAGAGAGCGTAGAAAGGTGAATGGGATTACTGACTTAGACTATTAGGTTCACCTGTTTATCTATTTATAATTAAAAATTAGGTCAAGGACAGTACAACTAGTACAAGCCCAGCCCATTAGTTATTGACACACAATATTCACCCTAGCCGTCATATTACTTTTAACATCTTCTAATTTGGATAGTCTTCTAATTAGATTAGTCTTCAAGTTTCATTAATTTTCATGTCTTAGTTTATTTGTAGGAGTGTATCTTTAAATTTTATTTCTAGTATTATAAATAAAGGAAGATACAAGGGCTGAGAGTGTGGGTTTTACTTCAGCCTCTAAACCTTTGTTTAACCCTAAATTTCAGCAATCTGATATCATGCTTAATCTTCTAAAAAATCTTGAGTGTATGTGTTGAAGAAAACAATTTGGAATTACTATTGTAAACGAGTGTCAAAAACTAGAAAAAAACAAAATGACATGAGAAAACCCTGAGTTTGTTTTCAAGAGATATACTCATTTTACAGTGGGATTTATAATTATAGCTATTATAGTAATTTATGCTATAAAATATTCTGCTTCCATGTTAAGGAAATCCTGACATTTTTCTCACAACAGTCGTGCAGGTTTTCCTTATGGAGCTGCAGAAATTTTTTCACTAATGCAGCATATGGGATGTGAACCAGATAGAGCCTCATATAATATCTTGGTAGATGCATATGGGAGAGCAGGTTTTCAAGAGGGTATTTGCTTTGGAAATTTATAAACTTATCTTGTTTATTCAAATGAACTATTAAACAATTAGATATTGTGACCAAAATTTGCATCCTTGGAATAAAAATTATGAATATAGAAGCTATTAGCTTCTAATCTATAAGACTAGAACAAGAACACTAAGGGTTGCAAAATTAGAATTCTGTTATTAAATTCGATATGCTTATCCAATCTCAACTAGATTCTTGATGTGGTCAGTGTACATCTAAAAGATATAATGTCTTACAGAATAAGGAGATATCAAGAAGAAAAGATGTAGGACTAGACTTAGTTTCCTTTCCTTTTATTTTACATTTTTGTAGTGTTCAAGTGATAGCAGAAGCACGTTGAGTTCTACTATAATAATGAAGTAAATATCTTAATGAGGAATTAGGAAGCTCAAAATTTTGACATGTGAATAATCTTTTTGTTTTCAAGATTGTCTTTTCCCTTTTGTGTGTTTTTTCTTAGTAGAAAATATGTTAATTATGAGACTATTTAAGCCATATAATTGCTTTAAAGTTATGTTATAGTTCTTTTATTTTTTAAATAGAAACGGCCATGATAGTTTCTGAATTATGTTCAGTATATTTGTGTTCTGAATATTCTAACTTCTATTTTCCATGTTGTGTGACACAAGCTGATGGATTTACCACTATTGTTGATGGCATAGGAACAATACAACCCACTCCTATTTCTTTGCCCTCAACCTTGCATATTTATAATTTTCCTTTTAATCTTATATCCATTAGTAAATTGACAAAACAACTAGCGTGCTTTGTTATTTTCCTTCCCGAGTCTTCATCAATTGTCAAGTTTAGATTGTGAGTCTTGTCAGCTATGAAAGCATGTCAGAGTTCCTTTTACTTTTCGTATCAATAAACAGGCTACTAGTCCCTTTTAGTTAGTCTATTCCGATATTTGGGGCCCTAGTTGTGTTGTATCAAAATGAGGATTTTGTTATTTTGTCACCTTTGTGGATGATCATTCAAGAATGACATGGCTTTATTTGATGAAAGAACGTTCTGAATTATTTTCAATATTTCACAATTTATATACTGAAATTCAGACTTAGTTTAATAATATTCCTGTGTGTATCCTTCGAAGTGACAATGCAAAAGAATATTTTTCTACTCAATTTATTGATTATATGTGTAGCCTAGGAATAATCCATCAATCATCTTGTCCTCACACCTCACAACAAAATGGAGTTGTTAAGAGAAAGAATTGACACTTGTCGGAAATTACCCGTGCTTTAATGTTTCGATGAGTGTGCCCAAATTTTTTTAAAGTGATATAGTTCTTACAACTTGTTTTTTAATCAATAGGGTACCATCTTCAGTTCTTAATGATAAGTCCCCACATTGTGTTCTTTTTCCCAAACAACCTATGTTTGCTTTACCACCAAGAATATTTGGATGTGTCTTTTGTACATGAACTGCATTCTAAACTCGATAAGTTGGATCCTAAATCTATTAAATTCATTTTTCTAGGATATTCCCAAGAAAAAAAAGGATACATACGTTATAGTCCCACTCTAAATCATTTCTTTATATGTGTTGATGTGGCCTTTCTTGACTCTAAACTTTACTATCCCATATCTCTTACTCTTTGGGAAATTGATCAATGTCTTCTTTATTGTTATCACATTTCTCCTTTTATTTCTCATCCTGCTAGTTGTTTGTCTCAATCGGATTTATAGATTTTTCCTCGAGCCCCACAAAGTAGTGGATTATGGTATAACCAAGCCAAGTGCTCATCCATCTCTTTGCCTTTAACTTCAAGCAATGATCTTCCAATAGGTCTTTGTAAAGGTACCTGTTCTTGTACTGCACACTCTATATCTCAATATGTTTGCTATGATCATATATCACCTTCCTATTACTCTTTTGTTGCTTCACTTTCTACTATCTCTATTCCTAATACTGTATTCAAAGCTCTTAGTCATCTGGTTGACGCAAAGCAATAGAGGAAGAGATGCAAGCATTGAGAGACAATGAGACTTGGGAACTTGTGTCCATGCCTCCTGAGAAATCAGATGTGGGATGTCGATGGGTGTATACCGTTAAAATGCACCTGGATGGTTCAATTGATTGGCTCAAAGCTTGCTTGTGGTGGTAAAAGGCTATACTCAAGTCTATGGTATGGATTATTCCGAAACCTTTTCATCAGTAGCCAAAATCACCTCAATACGCCTGTATCTCATTGGCTATCAATTTTAATTGGCCATTGTACAAGTTTGATATTAAGAATGCTTTGTTCCATGTGATCTTCAAGAAGAGGTTTACATGGAACAATCACTAGGGTTTGTTGCTCAGCGGGAGACAAAACTAGTATGTCGTCTGAAGAAGTCTTTATATTGTTTGAAGCAGTCACTGCGGGCATGGTTTAGGAGTTTCAGTGGAGTAGTTACATCCTTTGGGCTTCAAAGGTGTGGAGTTGATCATTCTGTATTTTATCAACATTGTTTTGCAAGTAAAATTCTCGTGATTGTTTATGTTGATGATATAGTAAGGATGGGGATCCCATCCAGTCAAGCAATGACTGGATGGGATCCGGTCAAGTCATCTTGGCTGTCCATTCCAAGGGACTGCCAAGATGTTGACAAGTGGCATCTCATTAAATTTTTTTTTTCTATTTTCTGAGATTCCCTCATTCTTTCTGATTTTCTCTCCCCCGAAACAAACCCCTTTTCCCCATTTCCTCCTCTTTCCCTCTCTCGCTGTCACCATCGCCGGCAACCAAGTTCCCCCTTTCCTCCTCTTTCTCTCCCCCGAAGCATTCCCTGTGGTTTCGCGAAGAACAAATTTGGGAATGCCCGAGTTTAAGCTTCAGAGGTTGAACTTTTGGCTTAAAAAGCTTCAGAGATATACGATCTAACTCAGTTCACTTCCTAATGCCTCCAAGGAACAGACGAATCGAGGATAAAAATCTAGTGCATTGCATTCAACATCTAGGAAAACAGATTATGCTAAAGGTGCCAAGGACCCAAGGTCCCAAACTGTTTCAACTTCTCTGGAGCAAGCAATGACTGAATCTTAGTCAATTAGTTCCCTATTACCATGTTGATAACCAATCACAAATCCATAATTTATCCCACATTGCTTCTCCTTGGAAAACTGCTAATTCGTGAAGGGATGGCACACCTGTAGAACCATTGGCTCATTATGGGATTATATGACTTGGATGAAAGTGAAGGCATTTATCTATACATATTAAAATAGTACAGAGGCAAATAATAACAAAGCAAAACCATTACACCAGGCTAAAATTCCATTTATCAGTCGGCCTAAACAAGTTCAAACTGATCAATAAGCGGAAATTAAATGGCCTAAGTAGCACTTGCACCTACAGAGTCCATACAAACTCTGGAGCATCTTTTCTCTTCCCAGCCAATGTTCGATACAAGTACATTCTATCTACTTTCTGCCCATCATCCAGACTAAAATCTACTTGTTCATTTTCATTTATGATCTCCACATTTAGTCTAGGCATCTTCTTAGCTATTGTCTTGCAGGCTCCAAGGGTCACTTCATAGGACGACATCCAGAATTTTTAAGCAAAAATTTCAACCTCTGAAGCTTAAACTTGGGCATTCCCGAATTTGTTCTTCGCGAAACCACAGGGAGTGCTATGGGGGAGAGAAAGAGGAGGAAAGGGGGAACTCGTCCTTGGCGTTCTGCGTCGCCGGAGACAGTGACGGCGGGAGAGAAAGAGGAGGAAAGGGGGAACTCGGTTGCCAACGGGAGAGGGAAAGAGGAGGAAATGGGAGAAAGGGATTTGTTTCGGGGGAGAGAAAATAAGAAAGAAAGAATGAATCTGAAAAAATAAAAATAAAAAAAAGTTTTAAAATGAGATGCCACATGTCAACATCTTGGCCGTCCCCTGGAATGGACGGCCAAGATGACTTGACCGGATCCCATCCAGTCATGGCTTGACTGGATGGGATCCCCATCCATATAGTAACAATAGGAGTTGATAGCCAAGGAATTATAAAATTAAAATTATTTCTTCACAATAATTTTCACACTAAGGATATGGGATCATTGAAGTACTTTCTTGCATTGAGGTAGCTAGGTCCCAATTTGGAATTTATTTATCATGGAAAATATGTACTCGATTTGTTGGAAGACTAGGAGCTAAACTTGTTGATACCCTCATGGAACCAAATATCAAACTAATGGCCAGCCAAGGTGATTTGTTATCAGAAGCAAGGAAGTATAGAAGGTTGTTGGGAAAGCTCAATTATCTTGACTCAGCCTGACATTTCTTTTGCAACCAATGTAAGTTAGTCAATTCTTAGACTCTAAGAATTATTCATTGGACTGTAGTTTTATAAATTCTAAAGTATCTTAAAGGTGCACCTGGTCATGGTTTGCTTTATATCAACCATGGTCACGCCATATTCAAGGGTTTATATATGCTGATTGGGCTTGGTCTCTGATATACCAAAGGTCCACTACTGGCTATGGTACTATTGTTGGTGGAAATATGCTGTCTTGGAAGAGTAAGAAACAAACAGTGGTAGCTTGTTCAAGTGCAGAATCTAAGTATGGGGCTATGGCACAGACTACTTGTGAATTGATATGGTTGAAAATTCTTTTGGAAGAGTTGGGTTTCCAACACCTGCAGCATATGGAGTTATTATGTGATAACCAAGTATCAGTCGATATTGCTTCAAATCCAATATTCCATGAAAGGACAAAGTATATAGAGGTTGATTGTCACTTTGTTAGAGAAAAGTTTTTGCAGAATTTAATAAAGACAATCTATACCAAGCTTGAATATTAATTAGCTGATTTGTTTACTAATCTGTTGGGAGTTTTGACCATTTGGGCTAGATCTATTTGTCACAAGCTTGGAGCGAACGACATACATGCTCTAACTTTAGGGGGAGTATCAAAGAGTTATCTTCTAATTAGGAGTTATCTTCTAACCTAATTAGTATAGTTTCCTAATTAGATTAGTCTTCTAGTTCTAAGATTACTTTGTGTTTCAGCTTTATCTCAAGTAGTTAGTTTTGTAGTTAAATTCTATTTCAAAGTATTTAAATTATACATATGGCTCATGCCCAATTCTCCCCGTTCTTGTTATGTCAAATGGTCAAATTGTGGTCCCTTGGATTAAATACCACCATTATTATTTATGTAGTTTATAATTATTTTATAAATTTATAAAATATATAATTATATAATAATAATCATTTATCTAATTTATAATTTATTATTAATATATATTTTTTTAATTTTTTTGTTTTTTTAATAATGATAAATTAATGATAAGTTTAAATCTTTTTTTTTTTTAAATAAACAACTAAAAGAAATTCAAAAAGAATAATGCATTTAAAAAAAGTAAGAATTTTGAAGAAAATTCGAAAATTTCAAAAAATATATTAAAACATCTTAAAAAATTTTCAAAAAAAGACCATAAATAGATACTGAATAAATAATGCAAACAACAACAGAAAAGGAAAAGAAAGAAAGAAAAAAGGAGAGGTAGGATAAAAAATTTGAAGAATTTACTGTTTGCGGGGGACGGTAGGATAGTCCTCCCCTTTAGAAGATATTGTTCTTTTAGATGCCAAGCTATGCAAAGTTCATGAAAGAGATTTTATCAAACAAAAGGAAATTGGAAGATATGAAACGGTATAGCTAACTAAGGAGTGCATTGCAATACTATAAAAGAAATTGCCACCAAAAGGAAGAGATTCAAGATCACTTTATATGAACAACAATAGGGTTAGTATGCTAATTAACTTCAACATTATCATTTTATGAATGAAAATATGATAGTGGAACTTAATTAAAATTTTTTAAAATTTAAAAGGACAACATTGTTTAAATTAAAAGTAAAGGCACCAAATTAAAACTATTACAAAACTAGGAGGACCAACACTGTATTTAAGTCATTAGTATAATATATCATTTAAATTTATTTTATTAATATATTATATATATAATATATAATGTATAATTTATAAATTTATATAATATATTACTATTTTGGGTTTTTCTTTACCTAGTTATAATTATAGTGTATTTGTATATTTGTTATAAATTATGTTATAAATGTTTTAAGATTTTCAACATAGATATGCTATTTTACTTGTTTTTCATTTTTAGTTTGGATTATATAATAATATGTGCTGCACCTCAATGTTGCACTGCACAGCGCTGCACTTCATGTGCTGCGCACCATCAACTATGGCTTTGGGTTGAGGGGAGTGTTAAGAGATATTAAGAATTTAAGAAAGTCTAGTAAGATAAAAAATTAATTATCTTGCGAGATGTTTTGAGAATTTAGGTAAGTCTTGTAGGTTAAAGAAATAGTTACTTGTCATCCAAAGGAAATGGTATAAGTTCCTTTGTGCGGTTATAGTATTAGTATAAATTGAAGCTGAGGGGTCAGTGTTACATATTGTTTGAGTGTTTAAATAATATTTTTTTGTTTGGTCCCTTTCTTTTTTCCCCAACTTTTGCTTTACCTATTTATTAACTCTTATGACTAACTAGCGACATTCTCACCAACTGCCCATTTGGTTGGGCTTTTTTCACCTAAAAAGCTGCTTTTTTTTTTAAAAAAAAACCAGATAATAAACTTGTTTTGATGGGCTTCTCAAGAAGTGTTTTTTCTAAAAAAAAAGCAGGTTTTGCTTTTTTCAGAAGTCAGAAATCTTGACTTACGAAAAAAGCAAGTCTCAATGGAAGGAAGAGAAAACCTTTTGGACTAATATACTCCTAAAATATTTCACAAATTCCTCAAAAAGCACTTCTATATACTATTTTCTGTAATTTTATTTGCACAAGTATATTTACATTTTTGCATCTAAACATAAAACATGTTTTTTTTAGTATAAATATATCCAAATGCTAAATACTTATTTTTTTTAAAAAAAATTTAGCACTTTTATTTACAGCACGTGCTGCATATGATTTATATGCCCCTACTAAGGGGGTGTGTTAACTGTAACTTTTTTAGTTAGCTGTAATTAGTTGTAATATAGCTGTAAATAGTTATAAGTAAAACTAAAATTAAGGGTAACTTATCTTACTTCCCTTGAGGATTGGTCATATAACTCTCTATACTCTTGTTTTTAATTGGCATTCGGCCTTTTATAAAGGTGTGAATATACTAATTTATCCTTTATACTAGTCTAATGGGAGATTAAGAAACAGAAACAATTGGTATAACATTCAAAAGCTGATGAATGTCATTTTAGAAATAAAAAGGGTGCTGTGTTATAATATTAAACTCCAAGGTAGTTAAAGGTAATTTATCCTAAAACCAAACTAATGGTGCATCAGCTGTTGTTAACAGTTGTACTAGCTCTATACTATCCTTGTGCCAACCTCTCATGCATTTTATATAAAGTTGATGTATGTGTAGTATTATCACTTGCACGTTTCGGAATATTGAGTATCTCTCTGTTTTTCTCTCCTTTTTCTTTTAGTTTACACATATCTTTACTGTTTACACAAGCCTGAAAATATTGAATAAGGACCATTATCAAGAACAACTTTTGGTTCAGCTAAGTTTAATTGGTATTGAGTTTTTATTTTGTTTTCCTCAGTTTTCTAGTGCCTTTCTCATCTTTCACGAACAAATCATGTCATCTTTCAGTTAAGTTTAATTTGGTTCATACCATGTCATGAACTAATCTATGGAATGGTTTTTATAATTTTATTTCTTACGTCATCCTCTTATATGAAATTTAGATGCAGAAGCTGCCTTTGAAGAGATGAAGAGAGTAGGAATAACACCAACAATGAAGTCTCACATGGTTCTTTTGTCTGCCTATTCCAAAACAGGCAATGTGGGTAAATGTGAGGACATTCTTAACCAACTATATAAATCTGGCCTGAAACTTGATACTTATGTTCTCAACAGCATGTTGAACTTGTATGGTCGGTTGGGCCAATTTGAAAAGATGGAGGAAGTACTGACAG
The DNA here is from genome assembly GCA_034509205.1 of Ceratonia siliqua. Classification (NCBI taxonomy): domain Eukaryota; kingdom Viridiplantae; phylum Streptophyta; class Magnoliopsida; order Fabales; family Fabaceae; genus Ceratonia; species Ceratonia siliqua. The sequence continues at coordinate 19,836,180 of JASKGM010000001.1, read as the reverse complement.
TGATGGAAAAAGGATCACTTATAGCTGATATTAGCACATACAATATCTTGATAAACATCTACGGACGAGCAGGATTTATTCAGAGAATGGAAGAGCTCTTTTGGTCGCTTCCTAGCAAAGATTTAAAACCCGATGTCGTGACTTGGACTTCCCGTATTGGAGCCTACTCTAGAAAGAAACTTTGTGCTAGGTGCTTAGAAATATTTGAAGAAATGATTGATGCTGGTTGTTATCCAGATGGAGGAACTGCTAGGGTACTGCTAGCAGCATGTTCCAATGAAGAACAGACACAGCAGGTTACGACTGTAATTAGAACAATGCATAAGGATATGAACACTGTTTTGCCTGTATGATTTTTGCTTTGTTGTATAAAATGGTTCTTACACATATAGCTAATGAGATTATATATTCTTTTAACTTTTTATTAGTGGGTGATTTTGTTTAATTAAGTCTTAATTGGATTATTTATGTATCTTCATTTTGGATGACTTCATTTTTTATTTTTGTTTTTGGCTGAAGATTTATGTGTGCTCTTAACTAGTGCGATTGCTTTCAATGGACTAAATTGGATGAACTCCTTCGCTTCATATGGTGAGGACTTGTATCTGAATGTTGTTTTGGGGTAATCTTGATGGAGCTGCTGATTTTCAGTGTCCAAACTTACAAAGACAAAAAGGGAAAGTTCTCAAGGATGAAAATTTCTGATACATAGATTGGCAGCCACTACTTTAGACTGTTGGTTGCCTTGAGGTTGATATTGTCCGCAAATAGGCACGATTTGAAAATAATCAGATATGGGTGTTTGCTTTTAAGCATAGAAGCAAGACGATTATAGAGAAGTTGTAAACCAGAGAGAAAGGGAAGAAGCAGAAGCTTTTCTCATTACATGTTAATTACAGATACAAGATTATATAAGGATGAAATAGTGCAGTTCAGGCTAACAACCAGAGAAACTAACATAATTGTAATAACAACTAATTAATGTGGCTGAAGATAACTGAAATAATAGAAGCCCGAAGCTTGGGTAGTTAACTTGCACTAACATGTTCCCCTCAAATTAGGGTTCTCTTCCTATAGATAACTTTCCTATCAGAACATTGAAGAAGGAAAGAGACAAAGGCTTAGTCAATAACTCAATATGTTAGCAACTTGATCATGAGTTGGGACAAGTGATACTAGGAGTTCTTAGGCTATCATTCTGTCTTTTACAAAATGTAGATCAAGTTCCACGTTTCATTCTTGAATGAAGAATTGGATTTGCTGCTAGTGATACATTGGTTAAGTTGTTGCACCAAATAATTGGAGGACTATGTTGATGTATGTTAAGTTTAGCCAATAATGATTGCAGCCAGACTAACTCACTCGTTGCATTGGCTAGGCTTCTGTATTTAGCCTCTGTGTTGAATCTAGCAATTGTGTGTTGCTTTTTAGAGGAACAGGATATGGGTTTGCCTCCTAGAAAGCAGCAATAACCTGAGGTTGAACACCTATCATCTACACTGGAGGCCCAGTCAACATCTGAAAAGCCTGTGAAAGTCAATTTATTGGATCTAGTGAGTTTGATGCCATATTCCATGGTTTCTTTAAGGAACCTTAGCACCCTTTTCATAGCTTTCCAGTGAGGTTCTAAGGGGGTTTGCATGAATTGAAAGATTTTGTTTACACTGAAGGCAATGTTTGGTCTGGTGATGGTGACTTTTGACTATTTGAAATTGGATCACCTTGACTACAGGATAGTTTTGGCCCAGAAACCATAAGAGTAGGAAGGGACTTGGCATCCAACATTTTAGCCTTGTTCAGAATATCTATGACATACTTGGTTTGAGATAACAAAACACCATCATTGAGAGTTTTCACTTCTATCTCAAGAAAGTAGTGTAATGGACCAAGATCTTTAAAGGAAAATGTGTCATTTAACTAAGTTAGTAGTTGTATCTTTTGTTCATTGCTTCCAGTGATAATGAAGTCATCCACATACACTATCTCAAACAACTCCTATCCTTTGTCTGAGTGCTTTATGAAAAGTGATTGATTAGCCTTTGAAGAGGTAGACCCCAACTTGTAGCAAGCCACCCAAATTTTCAAACCATGCCCTTGGGGCTTGCTTCAAGCCATACAAGGCTTTTCCTCAACTTCCACACTAGTCTCTGACCTTGACTATGCTGTTCAAATCCTATTGGTTGCTCTATGAAAATTTCTTCATGTAGATCTCCATTCAAACAAGCATTATTTACATAAACTTGTCTCATTTTCCATCCTTTAGTTATAGCAATGGATAGGACCACCCCCACAATAGTAAGCTTGACTATAGGGCTAAATGTCTTAGTGTAATAAGATCCTGCAGATTGCAAGTAGCCCTTGGCAACAAGTTTGGCTTTGTACCTAGATATAGTGCCATCAAGGAGCTTTTTGAATTTAAATACACCCTTTGCAGCCTATAATTTTTTTATCCAGGGGTTGAGGAACTAGTTCCCAAGTGTAATTTTACATTAAAGCACTATATTCAATGAGGGTTCCTTCCCTCCATTTGTCATGAGAGAGGGTAGGATTAATATCAATAGTTCTGTGTGTGACAGATAAGTTACGTAGGATTTTGTCTTAAAAATTCCATTCTTGTAGGATGAGTATTTGGTATTTGTTGTTGTGAATCTAGTGTAGGGTACTAGATGATAGGTAACTAAGGTGGTGAAAGAGAAGCTATGGTAGGGGGGCTAAGGAATTGGTGGGTGAAGAGGGCACTGTACAAGAATGATGAGAGTTGGAAGAACTACTGTGAGAGGAACTCAGTGTTGGATTTTATTGTGTAAGAGGAACAAATGTTTGAGGAGAAGAACAACTCAGATGAGGATGCCCTGTTTGAGAAGTTTAGGGCCTAGAAAATGAGCAATTTGGTAAAACAACAAGGATTATAGGATAGAGAGCATGAGAATTAGTGACTTCTGTGGGTTTGGAGTTCTGCTTGTGGGCAAATGGAAAGCACAATTCATCAAATATGACATGTTTGGTTATCAAGATCTTGCCTTCAAGGGTCAGACATTTATATCCTTTTTGGTGACAACTATAACCTTGAAAGGTTTAATGAGTTGATTTAAATTGGAGTTTCTAAGCTTTATGAGGTCTAAGGTTAGGGAAACACAGGCAGCCAAAGGTTTTAAAGGACTTATAATTTGGTTTGATTCTATATAAGACTTCAAATGGTGACTTGTATGTGAGTGTAGGTGTGGGTAGTTTGTTTATTAAATGAACAACAGTGGAAAATTATTCTGGCCAAAATTCTAAAGGGAGTAAGGCTTGGTGTTCTGAAAATCGCGAGTGCACAAAATCGTAACAAGTAATATAGTGATAAAGAAGGATGCCAAACCCACAAGGACTTTTTACCTATTAGCTATTGAAATTAAAACTCTAAATTATTTGACAGTCTAGAAAAATAGTGAATTGAAATTTAAAAAATAAGTAGAATTAAATCAACAAACTAAGAATTAACCAAACACTTATAAAGAAAGAGCTTTCACCAATGAAGAAAATAATAAGGCATCCGACTCACCTAACTAATCCAATTCCAAATCTTAACCATGCAACAATCAATTATCATCCTATTTGGTGGTGAAATATTCTGATTTATCTTAAACGCTCTCTCGAATGTGACAAGGTATTTATAAAATGAATTTATGAAAACCTGGATGGAGTTTGTCTAGAAAGAGCATCTTACTTTTGAAGAAGATTTATTTAAAAAGTTCAAAAACACATTTTATGGCATCTAAGTACTATACTCATGATATGTACACATCAATCAATATATGCAACTACTTGACCAACCACAAAATATTAAGCATATTATATGTAGTCACAATTTGCTTATATTATTATCATTAAGAATATGTTTTCAAGCAATCAAAGTGGTTTGAGCAACCAGAATGGATCACATAGGTTTAGACATCACAGTTTCTTTTGTTATACAATTTAAACATGTCTTCACTAAGGGGTTTAGTAAAGATATTAGCAAGCTGAATCTCAATATTCATATATTCCAATTGAATATTTCCTTTTGGCACATGATCCCTTACGAAGTGATGTCTAATTTCATTGTTTTAGGACGAAGAATGCTGAAAGAGGTTTTAAACAAGTTTATGGCACCATTATGATAAGCAATAATTCATCATCTGAGTAACCATGTAGCTTAAGGTAGTTACTCCTAGGATACCATAGTCCTAAGTATTAAGTCCTTCGCCAGTATCTATAAATTGCTTTACAGTAGGTTGGTGTGACTTCTTAGGATAAATCTTGAAAATGAGCATATAAGTACACACTAAAAGCAATATCAAGTCTACTTGATGTAAGATAGAGAAGGGAGCCAATCATACCTCAATATGTCTTTTGATAAATAAATTTACCTTGTTCATCACTATTTAATTTGTTCATCCCAAACCTTTTGAATAAGTCCTTTATGTATTTACCAAGTACCGTTTGATGTGCATGATCTCCACTTTTGGCGTGAATACCGTTACTAAGTAACAATGGAACATCAAAGCCTTGCCCTACCTTTATTTTCATCTTTTTCAATCACCATTACTTTTATGAGACTTGAGACAAAAAAGCAAGGATTTTCACTCAGTTCACATATACTCTCTTAAGTTAACAAAGTATATGGCTAAGTGCTCTAAAAATTTGAAAAGATCATGAAATAATGATTTAACCAAAGAACTAAAAAAAAGTTCTCAATGCTTCCCAGTGCTAAGAAAACTAAACTCCATTAAATAATTATTTTAAATGTAAAGAAACTAACAAAGAGTGTAGTAGTCCAAATCATCTAAAAATTGTAAAATCCCCCTAAACTTAATCTAAACACTGTCCTTAGTGTTTATGCAATGCAAGGTGTGAATGTTTAGAATAGATTTGGTCATGAATTTTTTTTTTATTGGAAACAAAATAACTAAAGCAAAGATAAAGGATAGAAACTACCCAATGGAATGAGTTGCCTTCCACCAAGTGCATGGTTTATAGTCAACGGCCTAACTTTTCAATCTTGTCCAACCAAGGTCTCCAGAGGAATAAGTGCAAAGTTCCTTTATACTTTTTCAACATAATAGTGCTTCAATCTCCGACTGTTAATTTTTAATATACTTCCTGTCTTGTCTTTTAAGTAATTAGGTGGTTTATCTTGTTGAAACACTTCTTTTGTACATTGCTTAGTGACATTTACTCGAAAACAAGTGCTTGCCTCTTTTGGATATCTCAAGTTTTCATAGATGTTGAACATAACCTCTTCATTGTTCACTCTTAATGTTAACTCACCTTTTTGAACATAAATTCTTGCCATGATCAAGAATGGTAGGCAAATAATTAGTAGAACTTCTTGGTCGTCCTTCATATGTAACACCACAAAATCAATAGGAAATATAAACTTGTCCACCTTTAACAATACGTCTTTTATGATTCCAAGTGGGTACGTGATGGATCAGTTCAATAGTAGTGGCCTTGACCTCTTCTAGGCCTAATTTCTTGAAAATAGAAAAGGGCATAAGATTTATGCTAGCACCCAAATCACACAAAGCTTTTTCAAAATAAGAATTCCCAATGGTACAAGGAATTGTGAAACTCCTTGGATCTTTAAGCTTTAGGATAATTTATTTTGCAAAATGGGGATGCACTATTTATTTAACATTATAGTCTCCTACTCTCACAATTTTCTCTTGTTGGATAGAATATCCTTCATAAACTTCACATAGCTAAGCATTTGTTCCAAGGCATCTACAAAAGGAATGTTAATATATAATTTTTAAAAATATAAAGGAAATTAGAAAATTCTTGTCTATCTTATTTTTCTGAAGCCTTTAAGGAAAAGGTATATGAGGAACATAAGGAGAAACATGAGAAGAAGAAATAGGAAGATTTATGTGCATTTTTTGGCTCTGAACAGGATGGGCTCCTAGACCCTCATAGTCTGCTCATTTTTTCTGGAATTTTGTTCTTTCTCTAGTAAGTTAAGCTCCCTTCCATTTCTTAATGTAATGGCATTTACTTGCTCTTTTGGGTTATTTTCTGTAGTCCTTGGAAGTGATGCTTAAGGCCTTTTAGATAGTAATCTTGCCAATTGACCAATTGTCCTTTCAATGCTTCACATAGTCTTCTCATTATTCTTTAGAGCATTGTCATGATCTTGAAGTTTAGCATCCACCCTAGCCATAAATTGTACCATTACATCTTCCATAGTCAGCTTCTTCTCTTGTTGTGGATGTTGAAATCCTGGTGAAGGCTGGGGTGTTTTTGCCATCTTGAATTGTATGTGTTGGAGTAAAGATAGTTTTGTCGTTGGTAATTCAACACAAAGTTTACTTGCCCTGAACTACTGTTGGTAAATTGATTTCCCACTTGACAATCTACCCCTATAGGATTCCTTGCACAAAATTCTCTAACTGCTTTAGTAGACTGAATTGCCCTCACATTGATATTGTCTAATTTCTTAGACAAAGCTACAACTTGAGCAGCTAAAGCAGAAAAAGAATCAAGTTCGTGAGCTCTCTAAATTCTTTTGATGTCACTCACTTTGCTAGCCACTGGTAGCTGTTAGTTTCCATCTCCTTTATCAATTCATGAGCTTCTTCTGGTGATTTTATCATCAAAGTCCCACTGACTGTTGCATCAATCATGGTTCGTGTTGTATGTTGCAAACCATTGAAGAAGGTTTATACTTGAATCCAAATAAGAAGTCCATAATGTGGGCACTTTTAAGCAGTTCTTATATCTCGCCTAAGCTACATAAAGTGACTTCATGGCAAATTGAGCAAAGGTAGTGATATCGTTTTGTAGTTTCACAGTTTTCACTAGGGGAAAGAACTTAGCTAGAAGCTTGTTAGCCAAATCATCTCATGTTGTTATGGTTAACAATGGAAGTGAGGTTAACCATGCCTTTGCCTTATCTTCAAGGGAGAATAAAAAAGTCTCAATCTAATAGCATCACCAAAGACTTCGTTATGCTTAAAAGTATACATATCTCCATAAAATTAGCTATATAAGCATTTGGATCCTCATGTGGCATGCCATTAAATTGCACCATAGAGGCTACCATTTGAAGAATAACTAGCTTTATCTCAAAGTTTTTAGCTTGAATGGTAGGTCGTCTAATGCTAGAAGTAGCTTCGATGACCAAGGGAACAACATAATCTCCCAAGGTCCAATTTCCTTATTCATCTTCCATTGTTTTGTTCTCGGTTGTGGACTTCTCCTTTTTGCCCTTGCTCAAACGAAGAAAAATGCATTAAATATTTGGGTCAAAATGTACTAAATCTAAGCTTTGAGTACACCTCAGGCACAACTCAAGAAACTTGAAAAAAGAAAATTAAAATAAAATGAAACAAAACTAACTTAAGTTAAAAATTAAAAATTAAGACTAAAATAAATAAAAATCAAATTAACCTAGAGCTAGTTGGTATCAATACTAGTAGAAAATAAAAAATCCTCGGCAACAAGTAATATAGTGATAAAGAAGAATGTCGAACCCATAGGGATTTTTTACCTATTATCCATTGAAATTATTCTAACTCTAAATTATTTGACAATCTTGAAAATAGTGAATTGATATTTAAAAGACAAAGTAACTAGAATTAGATCAACAAACTTAAAAATAACCAAACACTTAGAAAGAAATAGTTTTCACCAATGATGAAAATACTAAGGCATCTAATTCACCTAACCATGCAATCAGTTCATTATCATTTTATTTGATGGTGAAATATTCTAATTTATCTAAACCTTCTCTCGAGTAGAATTAAAATTACCCAGCATACAATAACCTACAATATTTCTATGAAAATTTCAAAGCATATGGGCACATTAAGTTTGATAATATTTCACAACATAGCTGCACAAATCATGGTGGCACATTCCTATATTTCATTCAATTCATGGCATACATCAGAAGAAGCTATCTTTCATGCATCTTTTCTTGAACTAACATGCACAACAAATCATTCAATTATTGGTCAAATAATTGAAAGCATTAAACTTAGTAATGTATACTCAAATTGAATGATACAATCCTGATCACAGAAATAAAAATTGGATCTTCATGGAGAGGCTACATCGTATCCTTAGTAAGAAATTAACCCATAGTCAAATTAGAAAAAACCACTCTAACATGGAATTCATGAAGAAAAATTATACACAGAAAAGATAAAGGGAATAAAAAGGAATAATAAGAATGCTCCATAAACGCTCCTCTTTCTCTGTTGCAGTTCTTCATCTTGACTGGTGCTCAATATCCCTTCTACTAGTATCTTGTTAGATTTTCTATGCCTTTTGTTTTGCCTCTTCACATTGGTATTTAAGTAACCTATCGCATTGACACTGAGCCATGGAATTCGGCCTCTAGATTTTTGTTCCCGTTGCAATGCCAAGCTCCCTAGATTTTGGCTACTTCACTCTTCTTTTGGTACTACGGTGCTCAATGATGATACGACATTAGGCTTGCTGGAATTTGGCTTAGAGAAGCTTTGAATGCTTTCTACTCCACTGTTACTTTGTTATGCAAGAAAACACTTAGAAACCTAGTTATTTTCCCAACAGAAATCTCAAATGCTATCACATATTAGTTCAATGACATCTAATTCTTAAGTATAAAACTCAGTTATCACTTGGGTTAGAAGAGTGAGGCCAGTCTCAACAAGGTGCCTCTCTATGGTGCCATTGTGTTGAGACATATATGGGCAAGTATTCCTAACAAGAATTCCTTGGATTTTTAGGTATGAGGCTAATATCTTGAACTCAGTTCCATAGTCAGTTTGAATAGCTTTAAGTTTGGTGTTAAGCTGAACTTCATAGGTTGTTTGGAAGTGAATGAAGCATTTGTGTGTCTCTAACTTATTCTTGAGAAAATACAACCAGATGAACTTGGTATGCTTATCCAATATGGACAAGTAGTACTTAAACCCTTCCTTGGATTCTTTATGAGCAGGTCCCCATAAAACAGTCTCAACCAATTATAAAGGATAATCATAGATGGTGGTAGACATAGGGAAAGATTGTGAATGACACTTACCAAGTTGACATGCTAAGTATAAGGAGAATTTAATATTCATTGAAACTGGTATACTACAACTACTCAGTACTTTGATAACTATTTGGAGAGTAGGGTATGTTGGCATATGTTTTGATGATTTAACTATGTTGAAGAATTTTGTCCAAAGAAAAAGTTTTTTTTAAGAAAACAAGAAAGTTTTAATTGAGGAAAAAAGTTCAGTCATAAATGTTTTTCTTAAGAAATCCCTTGAAATAAGTATGTAAGAACTTCTCGATGCTTTACAAAGTGTACTACTCAGTTGACTTGTGCCAGTAAAGAAAGAACTACTTTTCCACTATGTATAATATAATATTATAAATGAAACCTACAATCATTAAATGCTCTAAAAGTTGTATTGGCCAACTTTTGAAAAGTACAAATAAATATGATTTTCTATCAGACTCAAGTGACAAAGTAGAGATACAATAAAACACTTTATTCTTGGCTATCATCTACTTAGGTGTGCAGTTTCCAAAAGAAGATCCTACAAACTGCAACTACTACGACTAGTGACTAGTGATAAGCAATGGGAAGATTCAGACCAAGCTTTCATGTCTTTGTGAAATTGAAGCTCCACAATCATATCTCAGAATCAAAAGGAGTGTGCAAATATGCAAAAACGTTAAAAAGGGAGTAACCATCATCTTTAAGATCATATATAAAAGACAGAAAAAAAATAGAGAATGAAGAGACTATTATCTACTTAAGAAAAATATTGAAAGTCTGCTAAGCATACCTGGTTGAAATAGCCACTCTCTTAAGCCTTGCCTTGTTGTTTATTCTAAGAGAGTGATTGAGCTTTTTTGTATCATTTCTTAAATCGATCTTTAGGTTTGCTAGGTGAGCCCGTAAAATCTAGTGGTGTAAGGTTTGCTAGTTGAGGCCATAAAATCTAGTGCTTGAGAGGTTACTTTCATAAAGGTCGTAAAATGCTTCAATCTTAAGCCTGTACTTGTGATTTCATAGTGAATTCCCTTTCTGTTTGCTAGGGGAGTGGATGTAGGATCTAGTATTTTATTGGGTCTGAACCACTATATTTCATGGTGTGGATCTCCCTTTCTCTCATCTCGTTTATTCTTTACAGAGTGATCTGAGGCAATTATCTTTTAAGGATTAGTTTTTAAAGCAACATCTCTTTTGAAATATCTTGAGATAATCCTTTTTGTTCTCTTATGCTAATCATTATGACTTGTGTTATTTAAGTTTATTTTTTTAAGTCAAAGTGAACTTAAATTTTATTTTTAAGCTGAAAAATTTTCTTTTCAACAAAGTTGAAGTTCTCAGGTTGCTCATATTTAGAAATATTTCTTATCATCGAAAAAGTTTCTACAATTTAGATCACCTAATTCATCCCCCCTTCTTGTGTGATCATTACTGCTTGAACTAACAGTTGGTATCAGAGCACATTTCTCTATGTAATAGGTTTAACAGTCTAGAGAAAAGATCATGAATTCAAGCATTGTCATTAAAGGTTACTCCTCCACAAGGCTACTATAATTTGATGAGAACAACTATACTTATCAAAAAGAAAGAATGGAAATCTTTTATTCAATCAAACGACTATCAAGTCTGGAAGGTCTTCAAAAATGGTCCATATGTTCCAAGGAAATCTCTAATAAGAGTCCTTGTAGAAAAAGAAGAAGAAGAATAGAGTGAGCAAGTTGTTAGAAATGAATGCCAAAGCCATCAATCTCATGTAATGTGCTGTAAATTTTGAAGAATATAGAAAAATTTCATGATGTAAAATAGAAAAAGAGATATGGGAAAAACTGCAAATTACTTATGAAGGAATTGCAAAAGTTAGAGAAACTAAAATAGATATGATGGTTCACGAATATGAACTATTCAAAATGAAGGAGAATGAGAAGATCGAGTATATGTTTAAATGACTATCAAGCATTATAAATGATCTAGACTCATTGAGTAAAACTTACTCAAATAAAGAGCTTATGAGAAAAGTTCTTCATGTTCTAACTAAGCCATGACAATCCAAAATAGTAGCCATTCAAGAGGGAAGAAATTTTAAAGAGATAAGCTATGATGAGCTCAGAGGAAACTTGATCGCTTATGAAAACAACTACATGAAGGATGAGATTGAAAGCTCCATACAAGCACACAATCTAGTGTTGAAAGCCACAGCTCGAGAAGAAGGATTGGATGATAGTAATTAAAAAGAAATGGCCTTTTTACTAGAAAGATATACAAATTCTACAAAAGAAACAAATTCTATGACAAGAAAAATGCTACCAGGGGATTTAATCCAAGGGAATAGGGTTTATACTTTGAGTGTAAAAAGCCTGGCCACATTAAAGCTGATTGTCTTCTTCTGAAAAAGAAATATTACAAAGGGAAGAAAAAGAAAGCAATGGTAGCTGATTCCACTTGGAGTGAAGATGATGCCTCAGATACCTCATGAAATGATTCAGAGGATGAAACAACAAATTTATGTCTGATGGAAAAATAACAACTCAGATGATGAGGTAAATGATATTAACTCATCTTATCCTTTGATGAACTTCAAGATGCTTTCAATATATTATTTGAGAATTATAATAAGTTAAGCTTGAAACATAACTCTCTTATGAAAGTGGATCATCAATCTAGATGTATGGTAGAAAATCTGACCAAAGAAAAGGAAAGTTTGGAAATGAAAGTTAGCAAGGAAACTTCAAATAAAGAAAATGATCTTATTGTTGAATTAGGCAAAGAAAAGGAGTTACTAGGGAAAAGAAACAGAGAATTAGAAACCAAAAAAGAAACCCTTAAGTTACGATTGGAATCTTTGTTAAAGGATCTTTCTAAGTTTACTCCTAGCTCATTATGACTAGATACTATACTAGGAACTCTAAAATGGTCTTATGCAAAAAATGGTGCAAAATTCCCTTCATCATTTGAAAAAGTCAAAAAAAATAATCTAATCACCATCATATAGCTAGAGAGAAAGATAAGAACAAAAAGAAGTGCTATCATTGTGGGAAAATAGGTTATGTAAGAATAAATTTCTTTCTTAAAGACAATGTTTAAAAAAAGGCAAGATATGTTTGGGTTCAAAACGATACCTCTGTAACTCAACATGAAACCACTAACTCTCAAGGACCCAAGAAAGTTTGGGCACCTAAATTTGGTTGAAAATTTATTGCAGGTGTACTTGAGCTTGAGATACAAGGATCAATGGTATCTTGACAGTGGCTGCTCAAGACACATGACATGTGATGCCACAAAAGTTTTCTACCTTAAGAAGAAAGAAAGAGGTTTAATGACATGTGGTGACAATAAGAAAGGTAAAATCATGTGTATTGGTCAAATTCCAATAAACTCTACTTTCATTATTGATGATGTTTATCTTGTTGATGGCTTGAAGCATAACTTGATAAGTATAAGCTAATTGTGTAATAAAGGGCAAAAGGTAATCTTTGAGTCATCAAGAGTTAATGTCTTTAACACTCATGATGAGGGCATCTTATTCTCTGGCTCAAGAAAATCAAATGTGTATGTTTTGCATTTAGAAGATATCTCTTTAAAATAATTTGAATGTCTTACTTCTACCATATATGAAAATTGGTTATGGCATAAAAGACTTGGGCATACTAGCATGCATTTAATTTCAAAGCTGGTAAATAGAAATTTGGTCATTGGTTTACTAAAAATTAGATTTGAGAAAAATCATGTTTGCAAGTCCTGTCAAAAAGGAAAACAAACCAAGTCTTATTTCAAAATCAAAAAACATGTTTCTACAACAAAGCTTTTGGAACTTTTACACATGGATTTATTTGGCCCTATTAGAACTTAAAGCACGAGTGGTAAAATATATGGTCTAGTCATTATTGATGATTTCTAAAAATTTACTTGGGTTTTCTTTCTTGCTCATAATAATGAAAGCCTCAAAATATTTGAATAGTTATGTAAGAAAATTCAGGTTGAAAAAGGTGATCTTACCAAAAGCATAAGAAGTGATCATGGTAGAGAATTTGAAAGCAAATGTTTTGAAATCTTTGTGAAAACCTCAGAATTGATCATAATTTTTTTGCTCCTATAACTCCACAAAAAAATGGAATAGTGGAAAGGAAAAATAGAATTCCTCTTGATATGACAAGAACTATGGTTTGTGAAAGTAAGCTTGCTCAAGCATTTTAGGCTGAAGCTATGAACATAGCTTGTTATATCTTGAATAGATGCCTGATAAGACCAATTTTGAAGAAAACCCCCTATGAGTTATGGAAAGGATGAAAACCAAATGTAAGATACTTTCACTCTTTTGGTTGTAAGTTCTTCATCCTCAAGAATGATAAAGGAAATTTGGGAAAGTTTGATGTAAAAATTGATGATGGTATATTTCTTGGATATTGCATATCCAATAAGGCATACATAGTTTATAACAAAAGAACTTCAATTTTTGAAGAATCTATTCATATTGTATTTGATGAGTTTAACCTTTCTTCTTTGAGTAATCAGAATAAAGTATCTTTAGATGAAGAAGAAAGTAGTGAAGGAATCACGTTTAAAATGCAAAAGCTTAGCCTTGATGATAAGAAAAACAAACAGCCTCAAGAAACCAATGATAATATTTAGAGGTTAGGAACTAATTAGGTATAAGTCATTGACAACAGAACCAGAAATGAGCTGATAGATACATCCACCAGAATAAATCAGGAATGGAAAAACTTCTAGCTCATTCCATTGAAGTTATAATCAGTGATCCATCTCAAGGAGTACAAACAAGAGCTCAACACAAAAGCATGAACCATATGGCATTCATGTCTCAAATAAAGCCTTAGAATATTCAACAATCCCTTGAAGATGAATTCTAGATAATAGCCATGCAAGAAAAGCTAAACCAATTTTAAATAAGCAAAATCTGGACACTGGTACCTGCACCTAAACATCATTCAATCAACGGTATCAAGTGGTTCTTTAGAAACAAGCTTGATGAAGTTGGAAACATGGCAAGAAACAAATTTAGATTGGTTGCTCAAGGATATAATCAGTGAGAAGGTATTGATTATGATGAAACCTTTGTTCCTGTTGCTAGATTAGAATAAATTAGAATGCTTCTTGGCTTTGCATGTTTTAAAGGTTTTAAGCTATATTCCAAATGGATGTTAAAAGTGATTTCCTAAGTGGTCTCTTAAATGAAGAAGATGTTAAGTGATCACCTAGTTTTGAACAAGCTAATTTTCCAAATCATGTATTCAAATTGCCAAAAGCTCTTTATGGTTTAAAGCAAGCACCTAGAGCTTGGTATGAAAGGCTAAACAATTTTTTTTCAAAATAGTTTTTCTAGAGGAGAAATAGATACCACCTTGTTTACAAAAGCCATAAATAATGATATTTTGATTATTCAAATTTATATGGATGATATTGTTTTTGGTTCCACTAATGAGTTATTGTGTAAGGAATTTTTTGATCTAATGAAAAGTGAATTTGAGATGAGCATGATGGGTGAAATGTCATTCTTCCTTGGACTACAAAAAAAGCAATCTCAAGAAGGAATTTTCATCAACCAAGCAAAGTACACCAGGGAGTTACTTAAAAGCATGGAATGGAGAATTCCAAAATAGCAAAGACTTCTATGGGTTGCTTGACAAAATTAAAAAAAGATGATAAAGATAAATCAGTGGATCAAAAGCTATATCAAGGTACTTGATTGGAACTTAGAATCTGGGTTTATAGTATCCTAGAAATAAATACTTTTAGCTAATTGGTTATTCAGATTTGATTTTGGTGGAAACGAAACTAATAGAAAAAGTACCAGTGGTACATGCTAGTTCTTAAGCCATTGCTTAATTTCTTGGCATAGTAAGAAACATAACTCGATTACTTTTTCAATAGTAGAGGAAGAGTATGTAGCTACTGGTAGTAGCTGTGTTCAAATACTCTAGATGAAGCAGCAGTTGAAAGACTTTGGTATAATATTCAAGAACATGCCCATAAAATGTGACAACACAAGTACTATATGCTTTTCCAAGAATATGATTCAACACTCTATAACTAAGCACACGAAAATACGACATCACTTCATCAAAGATCATGTTCAAAAAGGTAATATCAATCTTGAATTTGTTAATACTAACAATCAACTTGCAGATATTTCACCAAATCTTTAAGTGAAGAAAGATTCTTGTTCATTTTAAGAGAAATTGGCATGCTAAATCATTTGTAAGTTAAGCCTCAGGATTGACCATATATTTTTACAAGAATTAGTTGCTCGATTTTGGTAAGGTTACTCAACTTATCTATTGTGCACTTACTATTTTTTTGTGTGGGGTCACTACTTTGAAACTCAATTATATTTTCCCTATTCATATTCTCTGCTTTTCTTAGAAAATATAAGTGTCAAGAATGGTTTTTTAAAATGCATTGTTATATCTTAAAATAACAAACCCGTTAGTTTCTACCATTTCCTCAACATTTCAACAATTCTTAACTACCCTTGAAAACTTACTTTTGCTAGTTGAAAACCCTCGACTCCCTTAAACTGCCAATATCCCATTCAATACCACCATTTGTCCTCTCCTGCCATCTTCATTCTTTGAAACCTTTGCTTTATTTCCCTCATTCGAAGAACATTTCTCTGCATTTTTGAAAATGGCCCCCTCATCTAGTCTCAAGCAAAGAACTATTGAAGACACTAGCTCAAGGAAGAAAGTTAAGTGTTCTAAAGATTTCAGAGATACAGAATCTGAAGAGGAATATAAGAATAACTTCATGCATAGACGATACTCTGTGGCAAGGAAGGTAAACATAGTTTTCCTTTCATATAAGAAATTTATGGTTTTCCAATGGATAGAATCTATTGGTTGGATAAATTTATTTAAGATTGATGCCGTCGTTTACCCTGTTATGATAAAAGAGTTTTATGTAATCCTAAGTTTTGAGAAAGATAGTCTCATGGGTTCCTCAATTCTAAGGGGATGAAAGATTGTGGTAACATGTGAGAAAATTATTGAAATTATTGAATGTCCCTGTTCTGGTATCAAACTATTTTCTTGTTACAGTGATTGAATTTGGTGGTTATGTACATGAAGATGTTATTGAAAAGTTCACTGGAAGAACGAATAGTATAGTAGATGCTTTCTATTTGAATCTTAATCTTAGAATCATATTGCTTCTCTTATCCCATATAGTTATGCCAAGATTAGGAATTGCTAACCATGTAAACAAAGTTGAAAACTTTCTACATGTGGTGTCTCACAAATGGCATTAAGATAAATCTGCCCTTCATCATCTTGAATCATATGAGAGCCTGTTTAATAAAAGGACTACAATCACTCTTCTAGCATTCGATGCAAGAGTGAATATGGAAAAATTGGGAAGTGAAACTGCTTTAGACAATGCTAACTATGATGAAAGACTTCTTTTAAACATAGGAATTAGAAAGCATGGAGAAAATGGGAGAAATTTGATAAAGGAATTGCTAGCACTCAGAAAATTGGAAAGACTAAGATTCAATCCCTTCCAAGAATGAAACTCAAGTCCATAGGTCATAAATTATCTACTACATAAGAGGCAAAATTAAAGAAAGAAAGAAAAAGAGAGTTCAATGAAAGATACTAGAAGAAGAAGAAGAAACAATTGGCAGAACAACAGAAAGCTAGTTAAGAAGATGTAAAGGAAGAAGGATCATTTGAGAACCCTGATATATCTGCTAAGAAAAGTCCTCTTAAGGAGAAGAAGAAATAATCCAAACATCTTTCAACTAGGAAATCAATGAGGAATCCTTTCATTCAAAAGAAGAAAGATCCAAATATGAAGGCAAAATTGGTTGAAGTGTCTGATAATAGTGAAGAAACATAGGATGAGAAGTCCAAAAGCCTAATCTTGACTAATGAAGTTCTCAGTATGGGTATTGAATCTGATTACTCCTCCAACCCTGTTGAAAAGACAAATTCTGATAAGAAAGTAAGCTTCACTAAAAAGGAAGATATTCTTGCAGAAGTAGTGAAAGAGGAAATTAAACAAATTTATGTAAAGAATGTTCTTTCAACTGTGTTTAGAGAAGAACATGAGGAAGAAGAAGATGAAATTCCTTTGGCTAGAAAAGGCAAAATAAAAGCCACTCCTATTGTCCCTGCTTTATAATTAACCCCTTAGTTAAAGCAAAAGATCTCCTTACCATTATTGGACCCTCAATAAAGAAGTCTCTAAAGACTGCTCAAAAAATAGAGTTGCTCAAGCAGAAAATGGAACTACCCACACCTGAGCCAGAAACTCACTCTATATTGAAGCCAAAATTGAATCTCTTGTTGATGCTATCCATTCTCAAGGAGAATAGATGAGGAACTATGTTTTGGACATAAACTTTGAGCTAGTTGAAATGAAGCATTATATGCATGACATGTCCGAGATGATAAAAAGAGTTCTTCAAGAAATATATCTTTCTCAGCTGCCTATCTACCCTCCATCATCCTCTCATAAGGAAGTTCCTAACCTAAAGTTCCCTGATGTTACCAATCTTGGAAACTCAGAGAATCCTCCTCTTGAATCTAACAATGCACCGTAGATTTTCATTCTCTAATAGTTTTCTAGGATTAGCTTGAATGTTTTTAAGTTTGTTCCTCTTATTGCTAAACTTGTTTAAAAATTTCCTGAATTTTGGTGATGGGATTATCTTTATCATATCATATTTGAGTTCACTATGCTATGTTTCTTGTACTCTTAAGTGTTTAGATTTTCATTCCTTTTTGGTGATGCAAAAGGGGGAGAAATATCATATCCAATGTAGAGAATATGTTTTTATATACTTAAAAGTATGCACAAACTTAGGGGAAGCTAGTAAGCTCAACTCATCTTCTTACTCTTAAGCAAATAGAAAGGTAAGTGCTATTATTCTGGTCCTCACATATTGAATTCTTTCTCTTAACAAATTCACATATTCCTTATTTAGTTGTTATCATTAAAAATGGGGAGATTGTTGACATATGTTTTGATGATTCAACTATGTTGAAGAATTCTGGCTTTTAGAAAGAAGAATTTTGTTAAACAAATTTGTTTAAAGAAAAAAATTTTCTTAAGAAAACAAGAAAGTTCTTATCGAGGAAATAAGTTTAGTCAAAAATGTTTTTCTAAAGAAATCCCTTGTAATAAGTATGTAAGAACTTCTCGATGCTTTACAAAGTGTACTACTTGGTTGATTTGTGTATGAAAAGAAAGAACTACTTTTCTGATGTGCATAATGTAATATTACAAATGGAACCTGCGGTCATTAAATGCTCTGAAAGCTACACTGGTCAACTTTTGAAAAGTACAAATAAAATATTATTTTCTATCTGACTCAAGTGATAAAGTAGAGATACGATAAGACACTTTATTCCTGACTATCATCTACTTAGGTGTACAGTTTCCAAAAAATGATCCTATAAACTGCGACTAATTCAATTGGTGAAAAGCAACGGTAAGATTCAAACTAAGCTTTCAAGTCTTTGGGAGATTGAATCTCCACGATCATATCTCAAAATCAAAAGGAGCTTGCAAATCTACAAAAATATTAAAAAGAGAGTAACGGTAATCTTCAAGATCATATATAAAAGATAGATTGTAGAAGAAAAAATATAGAGAATGAAGAGATTATTATTTACTTGAGAAAAAGACTAAAAGTCTGCTGAGCATACCTAGTTGAAATAGCCACTCTCTTAAACTTCACCTATTTGTATCATTTCTTAAATCCAACTTTAGGTTTGCTAGGTGAGCCCATAAAATCTAGTGGTGTAAGGTTTACTAGGTAAGCCCTTAAAATCTAGTGCTTCAGAGGTTACTTTGATAAAGGTTGTAAAGAGCTTTAAGCTTGAGCCTGTACTTGTGATTTCCTTCATATTGAATTCCTTTACTATGTGCTTGGGAAGTAGATGTAGGATCTAGTATTTTACTGGGTCTAAACCATTATGGGTCTGTTCGTTTGGACTTAGCAGAAAATGTCTTTTATACTTCTCCTTCTGAAAGAAAGCCTTTTGTAGAACTAAAATATATTTTGAGTTTGGATGTAGTAATTGAGAAGGACTTTTGAATCAAAAAAAGAAATAACCTTCTCTCTTATCTATCAACTTCTCCTTCTAAAGGAAGCCAGAAACTTTGGTTTCCTCTAGAAGGAGAAAAACTCCTTATTTTTGACTTCTCATTTTGAGAGAAGCCGAAACAAACTCAAATTTTTTTTTTTAAGAATGACATTTTTTTCAAAAAAAGTTACTTATTCTTAAAATAAGTCCATATAATTAGGGCTTATATTTCATGGTGTGAATCTCCTTTTCTCTCATCTTGTTTATTCTTTACAGTTTGATCTGAGGTATTTATCTTTTAAGGATTAGTTTTTAAAGCAACCTTTATTTTGAAATATCTTGAGATAATCCTTTTTAATCTTTTCTGCTAATAATTCTGACTTGTGCTATTTAAGTTTATTTTTCTAAGTCAAAGTGAACTTAAGAATTTTGTTTTTAAGCAAAGAAAGTTTCTTTTCAGCATGTTGAAGTTCTCAGGTTGCTCATATTTAGAAATATTTCTTATCATCAAAAAAGTTTTCGCAACTTAGATCACCCAATTAAACCCCTTTCTTATGTGATCATTACTACTTGAACTAATAGGGTGACCTAATCTCCTATGCCATACATCAAGAAATGTAGTGGTGCTATTAATATGAGCATGAAAATCAAAAGATTTATAAGGGCCATAATTGGAAGTAGACAATACATTCATAGGTGGTATAGGAGTTTGATGTTTTGCAGTAGGATGAGATAGACTTGAAAGGCTGAGTTGGTAAAGCCCCTTATAGAGATTCCTTTGTAGAAGAACTTCTTGGTGTTTAGGTCCTTAACAAATCAAGAAGTATGAAGGAATTCAAATAAAACATAATTATCTTTGGAACATTGAGAAACAAAAATTAGATTCCTTTTTATAGAAGGCACATGTAAAAGATTGTTTAACTTCAAAATGTGATTTCTAGAATCTCATGAAAAGAAGGTTTGACCAATATAAGAGATGTTATGTTCATTACCATTACCAACATGGACTTGATCACTGGCATAGTACACATTTTCATGAGAGAGGTTGCCTAGTTCATTTGTAACATGATGTGTGGCTCCTGAGTTAGGTATCCATTTGTGAGGTTGAGCAGCATAAGATTCAACTTGTGAGGATACAATTGTGTTAAAGGTATAGAGATTCACACTTAGAGTTGTCTTGTGTAAGGAATTTGTAATTGGGTGGAAGGGTGACACTTCACTATTAACACTAGTGAAGGAGGTGGCGAACTTATAATAACACCTATGAACAATGTGTCCCATCTTTCCACCCAATTGGCATTGTAAGCTATTGCTAGAATTGTACCTTTCATGCCCTCTGCATTTAGTTGCATAGTTGCTTTTGCTATTGTTATAGTTTTTTGACCCAGAATTTTGAAACTTCTTTGATTGAATAGTTATAATGGCTAAGATCTTAGTACAAGAATACTGCTGAGCTCTACATTCAAAGGCTAAGAGTATAGAGGAAATAGATTTGAGGTTTTATGGCTCAGCTCTTTAAGATATAACTGCCACTATTGGGTCATATTCACTCTAAAGGCCTGCAATGATTGAGAGAATTTGGTCTTCCTCAAATACATTGTGACCACATGAGGCTAAGGTATCACACAAAGTTTTCACTTTCACAAGATAGTCTCATAGAAAGAGACCTTTTCTTGATTGTTTATAGTTGGAGCTTGTACTGCATGATTCGAGCTCTAGATTGCAAGGCATGGTTTGCAGAATGGTGCTCTACATATCTTTGGCTGAATCACATCCAACCAATTGGGCAAGCACTCCTAGACTTAGGGTGGAAAGAATCCAAGAAACAAGTAATGAGTCTTGTCTTTGAAAGGCCACGTAGATGTTGCTCTAAGCTATGCCCTTGAACAACCACAAGAATTTGCTATTTCCATAGAAGAAAACTAGTTCCTTCAAGCTTCACACAAACAATTTGACTTGCAAGAGCTCAGACAGAGGGTGAAGCCATGGGTAGCTTGACCATAGCAAGAGTGTTGCTCTAGATCTTGACCGAACCTCTAGCTGCCTTAATAAAAGGATTTGATCCCATATTTGCTTTTGAGCATTGAAGCAAGAACATTATAGAGAAGTTGTGAATCAAAGAGAAAGGGAACAAGCAGAAGCTTTTCTCATTATAGGTTAATTACATATACAAGAATATATAAGGATGAAATAGTCTGGTTCATGTTAACAACTAGAGAAGCTAACATAATTGTAATAACAACAATAATAATTGTGGGTGTAGATAATTGAAATAACAAAAACCATAAGCTTCACTAGCTAACTTGCACTAACAATGTGCTCAAATAAAAAAGCTTGAATAAGTTTGAGCTTTTCTTAAATATATGTTTTGTATTCGGGTTGGGCTTGGGCCTTAATGGAAAAATCGAGCTTCGGTCCAACTTGGATAAGATTATATATATATATATTTTTTAAACTTTCTTATAAATGTATCAATTTAATTTATTTTTATATGTAAAAAATGTATAATTTTATAGTTTTTAAGATGTTTTGATGTTGAAAATATGTATTTTTTTAAATCTTTTAAAAAATTTAATATTTCTCTATTTTTCTAATTTTATTAGATTAATTTAAAATAAAAAATAAAAAATTATTAGGTTTTGGGCTAGGCTAGGATATGAGCCTAAATAGAAATAATTTGGGCCAAGTTTAAGTTTAGGCCTAAACATTTATTTTTGTTTTTTAAAAGTTTGGTTCATATTTACACAAGTTCGATTCGTGTTTATGTCTACTTCAAATGAGTTTTATTGAGGCAACTCAAAAAGGTAGACAATAATCTATCTACTAGATAAGGAAGGATCATTTGCAAGGTTGTTCATTGAAACAAAGAGGGTTACATGTAATATAGGGAGTTTACATGCATTTTGACCTTAAAAGCATAAATCAAAATCAAATATAGTTAAATTATAAGTAAGTTTGGTAATATAATATTTGGTATTTTTTTATTTTTAAAATGACATTTGATTCTTTTATGAAAGTATCAATTTATCAATTTATCCTTGTTTTTTGATTTCTTCTTTTATAAAGGGGTTGAATATTATTTTATAGGTAAGAAGAGTATTAAATGTTATATTATCAATCTAAAAAGAAGTAATTTATTCTACAAATAATTGAAGTACTATTGAAGTAGTCCATGGTAGTTGCTCTTTATCGAAAGTGGCATTGCTAAGCGTTAATGACGAATATAGTAGTTTGGTTTTCTCCTATATTTGGTGAAGTTACTCGGAGTAGACTAGTCCAAGCTGTTAGGACTTTCATCCTGATACCTACACATATGTACCACTTATATGAAATCTTTGCTAGGACATGAGAATTGAATTTCAGCCAGTGAAATATGACTCAAGAATTGAAGGAGTTGAGGGAAAAGGTAGCAAGATAATCTTCATAAACACATTTTTTTAGTTATATAGAGAATTTGGAAAATGAGGCATAGTGGGAATAAAATCCCCAACAATAAATCTTTTATTATCTATGCTTAGAAGAAGTGTTATTGGACTATTAGGTTATTGGCAAACTCATTTAACTAGTCTAACAAATAGCTTGCTGTTAGGCACAACTTGTGGGTACATATTTTGTATGCTGACGAGGTTAGAAATAGAGCAAGAGTCTAATCTCTTGGTGGTGAAGACCATAGAGTGATTATTGGACAACCAGAACTGAGATGTTGAGTTAAGAAGCCATGCTACATGCTTTCAAACTAATTGAGTTGAGAGACAATTGAAGAGTTTGTGCTAACTAGTAATTAAGCAAGAATTTCTACATAGCATAAAATAATATGGTATGATAAATCTGTATATTATTTCTTTTTATTGAAAATATTGCACATGGGATATTTCGTATAAGTTATTTCTTATATAATAGAAAATGAAAGGCTAGATTAAATCTAAGTGCTTAATACGTTATATAAGAAATAGCTACCAAAGAGCGGGCATAAATTGAGTTACAATTGTGTTAACTCTAAGGTTTCACACCCCTAATATTACAAAATTATTTTTAATGATGTCTCACAAATTATTTTATATGAAAGTTTAATTTATTTAAAGAAAAATATCATGGAGTATATTACAATTATTTAACTCATGGAGTTTTGTAGACAAGGAAGTAATAGCAAAAGCTATGCTGAATGTCAAAGAAGAAAAACCACAAGATAGCATGCCATGCTAGATTGAAAATATGAAGAGTTGGAAACAACATTGAAAAGTCATAGAAGTAATTGTACTTTTGTTTATATCATATGGGCCAAAACAAAACCATATGAAGCAAAAGAAAAAGAATATAAAGACAAAGTAAAGAAGTCACATAAAGAGAGATAAAAGGCATTGAATGAAGAAAGAGGCAAGGAAGTAAAGAAAGCGTCAAAAATTTATTATGGCTATGACAACTTTAATGAGAACTGAAAGGCATTGATGGAGAAAGGAACAAAACATTTAACGTAAAGGTGGACAAAACATGTTGGAGAAGTCTTCTTCACTTTCTTAAAGCCATTTACATGATGCCACCTCACCATTACTTAGAAGAAACAAAAGTAATTCAAATTAAAGTAAGATCCCTCACTAGCAAAACAAATCATCAGATAAAGAAGAGAGCTAGAGAAGCTTTCGACTGAAGGAGTAAAATTAGTCTACAAGGTTAAAGATGAAGAAGCTACATGAGAATGGAAAGTTATCATCTACACAAGAAATGTGTTCATATGTCAACAAAAAGGATACACAAAAAGAAGACATGAAGCCTACCAAGATTAGCTGTGCAAATCCCTCAATATATGGTAAAGGGTATCAGCTTCCCAATGGCTAGAAGAAGAAGACATTGATAAAAAGAAGATCTTAAGCATTAGAGAAGTATTGAAGAACCAAGAGATAAATTGGTATAGTGAAGCTTTCATCCCTCTTATTGTGCTTCATCATTAAATCATCTGAGAGTGAGATGCTCTAAACAAAGTGTTCTTTATTCATCTAATTTTTCTATTTTTTTGAGAGATATTCATTTAGAAAATTAGAATGTGCTTATTGGATGTATTTGCTCTTTTTAGAGAGTATCACTTCATCTTATTCTTTTTTAGTTGTATTTTTATGGCTTGGAGTGAAACCACTATAAACGTTGTTAGTGAGCATTTAAGAAAACCAACTTGTTTGTGGTGAGCAAGAAAAATCACATGTTGCTAGTGATTAGGGAAAACTAGATTGTAATATGTTTTGAGATTAGTGGAAAAATCTCTTGGGTGTCAAAGGAACTAGATGTAGCTCACACAATATGGGTTGAACTAGTAAAAACCTTCTATGTTGATTTTCTTCCCCTTTTCTCTTTACTGATTTTAATTTTTGAAACTTGGTTTTAAATCTAAAAATCTTTCAATAGGTCACTAAAACTATTTTTAGGAGACTAAAAGGGTTTCAGGTACCTAAATCTTAGAAACACTTTTAGGTACCTAAAAGTACTTTCAAGGGACTAAAAGAACTTTTAGTCAACTAAAACAGCCCGAGAACTATTCTTTGAAAACTTCTATCTTTCATCCTTTCTAACTCATACTCACCTATATCTAAAGAATATCAATTTGATAATGAGTGACAAAGAAATTTTAAAAAGAGAAATTCACCCACCCTATTGGTATTTTCCTAACTTGCATTTGGTATCAGAGTAGGTCTCATTAATAGTGCTTAATCGCATGAGTAATGATCTATTCATTGAAAATGTCTCAACTCCATATTAAGGGCTTATACTTCTTTAAAGGATCTTCTACCAACCATCCACCATACTTCAATGGGAAACACTTCTATCATTAGAAAGCTAGAATGAAGATTTTCATTTTTACTTCTAATTTTTCTGCTTGGGAAGTAATAAAGAATGGACCTTCTACTCCAAAGAAAATGGAACATGAAAAAGAGGTTGACAAAACAAGAAAGGAGTGGATAGAGGACGATATCAAAATGGTACAAGTGAATACATGTGCTATCAACATTTTATTCAATGCTGTGAGTGGTGCAGTATGACAAAATATAAAGCTATGACAATGCAAAATAAATATGGGACAAGCTTGAAGTAACTCATGAGGGAAACAATAAGATGAAGGAAACCAAAATCAACTTACCGGTACATCAAGACGAATTATTCATTATGAAGGATGAAAAATCAATTGAAGACATGTTTGATAGATTCTCCAAAATTACTTGTGAATTAAAAGCTCTTTGTAGACCATAGTCAGATGGTTACCAAGTCAAAAAAATCTTGCGAAGTTTACCAAAACCTTGGCAATCAAAGGTGGATACTATTAAAAGTGGTGATCTTGACTCCTTAAACTATGATGAGTTGCGAGGTACACTCATTGCATATTACAAGGCGCATCTAAAAAGATACAGAAAGAAAGAGACCAAGACTATAAAATCACTTGCATTAAAAACCAATGAAAGGCAAACTAATAAACGTGAAGAAGAGATAAAAGAAGATGAAGGAACAATGGAGGATTGGGCTCTTTTTGGTAAAAAGGTAGCAAAACTTTGGCAACAATGTTCGTCCAAGAAATATGTAATAAATGATTTATATGAATCTCCTTCTTATGAACATCT
>JASKGM010000001.1:19792626-19810437 GCA_034509205.1 Ceratonia siliqua | reverse complement strand
AAAATTGATAAAACGTGGAGCTAACGGATAGGAGGAATTTAAAAAATTTTATTTTTAATTTATTCTATTTTTGTGTGTTTTGTTAGGAATTAAATAAATAAAAAAATAAAAAACAAATTCATACATTATTAGGCACGCGCAGCACCTTTTCCTTGCTTTAATTTTTTTATTTGTTTTTGTTATGCACAACCACACCTGCGTGTTACACGCGCTAGTATGTGCAAACGAATTGTACTGATATTCCTTTTCTTATCACAGACTTCAGATTTGGTCTTTGCAAGTATGTGATTTAATTATTATTGGGAGAAAATTTAATGCTATCTAACTTCGGTGCCTTATTTTGTGAAAAAATGTAAGTTTACAAAAAAAAAAAAAACAATTGTTGTCACTCATAATTATTTATTCTATTTAACTTATATTAAAACACATTTAGAATTTGTTTGGATATATATATATATATATTAAAAGTGTTTCTTTAATAAAAAACTGTTTAAATAAGTTTATAAAACAATATAAATAAAAAAATTATTTATATATAATTTTTTGACTTTCATGACTATTTATAAGTGAATGTATCTAAAATTTTACAATTCTCACAACTATTTATAGGTGAATGTATTTAAATTTATTTAAAAGAAATGTTATAAATTAATATTTTTTTATAAAATTTACAAATATATGATAAATTTTTTAGTTTATAATTAAAAGAAAAAAGAGATATATGAAAAAGAGGGATATAAATTATAATAGAAATTGCACTCTTGACATTAAATATTCTAAACACTCAATATAAAAAGAGATGTTATTAGACTAATAAATTATTGATAATTATAAAAATTATATTTTTTTATAAATTTATTATATTTATATTCATATTATTATTAATTCTAGTGATATTATTTTTAACATTAAATATTAATTAATTTTAACGTGAAAGATTTAGAAAAAAATTATTCATGTTATTAGTTATTTGTTTATTTTTAAGAAAAGGAAGAGGGAAATGAAAATGAAATTGCCACATCTTACTGACATGCCATCAGGGTTCTGAGATACCGAAAATCATGTCAACGGTGAGCTAGTCACCGGCTGTCTCGTTTCCCTCTTTGCTGCGATATAAATGCCTACGAAATCAACACACAACTACTCTCACTTCCATTGCTAATTTGCTATCAGATTCAGATCCCTCACAAACAGACGCATTTCTTCATCTTCTTCTCCCTTTTTCCCGCTCTTGTTTGCTTTCTTCGCCCCTCATTTTCTCTCACTTTCCTCTATTTTCCCGCTGTTTTCTATCACATTTGAATTTCCCGGGAAATTATTGATTGCCCAGATTTAGATTTTGCAAGTAACGTTAGAGTGGATATCTATATTGGTTGAATCTGATAGGTTGTTCGTGGGGTGGGAATGGCGGGTGAGTCGCAGAATTGGGTGTTGATGGTTACTGCCCAGACACCAACCAACATTGCTGTGATTAAGTATTGGGGGAAGAGGGATGAAACCCTAATCTTGGCTGTGAATGACAGTATCAGTGTTACGCTTGATCCGGATCATCTCTGCACCACTACCACTGTTGCTGTGAGTCCCAGCTTCCATCAAGATCGTATGTGGCTCAATAGCAAGGTAAAATTGATATTCTGGATGATTTGTATTTTCTGCAGTTATTCGTTCTTTTTCCTGCATTTATTTCCCTAAATTTAAACAAAGCAGAGGATTCAACGTCATGAATGGGGAATTTTTCTACTGGTCCAGAGGGAACAAAGACCTTCATCACCTTCTACTATATTTGTTAAAAATGGTAAATTGATTATGCCTCCACACTGAATTAGAAAACCATACTCCTTATGTAGAACTACAGATAAAGTACAGCAGAGTTATATCTCAGTCAAGAGGAAATAATTAGATGATAAAGAGCTATCTTTGCTGCTCCAGTTAAGCGTAGTATGGCCCAGACAAAGAGGTCTTCAATCCACGAAGACTTAACGTCCGCTTGAATCACGATATCTTTATATAAAGTATAATTTTTAATTTCTATATTGATTTCTATGAATAGAAGTGAGATTATTGCCTTACATTACCCAATCACTAATCTTGTGTAGTGAAAATCACATTTTAACTTGTTCCAAATCACAACAGAAAACCGTGTCAAGACAAATACTATTGGCTCTTCATCATCATCGAATAAGATGTACATAGCATACTATTTTTGGAGGCTCAATAAGCCAATTTTACGTTGCTTAGAATTAAACATGTTAGAATCATGTTTAGGATCCTATTTTCTGGGAACCAAACTAGATGAGGCGGGTTGTTTCACCACTATCACTCCTTCCTTCTGCAGTAGTATCCTCTAACATTTAGAGGGTAGGTTAAATGCAAAATCATCTTGCTCTGATGCCAGTGTCACAGTTCATTTGGATTTCTACCAGTTCATTAGTTTGGTAGTAAGTTATGATCAGCTGCAACTTTGAATAAAGCATACTGAACTTTGTTTTCTTAAGTTTAAGGTGATTCTGAATTTTTTTTTTTTCATGAAGTTCTCTTAAGTATAAGGTGATTCTGATTTCCTTATTTCACTGAACTTTATACCACTTGTAGCTTTTAGGTGACACTGTCAAATTGAACTAAAAATCAATGTAATGAAAATATTTAGTGGGTACTTTTTATTGGATGGAATTCATGGTAACTTCTATTGGAGAGCTTAATTATGTTGTGAAAAAGGTGCTGCAAAGAAAACAGTCTTATTTATTTACGGATGAGTGACGATTGGAGATTTAGTAAAGTAATGATGATTCTTAGCAAAATTGACAGGTTTAAAGAATAATTGATTTGTTTTTGATGAAATGTAACCCGCTTGAGTGTTCTTTACATCTAATATACTGGTTGAGAAAAATGGAGGAAAAGAAAGAAGACTCTAATTTTTGGAATCAAATATTATGAAAAAAATCAACAGAAATTTCTTAAGTATCTGTTTATAACTTCTCTAGATTTCAGGAAATATGTGTATTGGTCAATAATATATTCCCTTATACTGTTTATGATTGAATCAATTCCTGAGAAAGAATTAGTATAAGAAATAGTTTCTATCCCAGATATCACTTATTTTTCATCTCTAAGAACTGAATCCATGACACTGAAAACGACTTGCCATTTGGTTTTTATTAATCAAAAGGCTTAAAATCAAAAAGAGAAAGGTTGTTTCACTTCCAGAAGGTAAACATCTTTAGTACTTTTTGAAGGAAGAACCCCATTTGTTTTCCTCCCCATCCAAGGGCATATGTGGTTGAAAATGTCAAATTTAATGCTATGAGCAACTAAGAGGATGAGAAATGATTCAGACTTACAAATACTTATGCAGTCATAACACATATGTATAGAATAACCAACATGTCTTATTAGTATAGCAGACAGTTAACCAATTATGTCCGCTACTTCCATGTCACTTTCATACTCCTAAATTTTCTAGATCAATGGAAACTATTTTATATCAATATTTCTTTTTATTCAATATCTACTTTTAATGAGAACTAAAAAATAATGAATATAATCTAAAATTAAGAGGAGAAAAGAGAGGGGGGTTTTGGGTGTCCAAGATGCTAGTATACAGAATTGTAATTAAGTAGTGATTCTTTTTCTTTCTTCTTAATTTTTATGGCTGATTGGTTGCATTTGGCTTTACTGGTTAGTGTAGGAGATTTCTCTTTCTGGAGGCAGATACCAGAACTGTTTAAGAGAGATCCGCAATCGTGCTTGTGATGTTGAGGATAAGAAAAAGGGTATTAAGATCACAAAAGAGGATTGGGGTAAATTGCATGTACACATTGCTTCATACAACAACTTCCCTACTGCAGCCGGACTGGCTTCTTCTGCTGCTGGCTTTGCTTGTCTTGGTAATATGCATGTTATTTTGGTTTATTCTTTATATATTGAATTGAAGTTTCTTTTATGCAATGGTTGGACAATAGAGTTGGTTGCATTAGTGGCCAGGACTTGTACAGTCCTCCTTCAGGTCCCAAGTTCAAACAAAACCTCTGATTCCTTCAACTTTATAGAATTGATTGGTTTTCCAAACCCAGTGCATTACACAAGCTGCATGGGCCAATCCGTTGAATCTAATTGTGAATGGTTGAATTGCTTAAGCAAGATTAAGAGCTAAAGTGCTTAACCAGTTATCAGTTTGGTTTTCAAAACCTTGTTTACATATGTCAAAACCTTCTTGGTGGTTGTGAATTTTATACGAAAATATTTTATTTATGATTAATTCTAAAAAGTTTATTAAATGTATCAGGTATGTGGGTTCCTTGGGCAAGGAAAAAGAAATTTATTTTGGAATTGCACAAGAAAAAGAAATAGTTTTAGGGGCTATGAAGATGACCCATGATAGTGTATCAGCAAGACAAAGAAAAAGAATTATGAAAAAGAAAAAGAAAAAGAAAAAAGACAGAGAGAAAGAGAATACTGACATAGCTGCCTCACATATGACGCCGTCTTCTCATGATCAAAACTCAGAAATTTGACTTCATGTTTCCTTTCTAATATTGAGTATTCTAGTCCAAATATGTTAAGGACAGTAATAGATAAATCTTAACTAGAAAAACAAAATTGAAGGCGCCTATTGAGTTCCAATAGCTTACTGGACTCAGGTACTAATTTCCTTCAATTGTGGCATGTACAAGCTGTACTTAAGAAGACTAAAGTACTAAATAATTAATTATTGACACATTTCCCTAGACATAAGGATTAAATTGATGTTTGATGTTTTGTGCTTAGGTTTGGGCTTCATAGAGGACCAAACTTATTATTTATTCATGATCGTTTGGCATATTACATATTAAATAATATCATATTCTTTATGGCATTATATGCAGACGTTGAAAATTGCAATTTCAATCTATTTACACCATGTATTCTAAGTTAGGGATGTCAATTTCAACACGGCCAATTGACACAACTTTGAACCACATATTCTTTATGGTAAATATGTTATTACGGGTTTGAGTTTGGTTTTAATAGGTTTGGGTCAACAAAAGGATTTACGCACCAGATACAATTAATAAACAGGATCAATTCAGGTTCACCTTGTTACCCAAAATGTTTAGATAATTAGTTGCTATTTTGTATAAATTGTGTTGTGCTGTTTGCCTTGGGAATTTGATTGCTTGTAGTACTGACACTTTGGGTTATTGGTCTAGCCTAATTTTGCAAGTTTTTTTTTACATATTCTGGCTCTTTCTTATATTATTTATTATATTTTGTTGTTTGAACTATAAATATGTTATGAAATATTTCAAATTTGTAGTTGATAGTAAATTGGGTCATAAATAGGATGATTTTGGGTTATAAATTTACTCACTTATTAAATGCGTTAAACAGGGAGGTATCAAGAATCAGCTCTTTAACAAATGAGTAGTGACTTCTTGTCTCTTGTTTTGCAGTTTTTGCCCTTGCAAAGCTCATGAATGTCAAAGAAGATGAAAGCCAGCTATCTGCTATTGCAAGGTATTTCTTTACATAATGACTTTGGAATTGGAAATTGTTAGTGGCTTGGTTGGAACTTCTAGTATTTTGATAATATGTAGTAGCATTTATGGAAATTGTCATTACATGCAGGCAAGGATCAGGTAGTGCTTGTCGCAGCTTATATGGTGGATTTGTCAAGTGGGTAATGGGAAAAGTAAGTTTATTTTTCTCCTTCATGTTTGCCACAGGTTTTTAATTGTATGGAGCATAATATCATTTGAGAATTTGATTGTAATTCCCATTCTTTGATATTTGAAGGAGGAGAATGGAAGTGATAGTGTTGCAGTTCAACTTGCTGATGAAAAGCACTGGGATGATATTGTTATTATTATTTCTGTGGTATGTCCCAACTTTTATTCTTTATTTGGTTGATGGATGAATTTACGATTGAGTTTGGACTGTTAATATCGTTTAGTAAAAATGGTCTGTTCTGGTTTTGACAAAGAAAAGGCCATAGCTTGTGCTTGCCAGTTTCCGTCTCTCTTTTTTGAGCTTTATTTCCTTCTTTCTGTTTTGTCCTATTTTTAATTAATTGAGCTAGATCATGTTCGTTCAATACATTTGAACTTTGAAAAAGTGCCCCTTATTATTATTTGATAGAAACTCCGCTGTATTGATTTCACTGTTTACATACCGGATAATATCAAATAATATCGTGTTTTATGTATGTTGTGGAATTTTATATCTATGAACTTCTCAACCCATTTATTTTGCCTCTATGAACTTTAGCCTCTGGATTTATTTTTTGGTTGGGGTGAGTGGTTGATAACAATATTCAGTATGCATATTGGTTTTTTAAGTTTTGAAACAATTTAATGTACAATAATCCTCATTCTAGCATATACATTTTTTCTATACATGAAGATATATAAAGAAAAAAATTTTAAAGTTAGTGAAAAAATTATATTTTTATATAATTATGATGTCATGAGGTCTGACTGCAGGTTTAACCAATTGAACTGGTTGAATTGTGACTCAACAACCTCTCCAATTTGCTATTGGTTTTCACTGCCATCATTGCTGCTGCCTTTTTTCTTTTCATGTATAAATGGGCAGGAACGCTCATGGCAGTGAAAAATACACTGATTTCAATTTCCAATTTGCTGTCTGCTCTGCTCTGCTTTTAAAACATTAGGTTGAGGGGATTTTATACTTAAATTTCAAATTCTTTCATGTTACTTTCAAAACTGATTTCTTAATTTACACTTTGAGGTTTTAATGCTAGATTTTCAAATTTTATAAAACAGGGATTGTTATGATCTGTCAATCAGCCACTATCCTATTACTTCAGCTTTTAGGAGTGTTAGTTGCTGGATACTGTATTCATGTTGTTCATCTTTAATTTTAGTCTGTATTTCAGATCCACCTTTTGGGGCTATGTGCAATTTGTGCCTGCACTTTTGGCAGTAATTAGTGGTCTTGGGCTTGATTTACATTGTTAGTCCTCTTCTAACAGCTGAAACACAACTTACTGTGAAGCTATTTCAATTTTTTGTTTTTTAAATGGGCAATCATATTTTTGGACATAAATATGCCATCTGCTGTCTTCCTCATAACACTTGCTTGTCTCCATCCTCTTTTAAGGTATTCTGAACATCGTAGAATTTGCTTGCTGATTTGTTTATGCATCTAAGATGAATTGTAAAATGGAAAGAAATTTGCTTATCAAATCTCAGATAATAGAATATTTAAGCTGTAATTTGTAGAATGTGCTGATGGTTAAATTATAGCCTTGCAAGATATTCCTCAACTTAGATTTTTCAATTTGTTTATTTATCTTCTTTATAAGAGCCCCCTATTCATCTTGAAACTATGTATCTATTTTGTTATATCTTCTCCTATGCCCTGTTTTTCTCAATATCCTTTTTTGGTTTTCAGGTTAGTTCACGGCAGAAGGAAACAAGTAGCACCACAGGAATGCGTGAGAGTGTCCAAACTAGTCTGCTTTTACAACATAGAGCAAAAGTACTTCACCTCCTTACTTTGTATGAGTTTTGCACCAACTGTCTGAGCTGAGTTTTCTCTGCTATAGTGGGCTACCAATTTTTATACTACCATAGAGAGGGAATTTTCCTTCTTGGTTTCTATTATTTGCTATTTCTAAAAGCCCAATATTATATGCTTCTAATTTTTAAAACCAAGAAAAATGTCATTCAGGCACATTATTCACACGTAGACTCCTACTTTTAAGCAACTTCCTATTTGAAATAATGGAAGCTATAGACTACAGTTTCTCAACCAGTTTCAAAGTTTGAACGAAATTGAAAAGAAAGGCAACTCTAGTTATCAACTATGAATAATGCATGAAACTTTCATGGGACCTGCTGCTCTGGGAACCTGATCTTTAGCTATATAATCATATGTATAACTATCTCATGGTATTTTAATTTGGGTTAATTTTTTTTATTTGTCATTTGGACTGAAATAGGAAGTAGTGCCAAAGCGCATACTGCAAATGGAAGAAGCCATTAAAAATCATGATTTTGCATCTTTAGCGCAACTGACCTGTGCCGATAGTAACCAGTTTCATGCAGTCTGCCTGGATACGAGTCCCCCTATATTCTACATGAATGATACATCCCACAGGTAGGTTCAATTATTTGATGGTTGGTTAGTAGTATTATGTCTATGTG
This sequence comes from Ceratonia siliqua, assembly GCA_034509205.1. Taxonomy (NCBI): domain Eukaryota; kingdom Viridiplantae; phylum Streptophyta; class Magnoliopsida; order Fabales; family Fabaceae; genus Ceratonia; species Ceratonia siliqua. Next base: position 19,802,290 of record JASKGM010000001.1, on the reverse strand, counting down.
ATCACCAAGTGCAGCATAACACTTTGTTTTCTTTAATTTATTATTGATGATTAAATTACATTTCAGGATTATCAGCATCATTGAAAAGTGGAACCGTTCAGAAGAAACCCCCCAGGTTTGAAATGCCACTTTCTTGGTAATAACATAATGTCTTAAATCCTTCTAGATCATAGAAGTGCATCTTCTGGCTTATGGGTCAATATCCAAGTCATGCTGCAAAATATCAGTTGTTCTCCTTATGTTTGTCCCAAAGCACAAAGTAACATTTGAATGGATTCTGTAACTTGCATGCTTAATAACTTCCCATCCTCGGTCTGTGGTATGTAATGTGACTGGCTCCTTGTTGAATGCCAATACTAACCAAACAAGTGACCCACATGGTGCGAAGCCTAGGAACCAAGCTATATTTGGGGATTAATTTAACTTATTCTCGAGAAATTCTCTATTAGACTTGGTCTACACAATTTTTGTAGACCAAATTAATTATAAATGAACACATAAGCATGATAGGGGTGAGACCTGCCTTAGACAAATTTATGTGTTTATTATGATTGGAATGATCTACACATCTTTTGTAGATCAGATTATCCAAGAATTTCTCCCTATTCTCTTTCTTACTGTCAGTTTTTATGAACTTCCACTTCATTTTGATTCCATAATTCAGATTTCTGTGACATTATGCCTGCATATGCTATTTACATATAATAACATGAATCACTTCTGGGGTTTATATATTTATATCACGCACACACAAAACCACAAACATATACGCATTCTTATTGAAGCTTTTTGTCTCTAAATATTAATGACTAGTTTTGACTAACAGGTAGCTTATACATTTGATGCGGGGCCAAATGCAGTTCTGATTGCACGTAATAGGAAAACTGCTGCCCTTTTGATTCAGAGGTTGCTTTACTACTTTCCTCCAAATTCAGATGACCTTGACAGGTATTTTCTGTCTAAGTTTTGCAGGCTGCATGCATACTGTTTTTTGATTGATGCCAATCATGAGATTTCTGATGTTACCTTTACCCTGGAAAACTCTCTTCCTCCAGTTACGTTATTGGTGATAAGTCAATATTGCAAGATGCTGGGCTTAAGGGGATAAAGGATGTAGAAGTTTTGCCACCTCCTCCCGAAATAAAGGATAACATTCCGTCACAAAAATACAAGGGGGATATCAGTTACTTCATCTGCACAAGACCTGGAAGGGGGCCTGTTTTACTTTCTGATGAAAGTCTGGCTCTTCTCAACTCTGAAAATGGGCTCCCCAAGTAATTTAGTAGGAAGTATTCCCGTGGTTGGCCTATTCCTTATCATACAATTAACTCGCTCTATTATCTGAAATATTTGGAGTAGATTACCCGTTCGAGGGTGTCTATGGTCCCCATGGCTAGATTAATTGTTCATCCAAATTTGCAGCTTTGTTGCTTTAAATTTCTGTAATTGTTTTAAAATTTAGCTAGGCTATTTGCTTTGAGATAAATAAGTCTTGGTCCTTTTCTATATTGAGTAAAGAACCTTAGAATCACTCCAGCTTATAAGTAAAATTGTCAGCTTTTTGTGGGAATAATGTCTCTTCTTTTGTCTTACCTTCATGCAAAGACTTCTAGTTTCTTCTACAGAAGCTTCGGCTAGTACTGATGGATCAGTTTGAACCTGAGTAATTCCTGAATTCTTTTGTTTGTGCGGCTCCATTTAAATCTGTGGATTGTTTCTGGGTATGACTATGGTTCTAGATCTACAAACCTTATTTGCATAAATTTTCCTTAGGATCCATTAGTAGTGTTATGAATATATTTTTTTCAATTTTTTAAAATTATTTCTTAAAATACAAATTATAAAAAATATATTCATAAAATATTATATATATATATATATATATATATATATATATATATATAATTTTTTTTTTTGTTTAACTTGGATCTTTTAAAAATTTTACTTGTAAATAATACAAATAACGTAGTTACATTTAAATTCAATTTTACTTTAAAAAATTTTTAAATCAAGTTCAGATATTACAGTTTTAATCATTTATATAAATTTGTACAAATATCATTATCCTTCTAAAAATTACAAAAAATTAAACCTGAAGCAAGGGTCCATGATCAAATCTAGACTTGTGCTATATTTACATACGCAACTTCACAATAGAATGTAATGATTATCATAGGGCGGTCCAACATTGTGGAGTGCAAAACTGATTTATCTCTAACCCAATAATCTCTTAGAGGATTAAGAGTCATGTTAAAAGAGCTAGTGCACAGAAAAGTTCTTTTTATTTTGTTTGTATTTAGTCAACACAATCACTTTAGCAAGAAATTGAAATTTTTTTATGAAGCAATATCAGAAACAAAATTTTTTTTTTTTAGAAAAAAAGGATGGAAACCAAGCTGTCCAGGGTCCAAAACAGCCAATATTTTGCAGAGAACTCATACAGTGAGAAACAAAAAACCAAGCAAAATTTTTAAACATCCTTGATCACAACCCTTTTGAAGATGTAGCTGCGCGTCAACAATGACCAGCATTTCCAATACTCAGGCCACCTTGATGTTATTGGAGTTGTCTTTGGGGCGCCAGAAGTTGACCAGAAAAGAGTCCATAATAATCTATGAAGAGTTTTGAGTTAGCATGAGAGTGAAATATCAGAAACAACTTGTAGAAAATACATCAATAACCTGGTTTAAATGTGCTGCAATACAAGGAAGAACCAGTAATCCGGATTCACCAAGTGCACCACGAAGTGACTCTATAACTGCTACCATTACTGGTAACGTTTTCTGAAAGGTATGACAACAAGTTATGGTTCAGAGATTGTAGCAGAAATGGTCCACAGGAAGAATATTCAAGTGACATGATTTTCCAGAAGAAAGTGTCTCTTATCTCACAATTTGATCCTCACTTAGTAATCTGAGAAACTAATAAATAAATGATTTAGTTTTCACCTGGCTAGCAACCAATACAAGAGCACTGGCATTTTCTTCCCTAGAAAAAATTGATTTACTACCACCAGAGATGGCAGAAAGGCTTCGCACAGCAACCATATTGAATGCTAGTAAGGTCAGATGGAGAAGTCTGCAATGCATCAACAAGTTCAATTTTCAATTACCATAACTCCATTATAACTAAGAGTCCTTTGCAGCAGTGAATTAATAATGACTAATATTAATATATTGCCTAACTTTGTCCCCTTTTAACAACTACTCCTACAAAGAATTTGTTTAAAGATATCATTATCATAAATAAATAAATAAAATCTTGATGGTGTCAGAATATGTAACATATGCCAATGCAATTTTTTTATTAATTTTGACAATATTTGATACCACAGATGAAAGCAAGTAGTGAAGATCCAAACACTAGGATCAGACTACCATCTGAACCCAAATCTCACTCTCCTCTGGAGAAAAAAAAAGATTGTTACTCAGAAAGCACCAATCAATGCCTCTAGGTTGTTGAAACACAAGATCGCAACCATGAGACCACACCAAATCAAGTTCACATCAGATTTTTTAAGTCAACAGATCAAGTTATCTTTGAGGAGCATTTATGTTCTGTTTCAGGCCTAATTTCCAGTTGATTCCAGCCCAGAAGTGCTGACCCAAAATTCTGAGGAAAGCCCAGTCTTGTCGCTTCAATCTAGGCTTTCAGCTCTAATCTAGGTCCTATGGTTTCTGTTCTTGTTGATCGTAACTGTGCCCATCATAGTCACGTTTCTCTTGAATTTTTTATACAAACAGTTAGGATTTTCATTTATAAAAGTTATAAATTGTTGTGGCTCTCCATTCTCAGTTCCTTTGTTTCCCCTTCTGGTTGTTGGTCATTATCAGTGTGCTAGAATTTGTCCATCAGTGATTCAGTGAGATGACAGTGACAGTGACAGTCCAACCAGAAACCAATCAGTCATTCGGTGAGATGACAGTGACAGTGACAGTGACGTCACTGACAGTCCAACCAGAAACCAGAATATGGAATTCACATGTCATTCAAAAATTTCAATTCAGTGAAGTTGATAAACTTTGAAATAACTTACTAAATATTAGATGAAGCATGGTAGGCAACCCAAATGAGTAAAAACAGACTCGGATTTTAGATGGGGAATAAGGAAATTCAGGAAGCTTGTTAAAACTTGTAGGATACTATATTGAGATTAAGGTCCCAAGATATACTTGGATAAATAGAGGATCAAGGAAGGCATTTGAGAGGGTCATGGCAAACATTGAGTTCTTAGATGTCTAGCAAAAACAGAGGAGAACAGGGATGAAGAACAAAGGAAAAGAACAGAGAAAAAAGAGGAAGAACTACGAAGTAAAAGAGGAAACGGAGAAGAACGGATCTGAATCAAAGTCTGGGCAGAAACCTACTACATATTTTGGCTTTCTTCCATATGGCACATGTGCAAAAGAGAATCGTGCGTGTGGTCACACCACATAGCACCATTTGGAAAGTGCAATGCCACGTGTTGCATTGCACAGCATGCTGTGGCAATGTGTTAGGAACTCACAGAAATGAATGAAAACAGAGTCAATTGACCCTTTTGAGATGTCTAGTATTTAGGTAACCAAGTACAATTGATAGTGGATTATTTGAGAGAATCCACCAACTCTCCCTCAAGACTAAACTCAACATACCTCTATCATCACTTACTCTTCTATTTATAAGACTCCTTACAGTTCTATCAACTTAGTCCCTAACTGCCCAGCCACCCAATTACAGTTACTCGATTATTCTTGGAACATTATTCTCCCCCTATAACTGCCTTACCCTTTCTCCTAGTGTAAGTAAACCTCATAAGAGGTCTAACACTACCCCCTGCCCAAACTTTCACCTTGTCCTCAAGGTGGAATTCGGGGAACTGCAATGAGATTGCATCAAATTGTTCCCAGGTTGCACCAGCCTCAGAAAGGCCCTGCCACTTAATAAGGACATCAGGTGGAAAGCCCGCGCCATTGACATGAGATCTCACTCCCAGAATGCCCTCTGGTTGCACCACTAGCTCCCAGTCAGAGGAGAGTTGAGGTGGCAATTGAGTTGCTGGCTGATTTAACAATAGCTCTGCGAGGTTGGGAGATATGAAACACTGGATGTAGGGCTGTATTGTCTGGAAGTTGAATCTTGTAAGCTACTGCTCCAATGCGCTATAGTATTTTATATGGGCCGAAATATCTGGGTGCCAACTTCTCATTTCTTCTCTGTGCTAGTGATTTTTATCCATAGGGTCTTATTTTAATGAAGACCAACTCCCCCACACTATAGGTGACATCTCTGCGTTTCCCCTCAGCCCTTGCTTTCATCTTTTGTCGTGCTCGTAGTAGATTAAATTTTAAGTCATCGAAAATAATGTCTCGCTCCTGCAATTGTTGTTCCACTGAGAACACAGTGGTGGAACCTGCACTGTACCTAATGAGGGGAGGTGGTTCTCAGCCATAGACAATTTGAAATGAGGTAGTTTGAGATGCAACATGGAAGGATGTGTTATACCAATATTCGGACCAAGCTAACCATCGAACCCAATGAGTAGGTTTCCCCATTATGAAACATCTTAGGTAGGTTTCAATGCATCTATTAACTCTCTCGGTTTAACCATCTGTTTAAGGATGGTAAGCCGTGCTTCGCTTCAATTTAGTCCCCTGTAACTTGAATAACTCTGTCCAAAAAAGGCCGAGGAAGATTTTGTCTGAGTCTAAGATGATTGACCAAGGTACCCCATGTAATTTTACTACTTCCTTTATAAAGCTGGCAACAACTGTCTGGGCTGTAAAAGGATGTTGAAGTGGAATAAAATGAGCATATTTGCTCAATCTGTCAACCACAACTAGGATAGCAGTGCACCCTTCAGATTTAGGCAGCTCCTCAATAAAATCCATTGTAATGTCTTCCCAAATTTGTTCAGGCACTGGTAATGGTTGTAAAAGCCCTGCTGGTGAGAGAGCCAACTACTTATTTCTCTGGCATACTTCACAACACTGGATGTAATTTGCAATGTGGCCCTTCATACCCACCCAATACCATTGTGGAGCCATCCTATGATAAGTTTTGAGGACACCCGAGTGCCCCCATGTAGGACTGTCATGAAACATCTATAACAACTGTGGAATTAATGGTGATGTGCAGGGTACAACTAATTGTCCTTTAAAGAAAAGATTTCTCCAAGACAAAGTAAATGATGCTGGGTAATCATGGCCTTTAATAATGGCTTCCTTAATCTGGTGGAGTGTAGGGTCTCGTTGTATTTGTTGCTGCAACTCAGTAAGGTCCCAAGGTTCCTGTAGGCTTAGTAATTGTAGCATAGAGATTGAAACCTGTCTAAATAGTGCATCTGTGGCCTTATTCTCTAATCCTGGCTTAAACTGTATCTCAAGGTCATATCCAAGTAATGTTGTCAACCATTTCTGATGCTCAGTACTAATCAAACACTGCTCAAGTAGAAATTTTAGATTTGTTGATCTGTCCTTACCACAAACTTCCTACCCAATAAGTACAGTCTCCATTTCTGGATGGCAAATACAATTGCCATAAGTTCAGGTTCATATATTGACTTAAGTTGAGCCCGAGAAGATAAAGTGTAACTGAAAAATGCAACTGGATGTTGGTTTTGCATGAGGATTGCTCCCAAGCCATAGCCCGATGCATCTGTCTCCAAAATAAATGACTGAAAAATCGGGCGCTAATACTGGTACTTTGGCCATAGCTTCCTTAAGTTGATTAAAAGTTGTAGTTACCACTGCATTCCATCTAAATTGGTCCTTTTTGAGTTGAGCAATCAATGGGGCAGCAATTGTACTATTACCCGATACAAACTTCCTATAATATCCTGTCAATCCTAAAAATCCCAGGAGTTCCCGCAGGTTTGTGGGTGTTGGCCAGTCTAACATAGCTGCCACTTTGCTTCTATCTACTGCCACTCCCTCTGAAGAAATTACATGCTCCAAATATTCCACCTGACTTTGCCCAAATTCACATTTTTTTTTTTCATTTGCAACCAGCTGGTGTTTCCTCAGTAAACCCAAGGCTGTGGTAAGGTGTTCCTTATGATCCTCCATGGTTTTACTGTACACCAATATGTCATCAAAAAATACAAGTACAAACTTCCTTAAAAAAGGACAAAAAACCTCAGTCATTAAGGCTTAGAAGGTTGCTGGGGCATTAGTGAGCCCAAATGGCATCACTAAGAATTCATAATGGCCATCATGAGTTCTAAATGCTATCTTAGGTATATCACTAGCCTTCATTCTGATTTGGTGGTATCCGGACTTGAGATCAAGCTTAGAAAACACTGTAGACCCATAGAATTCATTTAGTCACTCATCAATAATGGGAATAGGGAACTTATCCGGTACTGTAGCTTTGTTGAGTGCCCTATAGTCTATGCAAAACCTCCAACTACCATCTTTTTTGCGAACTAGGAAGACAGGAATAGAAAAAGGGCTTATACTAGGCTGTATTATGCCTGCAGCCAACATTTCTGCAACCAGCTTTTCAATTTCATCCTTTTGTGCTTGTGGGTATCTATAAGGCCTCACATTTACTGGACCAGCCCCTTCTTTTAAAATGATGGCATGATCTCTGCATCTCATGGTGGAAGTCCCTTTGGAGGTTGAAAAACATTTGCAAACTGCTGAAGTATCTCTTGAATTTCTACTGGAGTCTCGGATTTCTGCTGCTTCACTCCCACCATCAATTGATTAAGTTCTACTAGTACCCCTTGTTTACTGTGCTTGAGGGTTTTCATCATGGTTTTCAAAGAAACCATAGATTTACATAAACTTGCATCACCCTGTAGTGTTACTTGGTTTGTACCCACCTTGAATGTCATAGTTAGAGTCTGCCATTTCACATGCTTGTCCCCCAAGGATTCCAACCATTGCATCCCCAGTATTATGTCAGAGCTGCCTAGTTCTAGAGGGAGGAAATCTTCCACTACCTCAAGCTCTTGTAGTGACAGCAAAACTCCTTTACATATACCTTCTACAACCTAGTACCCATGCAAACCCCATGCTGTTGAATCCAATGGAATTTCCAACTTATTAACTAACTCAGTAGATATGAAGTTATGTGTTGCCCTACAGTCAATGAGAACAATGACTTCCTGTTGACCCACTCTACCTTTCACCTTCATTATTTTTGGTGCCGTCAATCCAACTACAGAATTTAAGGATAATTCCACCATGCTTCTTCCTTCTGCTTCGTCTTCTGTATCCTCTTCTCTAAAATTTTCCAGTAACTCATCACTAACCACCAACACTTGTAATTTGCGGTTTTTACATTGGTGGCCCCAAGAATATTTCTCATCACGCCTGTAACATAACCCTTTCTCCCTTTTGGTTCTTAATTATGTATCAGTTAATCGCCTGAAATTAGGCGTGCTTGAAGAGTTTTTCTGGTTGGCCGTCTTCTCTGGAATTAATGATGCTTTATTGATGGTTGTAAATCTGCTATTCCAACTTGGGCTGTGAGAGGTGCTTCGGCCCCCTGAACTGGTTAACGATGGTTGAGCTGCCTGATAGTGCAATTTCTTTCCTTGACCTATTGGGCAAGGTCCATGACCCGACTCAAACATGTGGGTTGCATCATTCTTACCTCTGCTCTTATTTCTAGTTTCAAACCATTAACAAAATTCCTTTCTAAAACCTCTTCTATGATCTCGCTCAAAGGTGCCGCAAGAAACTCAAATTTCTTGCAATAGTCGTGCACCATTCCCTCCTGTCGAAGGGCCAGAAACTGCTTGCACAAGGTGCCTTCTTGGGATGGGTGAAAACTTTCCAGTATATTGACTTTCAATTTGTTCCAGCTCCTGACTGGGTGTCGGCCGTCGACCCATTGAAACCAGGACAAGGCTTCGCCTTCTAGACTGATAATGGCTGTCTCCAACTTCTCCAAGTCCGTCATCCCGTTCATATTAAAGAATCTCTCTGCCCAAAAGATTCAATCATCTAAGTTGTTTCCTTCAAAGCCCGGCATTTCCAATCTCCCATATCGTGCTCCTGGTAAGTTTCTTGAACTTTGGGAGTCATTTGCTCCCCTTCTTCCATTTCCATTTCTTTCCCCTGAAGGTCCTTCTACCTGAACCCCCATGGTTCTTTCTGGCGAACCTAGGTTCTGTAACACTATCCATTTTCGCCATGAGTAATTCCATCTTCTTTTCTAATGCCGGAATTTTCTGTAACTCTTCTTGGACAACCTCATATTGGCATTGCACCGCTTCTTTCATAGTACCAACTTGCTCCTCCATGAAAATTAGTCTCTCGTGTACCTTCTTACTTCCCATTCCTCAAAATCGACTGCTCTGATACTACTTTGTTAAGTACTCGCACAAAAATGAATGAAAACAGAGTCAATTGACCCTTTTGAGATGTTAGGTAACCAAGTAAAATTGATAGTGGATTATTCGAGAGAATCCACCAGCTCTCCCTCAAGACTAAACTCAGCATACCTCTATCATCACTTATTCTTCTATTTGTAAGACGCCTTACAGTTCTAACAACTTAGTCCCTAACTCCCCAGCCCACCAATTACAGTTACTCGGTTATTCTTGGTACATTATTCTCCCTTGCAACTGCCTTACACTTTCTCCTAGTGTAAGTAAACCTGATAGGTTTCTCCTAGTGTAAGTAAACCTGATAGGAGGTCTAACACATTGCGCCAGCGCCATGCGCCATGC
>JASKGM010000001.1:19766946-19777239 GCA_034509205.1 Ceratonia siliqua | reverse complement strand
TTTGTTCCTATGGCAAATTCCAGGTTTGATGAGAAACAGAACAAAACTAGTGTGTTGTGCAAACAGAACAAAACTAGTGTGCTGTGCTTATCAATTTACTTTTTAATAAAAAATTGTTATTTTTTAAAATAAATAATTTTTAAATTTTAAGAAAAATTTCCATTAATTCCTTAATTATCATTTAATAATTGATATTTTATTTTTGTCTTCCATGATTTTAATTATTTTTTTACTTTTTTTTTACTTTTTCATATTAATAAATTATTATTTATATTATATATTTTTTAAAAAAATTTTAAAAATTTTTTATATTTTTAAAAATTATTTTTATTTATGAAATAATGTCAAAAAAATTATAGATAAATAGTATATAAAAAATGTAAAAAAAATTTTAAAAAATTTAAAAACGTTTTAAAAAATTATATAACATAAATAATAATTAATTAATATTAAAAAACAAAAAAAATTAAGATAAAAAATTAAAAAAACATCAAGTTTAAATACTAAAAGTTATGTTACAATCTCAAAAATAAAAATGTAGCATAACAAGTTCCTTTAAATTAGTGAATTTTAAGCTACTGACCCAAAAGCTTAGACATTTTATTTTTATTTTTATTTATTTTTATTTTTTTATATTAATAAATTATTATTTATATCATACATTTTTTTAAAATTTTTTAAAATATTTTTATATTTTTAAAAAATATTTTTATTTATAAATAAATAATGTCAACAAAAATTATAAATAAATAATATATAAAAAATATAAAAATATTTTAAAAAATTATAAGATAAAAAATAATTAATTAATACTAACAAATAAAAAAAATCAAGACTTCAGAGAAACAAAATCATGGAAGACAAAAACACTTGGACCATCCATGACTAGGTCACTGGAAATTTTTCCGTGGAGCTTGTGGAGTTTGAAGCAGAAAGAGAAGAGCATTGTTCCTCTTCCTCTTCCTCTTCCTCTTCCTCTGTTTTCACACTGAGCCGCTCATACTTTGCTTCTGCTCCAATATGAGAAGAGCTTTGTTACTCAATTCCTTCAAAACCTGAAAGTGTTGCAGAGTTTTACAGATTCGCTCCATATCAGGTACCCCATTCCTGTGTCTCTCTTCACAAGCATCTGCTTCGTGGATTTTCGCGTTCCAGTACGCGAATGACCCACGATTGTGGTAGCAGGTACTGGAACGGGGTCACAAGGGGTATAGGAAAATTAGGCATCACTGGCCTTGGACCACAACTTGCTTGGGATGTTCCGTTCTCTGCAATTTGCTGGTCAAGCCTTGAGCGGGTAAGATAATAGATTTTTGGTTTCTTCAGGGTCTTGTTTGTTTGGTGCATATATTGAAGGCTACTTTATTTTGAATCAATTCAGATAAGGAAAGGAATTCTTGGTGAGTTCGCAAGAAAGTTGTATTAACTACAATACTATTCATCCCTATGATGAATGTTGCATGCTTAACAGGATTGTCTTTTTCTACTATAATTTTCCTTTGTTAATGACGTATGGGAAAAAGCTGAGCACTTTCCTTGAACTTTACCTAAATAACTTAGTAATAGAAATATTATTGATTTGTTTAAGGCGGTTTTAATATTTTGAAGGAAGAAAGTTTCCTTCATCTAACTTCCATTTTGTGAGTTTCCTCTTAATGCTATATAGATAAGAGTTATTCTCCACTTATGTAACATCTGACTAAATGGTTAATATGAATTATATACATCAACTTGGCTATAGTTGCTTGCAAGCCAAATAGGCTCTTCAATTGCTGGTATGCATCAACACGCATTCAGTTTTGCTATTAATTTTTACTGTTATCTGGTTAATAAGTGGGTTTTAGTTACATTTATAGTTCTTTATCAACTTCTAATACTATGCAGTATTAACTTCTTAAATTTCCTTATTTGAAAACTTAGCATTTTTTTGTTGTCAAGCGGTCATGCCTTGAGCATTGGTACTGGGAAGGAGTGATATCAGCATGCAAGAGATTTGATTTACTTAACACTTATTTGGAATCTAATCCTATACTATTGTTATTTTTTTTTTTATATTTGAAAATCTATGGCATGTTTTGTTACTAATGGGAGAATGTATTATCCTTAGTTGACCTTGCTGAGATCAATATCAATACAGTTCAGAATATATGTTACGTATACACTTTTGTTTGATTATCTTTTTTCAATATCCAATTGATTTAAGAGTTCCAAAAAAATAATAATAAAACAAGGAAACACATGCTAGTTAATCAAAATTTTGAGTTTCATTTTTATATAGACTACAATCATGTTGCTGAATGCAGTTGAAAGTCAAAAATTGGTGACTTTAATGAAGTCTGAAGAATTTCTATAATTGCTGCGACTGGGTCTTCACTACATCATGCTGAAATGTCATAACACGAAACCCCATACTTTCCTTACCATCTTACAAGGATGCAATAACATCAAAAGGCTTAAAAAGATCCATGCATATATCATTGTTAGTGGCCTCCAACACCATCCTGCTATTTCCAACAAGCTTCTGAACTTTTGTGCTGTCTCAGCTGCTGGTTCCATTACTTATGCTCAGCATCTCTTCCATCACATGGACAACCCTCAAACTGAAGCGTGGAACTCCATTATCAGAGGCTTTGCACAGGGCCCTTCTCCTCTCAAAGCGCTTCTTTACTACAATGCCATGATTTCTGCTTCAGTTTCCCAGCTTAACACCTATATTTTCTCTTTTGTTCTCAAGGCTTGTGAGAAAATCAAGGATGAAAAGAAATGTAGAGAGGTTCATGGATCTATAATCCAACGAGGGTATGAGAGAGATGTTATTGTTTGTACTAATCTGATGAGATCATATGCAGGGAATGATTTGCTTGAGGTTGCACGAAGAGTTTTTGATGATATGTCTGATAGAGATTTGGTTTCTTGGAATTGTATGATATCATGCTACTCTCAAGCAGGCTTTCACCAAGATGCTTTGACATTGTACTATCAAATGCGAGATAATGAAGTGGGTCTGGATGGGATTACTCTGGTTGCCTTGGTTGCATCATGTGCTCATATTGGAGCTCTGCATATTGGGATTCAAATGCACAAAATTGCTCGTAAAAAGGGTTTTGTGAAAGATATTTATGTTGTAAATGCTCTTATTGATATGTATGCAAAATGTGGAAGCTTAGATAGTGCACTTTGTATCTTCAATAAAAGGAAGAAGAAGGATATTTTTACATGGAACTCAATGATTGTTGGGTATGGAGTTCATGGTCGCGGAGATAAAGCAATATCACTTTTTAAGCAAATGTTAATGGCAGGTGTCCAGCCAAACGCCATCACATTTCTTGGTTTGTTATGTGGATGTAGTCACCAAGGATTAGTAGAGGAGGGCGTGCAATATTTCAACTTGATGAGATCTGACTTCAAGCTGAAACCTGAAGTCAAGCACTATGGTTGCATGGTGGATCTTTTTGGCCGAGCAGGAAAACTTAAGAAGGCATTTGAACTTATAGAAACTTCTTCATATGATGCTCCAGTGCTTTGGAGAACACTACTCAGCTGTTGCAAGATTCATAGTAATGTGACGATTGGAGAAATTGCCATGAAGAATCTGGTCCGGCTTGGGATACATAATGCTGGGGATTATCTGCTGATGGCTGCATTGTATGCTGGAGCTAAGGATATAGATGGTGTTTCACGAATGAGAAAAACGATGAAAAACCACGGAATAAAGACCACTGTGGGTTGGAGCTGGATCGAGGTTGGGGAGCAAGTTCACAAGTTTGTTGTGAATGATAATTCACACTCTGATTCTTGTGAGATTTATGACAAACTAAAGGAAATGGTCCATCAGGCGGCCTTGCTTGGTTATGTAGAAGAGGAGGCAATTGACAAAGATCCTAAATTTACTACTGAAGTGAGTTTGGGAAGTTCAACTTCTTATCATAGTGAGAAGTTGGCAATTGCTTTTGGGTTGGTAAAAACACCGGCAGGATCATGTTTACGAATAATGAAGAATTTGAGAGTTTGTAGTGATTGTCATGCATTTATAAAATTTATTTCAAAAGCATTTGATAGAGAAATTATTGTCAGGGATCGAGTCAGGTTTCATCACTTCAATAATGGAATATGTTCCTGTGGAGACTATTGGTGAAAATTCATATTTATTGATAAAGCTTCTGAAAAGAATTTTACGTGATTCTTTTGTGCATTCTTCCTTTTTGGTGATTATTGACAGTAGCTAAAACTAATACAAATTTTCATTGTCATTTGGTTTTTCTTCAAGAAAGAAAGTATATAATGTGCACTTTTGGAATTTGTCGTCAACACTGGAATATACATTTTTTATAATTTAATTAGGATTTATAACGAAGTCAAGCCAATAAGATGGCCAAAATAATTTTAAGAACAACCAATTAATAGAACTTCCACAACTAAATGAGACTATAACCCTATTATTTTTCTTACAGCAAGTTTCGCTATAAGAGAAAAATAAAATTTTTGGTGATATAGAGTTACAATTTTACTGTTTCAGTACATATTAAAGAAGAAACATATATTAATCAGCTAAATTCAAAAATTTCAAAATGACTCCTGAATTAAGAACTGATTACCTTCTCTTAAAGCGGTAAATTCCATAATTGGAATAACGACCATAGAAAAAATGAATAGAAAAAGAAATTTTAATATTATCTTCTTTCTTTTTGTCGGTCGTGAAAAATGAAACTTTTCGTTTAGACGTTGAATTGAGAATTAATATAAATTAGTTATTCTAATATATTTTTGTTTGGTTATTTGGGTTATGACTAAATTCTTTCACCAAAAACTGTTCTTTTAATATTTGTTTAATAAAATGCTTCTTCTCATAAAAAGTTCATTAAAATATTAGAAAATAGCCTACTTAAACTTTTTTTTATAACAAACTAAAATACAACTAGTTTAACAATTTGTGCACAATTTATAAATAAAATTTGTATAAATAACATCACTTTATTATTAATGACAAACTTGGGGTATTCTATGAACCCATAATAATCTTTGCAAACTATCTTTGAGCAGCCCCCTACTCATATTATTCTCCTACAAAAGTGATAAATTTGCAATCATCTTTAAGTTTTTTTACACCATGTATCATCCGTTAATACTTTATCTTCTCGCTGTAAGTTTGCTTCCATAAATAACTTCTTCCAGATATCTGCCTTTAAACAAAATGAAATGATGTTATATTCTAGACAGATTATTTTACAACTTCAGAACATTTAGAGGCATCACTTACTAATTCAACTCTAAAAGTATCCTTCTATTGCATCAAACAAAACCCCAATGAACATGCCAAGAAATATCTGATAATCCTGAGTTGAATAGTGTAATCAGGTTAAAAGTCAACAAGAGAAATCGCAGAAGGAACAAGTTGATCAAAATTTTGTTAATTAAACTGTAGCCGTTACAGCCTGAGAAAGTCTCTGGATCATAAAAACTATAGACTACGTTTTTCATTTTCTTTCCTTTTTTTTTGGGTTCTCTTTGGTATTGTTGATAAGTATACAAAAAGAATGGGCATAATTACACGTGCAAATAATCAGAGGTATGAATTATATAAACAGCTTTCCCCTGACACAGCACTGTTTATAAAAGTCAAATAGTCCATGGGAATGTATAGTATCCTGTATCCACCTTCATAGAAGCATATTCAACTCAGAAAGATCATCCATGGGAATGTCTAGGCCCACCGCATCATGATCTTGTAAACCATCGTCATCAACGTTCAACCAAGAGCCCAGGTCCTGATCCTCATTAAGTTCATTAGCTACACCCAGTTCCATTGAGTCTAATTCATTCAAGTTTGTGAAGTCAATTGATTCTTCAGCCTCCATGGACAAATCCTTAGGTTTATGGCCATGAGATCCAACTTTACTTTTTCTATTGCTACCATTGGCATTCACTTCACCAGAACCACTAGCTAATTGGTTCTCAGAATTAGTATTTTCCGTCAACTTGCTAAGAGATCCATTTCCAGAAGCAGACAGTTGAGCTGTCTTCTGTTTGGGCTTTGTTTTTGCTTTACGCTCACTCCTTGAATAACCTACAGAAGGACGACCAGATTTTGTGACAGAATTTCTTCCTGATCTGTCTTTGCCGCTCCTCTTTCCCTTTGCTCCACCGATGAAAGATTTACCAAGAATTGATGTAGATCTCAAAGAAGCAGTAGCACCAACATCATCAAGCAGCAGTTCCTTTTTCTTCCCTCTGTTTAATATTGGTCCAGTTCTGGCAAAATCATGGTCAGAGGGATGGTTTATATTTCCCAACACATCAATTGGACTACCGCCAACTTTATCATTATGAAGATCATTCTGCTCCCTGTAAGGAAAGAAACCTGCAAGAGCCAATGACTTATTTGTTATTATATAAGAAAAGATAGAAGACAGGTTTTTTCCTATTAAATAGATATTAGATTTCACCACCAACATAAATGAACTAATGAAGCTAAAACAATGCCTCTGCCTTACATATATGTAGAATATGACTACCAAAGAAAATGATCTTTCAAAAGGAACTAACTAAAAACACGGTTAAATTGGACAAACCTGAGAGTGTAGACTCTTGAGTTTGTGGTAGATTTACAGCAACAACTGAGCCAGCATAGTTGTCACGAACAGGTTCAGCAAAAAGAACATCTTTAAGCACAGGCTCCATAAAGCAACTTCGCCCAGTTTCCTCAAATTTCCTGCATCTAGCAATTGTCCTCTTCATAAAAGCCAAGGCAACTTGCTTTGATACCTTAGGGAGTCCAATTCTTGCAGCACTACTTCCACGAGTGGCCTATCAACATTAGAGAGGGTCATTTCATAGTATAAATTTTTTCCTTAAAAAGAAGAGATATCACCAACGGATTATCACTGCATAATCCTGAATAAAAGCTCAACAGTCTAGAATATATATATATATATATATATATATATATATAATGTGATAGACTCAATAGAACTAGGTGTAGCTAATGAACTTAATGTAATAGACAATAATCCAACCACAAACTTTTAAAGCGAAAAAAACAACCAGGGCAATAAACACAAAAAGAAAAAGAAAAAATTACCAGCTTCTTTTTGTAAGCCGATGCAACAAGTTTGTCCATAGCAACTTGCTCAAGGGCTCTGCAAATTAACACTATATTAATTATCAATGAGAGTAACATAGATACGTACATGCATACATATTGTTTCATGCCAATTTATCAACCTCAAATGCTTAAATACCTAATGAAAGGAAAAGCATATCTAAATTATCAATTATCTTACCGTTGTTCCATTTCCCTGACTTCCTCCATTGCTAGAATAAGTTTCATAAAGTACTCTCTCTTCTTACAAACCTGCAAAATTGATCAAATATAGACCACGGCCATAAACTTTAAAAACATTATGATCAATTGATTCCGAAACCCCCACCCCCCAAAGAAAAGGATTTCCTTATACTTCCATATGTATCAAAAATAAAAAGAAAGAACCAAAACCTTTTGGTGAAGTCCCTTCTGTAATTGAATAATATCTTGATTAATAGCTTCACTGTCTCCATCAGCAAGATCAGGCTGTTACAAGACAACCATTAGAAGACGAACCAGTGATAGAAACATAGAAAAACAAGTTCTTAACCATACTCAATAAAATCTTCAAACATAAACCCCATATGAAAATGTTCACAGTAAAAGATCACATTCCGACGGGTATGTATCATGTGTATAGAAACTAAGAGAGAGAAAGAGAGGGCAGAGCGTTGCTGGAACATACAGATAAGCCCCCATATAAGTAAGATATGGAATTAGTTGGCTTTCATATCATTTATACGAATTAAAGGTTTACCACTGCCTCCGGATATAAGCCAACACTTTGCAGCTCCAGCAAGAGTTTATCCTCCAAACTCATTTTCTCAAATCGGCAATTAAAAGGTGATGAACAAGAACCAGTATGTGCCGTCAGTAACCCACCACTACCATTTTCAGATAACATGGGGAACATTTCAGCTTCTGAATGTAATGGTCCCTGGTGTACTTGCACAGGATCAAGTTCTTGGTCATGGATGTTTGGGCGACTAATAAAGGTAGCATTCCCATTACAAGGAAACATGTCAGAAGCACACTGGATCCTAGCATGAAGGCTAGATACAGACTCATTTTCAAATTCAGTCTTGACCATAGATTTGCGTTCAACTTCCTGAGAAAAGAAAGCCACTCCCAAAGAATCATCTCTTTCACATAGAAAAGACATATTTCTCCCTCCATCGCTTTCTTCTTCCTCAGTTTGATCATCTACAATTAGAGCGGCCAAAACTCTTTGATACAATGGTGCAATCTTGTTTCCTTCTGAATCTATTTGTCTGCACAAAAAGCTATTATCCAGATGTTGGCCAACCATATCAACCATTGAAGAAATTTCTTTCGAATCAATTTGATCTGAAATGCTTCCGTGTCTTTCTCTAGAGAGAAGATTTTGTGACAGAAGGTTGTCCTTATGTGCAAGTCCATCCTGATCAGGAAAAAGAAAAACATGTTAAAAAAATGCCCATAATTAATATTCAGATTCTCATCTCCTTTAGATGTGTAAACTTTATATATGCTCCACAGCTTTTCAAGACAGCATAATGATTCTAATCAAAACATGAGACATATTACATCACCAGACCCAATAACTTAACATGCATACGTGAGAGAGAGAGAGAGATAGAGATTTCATTAACCATATTATAGAAGAGGTTTAATGCAGTGAGCTGCACCTTATTAGATCATCTCAATGTAAAATCAGGGAGAAGTTAGAGATAGAAAAAAACATCAAAATGTAAAACAAGCTGACTTTCATATGCTATTTTCTTTTTTTTCCATGAACACTCAGAATCTAAATTTAGATTCACTGATGGAGGTGGAATATGTAATTAAAAAGATAAATGACAATACAACTAAAGGATGAGTTAAAGCCAGATAGAAGTGAAAAGGAAGTATGCAGATATGCAGACTATAACAGTTGTACCTTAGAAGACTATAAAACCATAAGGAAGAGCAAGTTTACAAAGCAACATGTTGATCATCAGTTACAACGGTTCAATTTTGGCAACTACAGTGAAATGCTGAAAAGTATAACCTCAGACATTACCAAGGCATCACTTCTGAGGCCAAGCATATGAGACAAACCGTGATCCTCCTCCGTTGATTTAACCTGATGCAAAAAATAACATACAAGGGCGAAGGAAGCAAAGTCTCCATTAAGGGCCACTTAAATTTCATAAAAACAAAAGTATAGTCAACGCACCCACCAGCTGCTTCAAGTAGGCTATGTCAGCCAAGCTGACAGGAGCAAACATTGGTTCCAGTTTCTTCCAGAATGAACTAGAACAGCCAATATCTAACAAAGCAACATATAAGCCATAAATACAGATATATATATTACACAAATGTTGCAGTAAAAACTGCAAAAACACATTCCAACTTCCAGTTGAGTTACATACAGCTGGCATTGCTAGCAAAATTGGCAGCTCCTAACAATTCTTCACGGTCATCATCTGACTCCCCTAGAACATCAGATGGTCCGGTAAGTGATAGCACTAATAATATGCAGCAAGGACTATGTGCTTAATTATTATTTTTTTTTATTATAATCTTCACCTTCACTAAGAACAAATAATTGTTTTTCTCAAAAACTTTACAATGAAAAAATTTCTAACACCAACATGTTTACATGTGTACAAAAACACTTAAATTGAGGAAATATTCCAGAATGAAGAAAGTACTGTAACCTAATAAGAAACCGCAGAGGAAGAATGAAAAAGAAAACAAAAGCTACATAGTTGAGACAGGAAGCTGCAGCAACCTTAAGAAAACATAAGCTTAAAAATCAAATGATCTCGGTATTTTGATCTAGAATTAAATAGCGGGGGTATTTCATAGATCATAAATTTAGAACTATCAAGGATAGTAAGTGGTTTATACATGCTACCTAAGTTAACCTTATATTCTCATTCCTAAAGTATTTTAGCAACTTTTGCAGTCTGTGATCAGGGGCAATATTAGGCTTAGGCTTTTGTTATTTAGGTGTTAATAGCGATTTGGATCCAGGCCGGCTTGCCTGGATCCTTTTCCACATTTGCTTCCTATCCTGATCATTCATTAATTTTTGGATGGTCACAATTAAATGCACGCTAAACAAATCTTAACCGTCCAAAATTAAATAAATGGCTAAGATTGAAAAGATCTAAGAAAAGGCTTGAATCCGATCCGTGTTAATAGGCCATATTCTGATGTCTAGGCATTTGTCTAAGAAAAGGCTT
>JASKGM010000001.1:19734046-19754973 GCA_034509205.1 Ceratonia siliqua | reverse complement strand
TCTACCCTCGTCCCCCCCCCCCCCCCCCTTTTGGCTTTGTTTCCGTTTTTTCCTGTCCGCTTGTCCAAGCCATGTCTGAACTGAAAAGCAATTTTTTTTATTGACATATACGGACGCATGTTGGACATTGTCATTAGTTCATGACAATGTTGGTCTCCGACACATATTGCACCCAAAGTAAAGGGTATAAATATCTTTGTATGGTTATAGTATTAGCATAAATAGAGGTCGGGAGTTGGTATTGTACACAACATCATTAAGTCTTTCAATAATGTATTTCGTTTGGTCCTTTCCATTTCTTCCTAATGTTAGCTCTATTTTATCAACAATTATACAAACACCAATTTTGGACATCAGAAGTACAACCAATGACCACTTCAGATTTATAAACCAATAGGGTACCTGAAATCTGGAAATAGAAACATTTATGCATTAGGAAAAGTGGAAATAATGTAAATAAAAGGAAAATAATGAATGAGGAAAATTTTTGTCTTCAGCAAATGCTGGTGAAACTTGAAATCTGGAAAGTTGGATAATCCTATAATACTGCTGTGATATCCATAGAATGTTAACTTTGGGTTGGTAAAATTAAAGTCTAAGACCTATCCTTGCCTCAATTCCCAGAAGCCATCAATTCCCTTCCAAGGCAATGAGAAAACTTGGTGATAGAATCAGGCTAGAGTAATTTATAGCTTTTGCTTAGCAAGCAAACCATAATGCAATTGCTATTAGGATCAAAATCGGAGCAGAAGGTTTGGCAGCTAAAATTTCATTATATAGAAATTAAAATTAAATACTCCATCAACACTTAATAAGATAACTAAGGAAAAACTAGAGAGAGAGAGAGAGATTAAATTAGAGCATACCCAGTGACAAATTTTCCTATAAAGCAGGTCATCCACAAATGGAAAAAGATATCCTTCATACTGAGCAATGAAGACAGCAACATGAAGATAAGAGTTTACTCGTGAGGAAAGTGAAAAGTAATCTGCAGTATTCACTATGTCAATGCCATGCGGATAATTCCCTTGTCTTCCAACATTCTCCTGAAAAGCAGCTGCTGCTGCTCTTCTGCAGTTAACCTAAGCATCACACGTCAGTCAGCAATTCTATTTACTCAAGAAGCAAAACTTCAGCAAGTTTAGCATTGAAAAATGGATCATTTGATGAGAAGGGCATAAAGATATCAGCACCTCACGGTCATAGCATGCCACTGTTAGGAGGTGTGGAGCAAGCTGTTCTAAAATGTTCCTCATGTCTGCATGATAATATGCACGTCCAAATGCCCAACACACATATGCAGCAGCATCACGTACATGAGATCCAACACTGTGTGGACCTCTTCGAACATCATAATGTAGTGCCTGTTTAGAAATTTTGCTAATTATTTCCAACTTTTCATATTACTTATATCTGAACCAAGTGTTCAACTTCAGTTTGCATTTAAAAGAAAATGACAAATAAATAAAGGGGTTGGTACAGTGGTATGAAGAAAAACAGATAAAACATTCTCAAGAATCATACAAACGCATCAAGAAGTAGATCTAGTATTAAAAGTATTTGTCATGCTCACAAGATGGGGCCTACCAACCATAAATCATATTGCCAAGGAAGAATGTCTTAAGTTAAGCTTCATGTGCAGTAAAAAGTAGGAACAGTGTATCCTAGAATAAGGGTATATATGTCTTTGTCTTCAGTCATAGTATCAATATAAATACAGGCAGAGGCATCAAGTATCTAGTATGCTATTCAGTCCATTTTTATTGTCTCTCTTTTCCATCTACCCTTTCTTTCTCTTCTTTGATAATATGCTCAGTGACCCACTTGCTAATGGTTTAAGCTTCCAACATAGTTTTTTGCCTCCAGTAAGGTACTACAAGATGATTGTCCTTAGGTTCTTGTTTCAAGTCTTGGACCTATTGGTACGACATAATTATGTACTTCGACCAATTAAAAATTTATAAGCAGCCAAAGCAATTTGAAGTACCAAATCAAATATCTCTGCACCTAAGGATATACTTTTTATCAAATTTAAACACCACCTTCACAACAACAGGAACAACTTTGGGAAGACTAGTAGGTAAGAGCAAGCCTCTACGAGCAAGTTCAGCCAATGCTAAGCAACCTCCATGCCATGAACCATCACCCTGAAAAAATTGTTACATGTGAGCTACAGCAGCAGACAGCAGTAACACTAATAGTTAACAGGAATACACTCATGCGTATACATTTATAAACCCAGGTAAATGTAAATTGAACCATTAAAGTATGGCAATCAGTTCAGGAACAATAAACAAAGGAAAGTTAACTATCATACCTCACCAGGTGAAAACAGCTCCGAAACAGATGATAAAACCTCCTCAGAAAGGGAAGATGTCAAACGTAAAGTTATGCGGCCTATACCTTTTGCTGCCGACCACCGGACAACAGTATCCTGCAATCGACAGCAACATAATTTTGGTAAGTGAAAAGTAAAAATTAATCAGGAGCTAGCATAGGGTGAAGAAAATATTATCAGCTTAAGTTGCTCTTAGATGGAAATCCATGAATTCATGTGAATGCTTATGCTTGTCTCTAATGTGAGCACAAGATGCCAAGGAAAAGAAAAAATTTATTTCTTAACAGCAGTATGCCACCAGTAATATCTTATGTTTTGGTCAGCACAGTTCACAAGATTATTAAAATTTCCAATGACGGGGCAAAAGGGAGGAAAAGAAAGAAACTAATAGAGGCATATACCAGTAAGTCAACAACTACCACGTCAAGCTTACCATCTTCCCTTTCCCAACTGGATTATTTAAATTTATTGCCCTAAAAGCGTTAGCTGTCAAGCCAGAGATTGCTAGCAGATTTTATAACTCTAATATGCTACTCATTTTAAAGCTTATTAGGCTAGCAACATTGACAAAATGTATGCTCTCAATTATCTTGAACTTAAACAAAACACTTATTTAAACTGAAATATCATAATAAGACGGGCGGTAAGGATCAAACTCTAGAACATTATGCCAACTAAACTCTAGTATGATGCCAAAGAACCACTCATCCTAAGAGATTATGCTATTAAGCAGAGGCACAAGACTTGTTACCAGCTGAGCAATTAAGCACACAGGAGAAACACAAAATATACAAAAAGAATCTCACCCTTTAGACATACCATATCCCTCAAACCAGATAGCAACATCTCAATAATCTCTTCAACAATTTCTGCAACATCCATATCTTCATCTTGTGCAACATCTGTAATTTGTTTTGAGTTGGAGGAGTCATCATTCACAACATAATTGGACTGATCAATTTTACTGGATTGATTCAATGAAATATTTAGAGAGATGCTCCTTCCCTGCATGGTAGGCAAACAGTCAAGGGAAGAAAATGGTGACAGACTAGTAGCTTCTAGTAGAGTTGCTTACGACAAGTCAATAACTAACAAACAACCTTCTTTCTTAAAGATGTTTCTAAAATAGCATAGCATGATATCAACATTTTTTTTTTCTTTTTTTTTTCTAGGCAGTGCTACATGAGATTTTTTTTCTGATTTAAAATATGTTATTTCTATGTAGACACAAAATATTTAAGGTTTATACCCTTTCGTTTTGCATTTTTCTGACAAGTACTACTGATATCAACACTTCTCAAGCTAAATATTTCAATCACACATAAAATGAAGTTTAATGACTTTAAAATTAACAAGTTTATCTACTTTTGTGCCAGAAGAAGAAAAGTCAAAGGATGAAGAAATGAAGAATGTTGTTAATTATTCTTAATGGAACTGGATGGCAAAGCCACAACTATCAAGCAGAGCTCTTAAATCCCCTTCATAAAAAAGTTGTGGACAGAAAATACAAAACTTAAATACCCAATAAATTTATTAGAGAGTGCCAAGTGTAACTTTAATGAAGACAAAAGAACATGATAATTTCCAAGACAGATACGCAATGTGCAATAAAAGTATGGAATGCCCAAGAAAGAAAAAGTTAGACAAGTCAAACAGTAATAAGAAAACCATAAACATCATGTGGGAGAGAAAAAAAATATTATCAGAGGAGATGAAACCATGGAGATAGGTATAAAAATGAGTCAATGCTAGAGTACAAATTAATGAGGCTGATCCCGTTAGCTTTGGTCAGGGTTTCATACAACTTAATTCTAAGAATTTGAAATTTAAACTAAATTTCAATTGAGTTGGCTTGTGTATTTTAACATGACACAAAATTAATTAATACCTAGTAGCTTAAAATTTTAAGAGGACAAGGTCTAAGAGATCTTTGGTTCAATCTTTTAAATTTCCATTCCAAATAATTATTCCTATTTTATACATCCATTTCTGTTTCAAGTTCTACATACAGTTCTGGACTTGCATGAGAGGAGTATATTCATGTTCTACATAGCATTTGAGAAATGAAATCACATCAAACATGGAAAAGAAAAAGACTAACCACATAACGCCAGGAAGGCAAACGATAAGGAAGGACAGTAAGCCCAATCCGCTGAGTTAATTTCATTAGATACTTGCGGAGCAAAGGACTTCGAATTGCAGTTGAGGACTTGAATAGTGTCGAGGTGTCATTCCAAACAATAGGAATTACATCAAGCAAGAGTTTCCGACTACCAGCCTGCTTACAAATATGTGCTATAAGAGGTAGTAGTATTAAAGGTAAAAAATGAAGTTTTTAAAATGGCAAATTTTATAGAGACAAAACTAAACATGCTAGGTTGACTTCAACTGGTGCATTCATTAGATATATAATATGACACTTGTCTCCCCATTCTTAGTTCTGAAAGGAAAGAGAATCCTTTTGATGGAAAAGCTATCATTAAAATAAAGAAAAATATTTGCTTCTGCGGGTGTAAATGAAATAATCAAAGCAAACCTTGAAAATGGCAGCCAGTGATTCTACGGCACCAAGTAATTGGAAATGATGGAGGGCATCCTCTGTGACAGAAGACAGGACCTCATGTGTCCACTCAACAAAGCTGAAGCCATTAGAAAAATTAGTCTATGCAGAAACAGTAGGATGCTTCACTTTTTATCATGATTAGTGAAGCACAAAGTTCTATACACCAAACAAATGTAGACATGAGTAAAAAGACATGTCAGAAGTGATAATACATAATAGTTTGTGATAAATAGAAAGTAGACATTTTTAAGAAATTTAACAAAACATTTCTTATATTTGTAAAAATGAGTGAGAAATCAAGGAACCAATTTGTGATTTTACTAGCTTTTAATTGTTAATGACAATTACTTTTACATCCATGACATATGCAACAAGAGATGGATATTCAAGGCAAGCAGAGAGAAAGATAAGTAAACAATAACATCAAATAAGCTATAAAAATAATTAAAGAAACCTCATAAAAGCCTTTGCCATATCTGGACGAGTAAGAAGCCTAGAGAGCACTAGTCCAGCCATAGTGCGCATAGGCCCAGCAGTTGACAGGTAATCCTTACAAAACCCTATTATTCTCAACACAAGAGGGGCAAGGTCGTATTCGATGAGATTGTTATTGTTGGCAATACTGGTGTCAACAGTGGAGATGTCAAAAGGAACCAACACAAGTATATAAAGCCACAATAGCATCACACATTTAGCTTCCATCTCCCCTGTGCTTTCCTGCCTTGATGATGTTGCTGAATTTGTGTGATGACACTTTTCTAAGAGAGATACAGCAAGTTCTAGATCAGAAACTTGATGTGGAAAGAACTTGATCACAGCTTTGTATCCACAAACTGTGACTAATGAATAGATGATGATGCTTATTGGCTTGATTATTTCAAGAATTTCATCTGAATCTACACCAAGTTCAATTGTTCTTGAACGAACAATGTACATCAGTGGGGAAACTATGCTTTCCAGGTACGGTTCTAGAAGTTGACCCTGCTGCTGATACTTATCCATCTGCATGTAAAAAAGAAAGTAAAATTTTCTCAGGATGCAACATTCATTTCACAAAAAATGCAAACAATTTGGCCAAACATATTAAGATCCCAAAGCATACATATGTTACCAATAAAACCACCACTAGAAGAATGTCCTAGTTTCAGGGGGTCTAGACTGATGATAGATAACAACTGCAGCAGTAAACTTTAAAATTGACCAAACTTTAAAATTGAACGTATTAAAGGCAGTTCATCATCCAGATTCTGACTCTAGTATAACAGCATAACTAAATTAAACTCCCTCAAACTAAATTTCAGAGTGCATTGCTAAAATTTATCTTCTAAGTTCATTACCATTAAATATGGGTCTGAAACGTGATTCCAAAGTTAAACAAGCATTCATATATAAAGTAAGTAAAATGTAGTATCATGGAATTTATAACTAAACCCAACTCCATATCATAATCAGTACAAGAGGCATCCTAATAGCAATTTAAAGAGGGAACCCAATTGTGTTCGCTGTTAATTTTCTAAGCGGATCTTATTCTACAAGAAGATAACATAATCAACTAGCAATCACTCAAAAAGGGTCTAGCCCACAACTCCCAGATCCAAAAGCTCATAGTCAACACAAGCGGGTCTAAAGTTTTCCTTTTTCTTTTTTTCATTTGCTAAGTTCATACTCACAAATAATTTATGCCAGCATATCATTAGCTATAACTGAAAGGACTGGAGAAAAAACAATTCAAAAATAAAAACAAACGGGAAAGGAAAAGACAGTGGGATGGGGGGAGATAGTACAATGGATCGGATTTTGTGAACTGAAGAAGGGTCAGAGACACGGCCATTTGAAACAATGTCGTCAAGAAGGGACTTGACTAGCTTCCATTCTTGAAGGAAGTACTTCTGCAGCACCATCTCCTTGGATTCATACTCATCCTCCTCTTGATTCACCATAACCTCCGATTCCTCCTCCTTCTTCACTGTCTTTTCTTCTGCTAGGGCCGCCATCAGGAACTTGATTCAGTTCTCGCCTGTGTCACACCACACTGATATCTGGCACTATACAAAATTGGTCGATGAGAAAGGTAGTCTTCCTGTGTGGATCTACAACAAAAAATTCAACTTTTGTTTGAGGAAAAACTACCCGTTATTGCCGCCATGAAATTAACCAGTATCTAACGTTAATATGATTATTTTGATTTTCACTCTTTTTGTGTGGATCTTCAAGAAAAAATCCAACTTTTGTTTGAGGAAAACCTACCCATTATTGCCGCCATGAAAATTAACCAGTATCTAACCTTAATATGATTATTTTGATTTTCACTTGTTGGGTTGTTGTAACTTGTAGCTTGTAAGGTCGGATGGAAATGGAGATCCGTCCGACTATATTTCACGACCCGATCGGATTCGGACAGTATAGAGAAATTGGAATTGGCTTGGGAAAACTTTTTTTTTTCATTTCTTTGAAAATAATTTTATTTTTAAATTTTAAAAAAGTTTGTATTTATATTTTTTATTTTCAAAAAATAAAAATTAAAAAATATGTTTGGTTTGTATTTAATTGTGTTATTATTTATTAAAAAAATAACTTATAACCTTTTTACTCTTATTTACTATTTTTATTAAAAATAAAAACAACAAACACCGTGCCTTTCCTCATATGTTTTTATTTTTATTAAAAATAAAAAATAAGATTGAAAACATATTTAGTTAGATTTATTAAAAAAATTTTCTAAAAATCATTTTTTAAAATGTTAAAAATAAAAAAAAAATTATTTTCAGTTTCCTTCCCAAAAGTTTAAAAACTGAAAACAAATTAATGAAAATATGATAACAGTTTTATTATCATTCATTTTATTTCTTTTACATTATTTCACTTCATGTTAATTGGTTAAAATAAAAATTCTAAACTTTATGAGAATTGCATTCTTTATGGGAATATGGGTTTATTAATTTGTGTTCTGGGGCTAAACAAAGAGCCTACATGAGGAAGATAATTTAAAATTAATTTAAAACGATTATACCAAATAAATCAAATTAAATTGTTAAAGAATTTATCAAAATCGATTTGGTTTATTTTCTTTAAAGAAAAAATAAAACAAACTAAAAATAAATTATTACATATATTTTTATTATTTATATTTTTATATATAAATTCATAAAGTATTTTTTATTTCATTTATTAAAACAAATATTTAAATTTTAAAGTTTTAAGCCCATAAAAATTAATACTTTTGTATTAAATGTTTTTATGAAATAAAAGCCTTAATTAATTACAATTTAAATCAAGAAATAAAATTGAAAAAACAAAAACCTAGTAAACTGAAAAGAATTAAATCAATTTTTAATGATTTAATTTTGTGAATAAATATACTATTTTAAATACGAAAATCTATTGAACCAAACCCATGTAGACTCTTATCTAAAGCAATGAAAAACACTCGTTATGTTGAAGAATGTGATGTCTAGTTTCTGCTTATTCAAAGTTTTATCTTCAAAAATGTGGACTGTCATTGTATTGTGTCACAGATACTTTGTGCTATCAAATATTTTTAGTATTACAGTAGTTCAATATTATATTCATTTGTATTTTACTATGTAATATATTTTAAAATTATGATTAAGTTCATTACAAAAATTTAGAATGGAGTTGCTTATGTGTTAATATATTTATGGTAATAATATTCAATTTTTTAATATTGTAGTAGTATTAGAAATATTTTCCTTCCTATTTATCACTTGTTTTTAAACCAAAAAAAAAAACTGTAGAGATTGAGAGTAGACACAATTTACCTGAACAAAATCGAGTGTTTACAACCAGCAAAGCCAATGAGCAAGTTTCTTTTCTTCTCGATGAGCATGGGTAATATTCACGTGCCATCTTTGATTCAACAAGCCTCTAATGCATCGAATAAGCAGAGAAAATGGATGTGAGCTAGGACAGCCATTCTTGACCAATTGCACTGCCATGCTCGAAATCAGCTTCCAACCATACATGGCTATACGATTACAAATACTAATTTTGAATAAAGAAAATATAACATGGTGTTAAAGATTATAATAAACTATTCATGAGCTTTCTTCTAATAGCTTAATCTTTTGAGTTGAAATGGTTCTTGACATAGCATCAGAACCTTTATAACTAAGTGGTCAGTTGTTTAATCCTTATCGCTCTCACTCTTTATAATTAAATTGTCCATGCTTTAAGTCTAAATGTGACATTCGCGTTAATGTTAAAGATTATAATAAAAATATTCATGAATTTTCTCCTAACAGCTTAAACTTTTGAGTTGAAATGGTTATTGACACATGAGAAGTGATATTATATAATATGAATGGAGCCAGATTGGTTCAATGTATAATGTAGCAAGAAAACAAGACAATGATGGAGTACTTCAATGGATATATTAGATAACAATCTCACTTATAGATCTGTGATCTTAAGTATCTCACTAAATACACAGACCAGGAAGAACAGAGTCTCACTATTCAAACAGCCCTAAAACATTCAAGGATAATAATCAAACTCAAAAAGGAGTTTAGCTCCCCTAATAAACCCGAGGGTCAACAGCAACAAGTAAAGACAACTAACCACGTGTACAAAGACACATCAGCAAAAGCAAATAACAAGGTTGACTAAAAGTAAAAGGAATTAAGGAAAGCATGCTCCAGCCACGTGGCCCACGTGCTAGCGCTAAGTGAGAGTTTTGTTTGCATCATCACCTCCCTCCTCCAAACTTGACTTTGGCAAATGAAAATGGACATACTCTGAAAACAACTTTTGATTTAGTCATTTAGTCACCTCAACTGGCAACCATATAAGCTCTTTCTTGGAAAGCTTGCACCACCGCACTAGGAATTTATAGTATCCTCCACAACGAGTAGAAACAAACTAGTGATCCAATATTTCTTGAATGATCTCTTTGGGGCCTTATTAGTCAAGTAGACGAGGAACTTGAGCTAAAGGTGCCTCACTGTTTAAAGTCTCCTCTAGATTACTTCCTTCACCCTTAAATTCAGTTAAATCTTCTAATTAAATATGGGGTTGATATGGAAGTCTTCAAGGAGTTCCACTACGTATGCATTTGGCCCAGCTTCTTTAATATCTAGAAGGGCCCTACTTTACAGGCATGAAGTTTGTGGAAGTTACCAAATGAAAACCACTCTAGTTTGAGCCTGATAAAGACCTTGTCCCTAACAGCGCTGGTATAGAACTAATTGACGCACTTCAAATGACATTACACTTTTTCATACATGTTTTGCATATGTTCTGAAAATTCCACAACTGGTTCACTAGTCCTTGAAGGTAATGGCAGTCATGAAAGGCCAATAGGGGTTTGAGGCTTGTATCCATATACCAATTCAAATGGGGTTTTCCCTGTGGAGCCATTCACAGTGTTGTCAAATGCGAACTAAGCCTGGGGTAGTATAGCATCCCAAGTGCCGACATGCTCTACCACTAAACACCTTAAGAGATTACCCAGACTTTGATTGACCACTTCAGTTTGGCCATCTATTTGGGGATGGAACGCATTAGAGAACATCAGTTTTGTTCCTATTTCAACCTATAATGTCTTCCAAAAATAGCTTATAAATTTGATATCACAATCCGAAATGATAGTTTTAGATACCCCATGCAACTGGATGATTTCTTGTAGAAGTAAAGAGGCTACCTTAGAAACATCAAAGGTTTTGCTACAAGGTAGAAAATGAGCCATTTTTGTTAGTCTATCAACCACCACCATAATTAAATCATTGCGCGTGACTGTTCTAGGTAATCTAAGCACGAAGTCTACACTAAGGTCTTGCCATGGTTTTTCCGATATAGGTAACGGAGTGTAAAGACCTAGGGGTTGTCGAGTTCCTTTATTCAATTAGCAAACTCTGCACCTATCAACTACCTTGTAAACATTATTTCTCATCCATGGCCAAAAGAAATGCTCCACCACTAATTTGAAAGTCTTATCATGGCCAAAATAGCCTGCCAAGCCCAACCACAACAAATTCTCTCAAGGACCCTCAGGGAATGCAGAGTTGATTGCTTGAGAATAAATATCCATCCTGTAGTGTATACTCACCAGTAAAGGCTCCTGGTCATTCACCAATTAGTCCCACATCAACATACCACTCCTTTAAACTCTCAAAATTTGAGGTGTTAATTTGGAACAAATGCAATAAGTGGGATCGCCTGCTAAGGGCATCTGCCACTGTTTTCAGTGCCTACTTTATGCCTGATGGTAAATTCAAATTGTGGAATATAATCAATCCACCTATCATGTTTAGAACTCAATTTGTTATGGGAGTTTAAATGTCTCAAAGCATCATGATTGGTATACAAAATGAATTCTCTATGAATTAGGTAGAAGTGCCAATGTTTGAGAGTTTGAACCAAGGCATAAAATTCCATTTCATAAGCAGAGTAACGCTTCCTGCTCTTATATAGCTTTTCACTGTAAAATGCAATAGGGTGTCCTTCTTGACTTAGAACCCCACCCACCCCCACTTGGGAAGCATCACAAGCCACTTCAAATAATTTGGTGAAATCAAGTAATCTTAACATAGGAGCTATACCCATCTTATAAAAGGTAGCCAAGCCATGGAAACTCCTCACTTCAGACATACTCTTTTGGGTGGGCCATTGTTGGATCGCTTGTACTTTCATTGGATCCACCTCTACCAATTGATTGGAAATAATGAAACCCAAGAAATAGGCCAGACTTTGCATGAACGAACACTTACTTTTGTTAACATAGAATTGCTCAGATTTAAGCATCAATAAAACTTGTTCAATTTGCTTCAAATGGTCTTGTTCACTCTTACTATAAATTAGTATGTCATCAAAGTAGACAACTAGAAATTTTTCCAAGAAAGGTTTAGGACTTGAGTCATGACCTGCATAAAAGTACTAAGAGCATTGATCAACCCAAAATGCATAACCACCAGGGAGTATGCATATTTGGTTTTAAAAGCTGTTTTCCATTCATCACCAGGGCGTATGCATATTTGATGATACCTACTACGTAAATCTAACTTTGTAAACAAAATAGATCCACTTAAAACATCAAGCATATCATTAAGGCTGGGAATAGGAAATCTGTACCTCACGATAATCTTCTTGATGGCTTGGCTATCACCACACATGCGACAACTGCCATATTTCTTTGGAGTAAGAAGTACTGGCACTGAGCAAGGAATTAAACTTTCTCTAATAAACCTCTTATGCAGGAGCCCGTTCACTTGTCCAGCCAATTCCTCATGTTCAGACGAACTCATTCTATAATGAGGTAGTTGATTGGGTATTCATCTGGCATAATCCCTTCAAATTGTTCCAGTAGATTATTTAACTCATCCCTCAAGTGACCACTCAACATCTCGTCAATCCATTTATGCTTCCTGGTGAAAAATAATAGCATGACTTGTTTAGGTTTCATGAGCAATGACAACTAGTTGGTTGGTGGTTGGTTCCTCTGTACTTCCTCTTCGAAGCTAGAAATTCTCAAAGATCCCATCACAAGTTTCTTCCCAAAGTAATAGAATGAATAAGTGTTTTTGTGCCCATCATAAATTACTTCTCTATCATATAACCAAGGCTTTCCCAGTAGCATGTTACACACAATCATGGAGATAACATCATAATTTGATCTTTATAATGAAGTCCCAACGAAATTATAACAAGGCATCTTTACTCAACCTTAATTGCCTTACCTTCGTCCACCCAACTCACTTGATATGGCGTGAGGTGTTTCTTAATGTGCAAATGAAGCTTCTCCATCACCAATTCTAATATCACATTCATAGCACTCCCTAAATCAACAATGACATTAAGGGTTTCCCAACATGCTCAAACCTCGTATGGCATATGTTGGTCCTCAACCAATTAGCTTTTGTTTGCACTTCTTTATTGGTCCATGTTAAGAGACGTCTGATCAGGAAATTCAGTAATTCCACTACTAACAAGCGCTCTTCATTAACCTCCTTATTTGTCTTGTTGTCCTCAGATTTTGCTTCCTTTTCTCTTGCCTCCATGGGAATCAAATCCTTCTCACAGATAGAGGCAAGCTTCTTCTCCTTGGTGGAGCAAGCAACGACATAGTGCTCGTATCTTGATGTTTGTTTTATTTTGATATGTGTTCTTTTTTTATTAAAAATTATTTATTTATTTATTTTATTTTGATAGATGTTTTATCTTATTTTGATATGTGTTCCTTTTTATTAAAAATATTTTTATTTTATTTTATTTTGATCTTAGTTTTTTTAATTAAAAATCTCTTTTATTTTATTATGATTGTTATTCATATTATTTTGATACGTGTTTTATCTTTATTTTGATTTGTGTTCTTTTTACTAAAAATTATTTTATTTATTTTTATTTCAATCTTTGTTTTATTTTATTTTGATGTATTATTTTGATTTTCATTATTTTCCCTTTTTTATTTTATAAGACATAAGCTTTCCACTTTTTCCTTGTATTTCACTTTATTTTCGTTAACTTCCTTAAAATGTTTTTTTTCCCTCTTTCTCTTAAGTTCTTTTTAAATTTTTACAAATAATGTGGGATCCACACTTTCTTTCCCAAATTGTCCCAAAAATCAGTTTTCTTAGTGATTTCAAATGTCACTTTATTTCTTGGCTTCTTGTGAGGACTTGTTGCCTCCATATTGATCAAATTCTCTATTAGCTTTGGGTGAGGACATAGTGCCTCCGCATTGTCCAAATTTTATATTGACTTTAGGTGAGGACCTAGTACCTCCGCATTGACCAAATTCTCTATTGGTTTTGGATGGGGATTTATTGCCCCTGCATTGTCCATTGGCTTTGGATGGGGATTTCATGCCCCTGCATTGTCCAACCTTTCTCGGCTTTGAGGTGAGGATTTAATGTGTCCGCATTGATCATTTCCTTCAATTTTGGGTAAGGACTTGGTACCTCCGCATTGTCAAAACTTTGCACTAGTAAAGGGAACATACATCTTACATAGTCAATCCCATTAGTTTATTCTTGATCTACGTTGACCTTGATACCATTTGGGGTACGTAAAGACTTAGTAAGGCAAGTCTAATTCTTTTATCTTATATCTTTTTTTTTTCATCACGTTAATAAAATAGAAAGTAATTAAAATATAATAAATCTTAAGCATAAATAATTTAGGGTAACAATTCTTAGGAATGGATATTGTGGGGTGCCTAATATCTTCTCCATGCGTAATTAGACTCCCAAACCCTTCATCTGATTTCAAAGGCCAATGTCTGCTAGTGTTTATTTGTTTAAATATTCCAATTGTCCTTCTAATTAATTGGTGGCAATTCTTTTTTCTCTGTATTTTTCCTTAAGCTCCTAAATTCATAAATGGTGACTTTTTGCTGGCCATCATGTTATGACATGCTCTGTTCGTTCCAACTATGGGGTTTGGTTTTGGATTGTAGGGATACAGTCGAGGTCATCTTCATCTGCTTCTAGTTAGTGGTAGCCTCCTTTTCACCCATTCCCAATTGTTGTTCCAAGCGAATGGCCAATTGGTAAGCCTCTTCTATACTCACTAGTCTGGTAGATAACATTCCTTTCTTCAGTTCAATATGTAAGCCAGTACGATAACAGGTTATGGCTTGTTGATCTGTCTCTACTACTCAGCTCCTCACCGTGAGCTCTTGAAAGTGTTCGGTGTACTACTCCACAGATGAAGACCCTTGCCATAGTAACAGAAGCTCCTCAAACATCATTTCCTCATGATCTCAAGGCAGAAAATTTTCCCTTAATTTCTCTTTCATCTCCCCCTAAATTGTGATGTCTAGCCTGTGTGTTCTTCTCAACTGATCTTCAACACTATTCCACCATGCCCTAGCTATACCCTTGAGTTTCATTTGGGCATACCTCACTTTCTTATCTTTTGTGATGCTAAACCACTCGAAGTAGTCCTCCATGGATACCAGCTAATCTTCAAAAATGGTTGGATCAAGTTTTCCATGGAAGTCTGGGACCTCAAGCTTCACCTGCCTAGTAGAGTCGTCAAGGAAGGATCTTTTAGTGCTTTTAACACCTCTAAATCTAAGAGGTTCCCTCTATTCATGTCAAGCTCGATGGCATCTATTTTTGAGATTTTATGGGTCTTCCTCGTCCTGGTGTCTTTCATCGTTTCTCTCAGGTAACCTGGAATTAACTTTGTTTCGGGATTCCTCAATTGTAAGAAGATGGTGGTTCATATGCTCTATGGCAGATGCCATCTGTAAGATCCATTGCTAGATGAAAGGTTGCTCAACTTTGGTGTGGCTCGCTTCAAGGTTTAAACCTAATTGTGAATTGGTGCTTCGTGTAACAGGCATGTTGGGGTTGGTCTGATACTAATTTGGTGCAATGCACAATGCAGCAAGAAAACAAGACAATGATGGAGTACATCGACAGATATATTAAATAACAATCACAGTTACAAATCTATAAGCTTCAGTATCTCACTAAAGACACAATCTAGGAACAATAGAGTCTCACCGTTCAAACAGCCCTAAAACATTCAAGGATAACAATCAAACTCAAAAAAGAACTCAGCTCCCCTAATAAACTAGAGGAT
Source organism: Ceratonia siliqua (assembly GCA_034509205.1). Taxonomy (NCBI): domain Eukaryota; kingdom Viridiplantae; phylum Streptophyta; class Magnoliopsida; order Fabales; family Fabaceae; genus Ceratonia; species Ceratonia siliqua. Next base: position 19,739,527 of record JASKGM010000001.1, on the reverse strand, counting down.
CAATAGCAACAAGTAAAGACAACTAACCACGTGTACAAAGACACATCAGCAAAAGCAAATAACAAGGTTGACTAAAAGTAAAAGGAATTAAGGACTGTATGCTCCAGCCGTGTGACCCACATACTAGAGCTAAGTGAGAGTTTTGTTTGCATCACATATTCACTCCAGTTGATATGAACTAGCCCAAATATTAGAGTAAAAACCATGAAAAATTTTAGCACCAATAAGGGACGATTGCAAGTGACCTCTACATATATTGTGAATAATGACATACATAACCATTTCTTTGAATACTTGATCTTAAACTTTGAATTTATTCTAATAATATAACTCTTAGATTGAGTACTAACTTGATTGTTGGAGTCATCCTTAGAGCTTCAACTTGACTAAGTATTGACCATTAGATTGTCTTGGTAAATGTGTTAAAATGCGCTTGACCCATAAGGGTGCTGGCCATAGCCCAACTTTTTACTTTTATAAGTCTTTGATATTTTTATTTTTATTTTTTGTGAATTTTTTAATACTATGTTTGTTTTGATCATTATTGCTTTCTTTGTTTAGTATTTTAGCTAATGAAATTTTATAGAACTAATTGTTCTTGAAAAATATGTAAAGATACATGTTATATTTTTTTGTTGAAAAGTTTATCTTAGTTTATTGTACGAAAAAATCGTTCTTCTATAAATTTTGGGGGTGAGGCCATTAGCACTCCCAAATGTCTATTGAAACTCTGTTATAACAAATTATTTTTGAATTTCTTCAAGTACCCTTTATTAACTTAATTTTTATATTAATTAAACATTTGACTAATTTATATTTATATTATCTATTCATTCTTTTAATTAAACTTAATTACTTATCAAATTAGAATTTATTTTTATTAGATAAACTTTTGATCTCCCTATTTTTATTCTTTCTTGGTATTTTAAAATTATATATTAATTTTTTGACTAATTATTTTTATTAAATAATTTTAATTTCATTAATAAGCATAATGAATATCAACAATAAAAAATCGTCTTGGTTCATCAACTATCTTGAAGGATTAAAAACTAATTGGATATGACTCATTTAATTATTTATTATTTTATAAATATTTTATAAATTTCTAATTATATTTTCTTTTCTCTTACATACATATATTTTCCTAATATAATATATAAAAATGTATATAATGTTTGTCATGCTTGTTCTCTTTTTTTTTTTTTTTAGGTTTTTATTCAATTTTTGAAGAGGATTGACCTTGAAAGCAACAATTTAATATTGTTTTGTTTATTTTTTTTATTTAAGAACATGTAATATTTCTTTGAATAATATTTAAAGATTTTTCTATCAATAATGTTTCAATTTTTATTTATCTATTTTCCATAAATCATACATAAATTATATATATAAATATACTTAAACTTGATAGATTATAATTTATTTTTACTAACATAATTATTTATTGATGGTCATCATATTGATTAATGGACATAAAAAAATATATTTCATAAAATTTTAACAGGTATTTTAAGAAATAATATAATCTTCAAGGTTTTAATAATAAATTGAAATTGATTATAATAAAAAAAACACTAATATTAATTGAGATTATGAAAAATATTTAAATATAAATTAATTAAGTTTTTAAATTAATTACAAAATATTTTAACAAAGAAAACTTATAAAATTAATTTTTTTTCATACATAAATTTTATAATATATTGTATAATATTTTATATATATATATATATATATATATATATATATAATTTCATTTCACAACTTAAACATAAATAATAAGTTCAACTATATTTAAATTTTAAATATCAAAATTAAATTTTTACTAATGAAATTATATGTTGATGGTCATCACGCTTATTAATAAAATTAAAATTATTTAATAAAATTAATTTGTAAAAAACTTAATAGGTAATTTAAAAATACCAAAAAATCAAAAAAATCAAAAGTTTATTTAATAGAAATTAAATTTCAATTATATAAGCAATTGAATTTAATTAAGAGTATGAATAAACAATTTAAATATCAATTAGTCAAATACTTAATTAATATAAACAAGCAAGTTAATAAAGGGATATTTGTGGAAATCTTAAAAATAATTTGTTATAAGAGAATGTCAATAGACTTAGTGCCAATAACCCTACCCAAATTTTGGAAATCAATACTTGTTTTCGATATATTATTTGATCATATGATAATTTTTTATTAGAGTAAAATACTCTCTTTTCTCTTAAGAAATGTTTTAATCACACGACTCTCTCTTTTACTTTAAAAATATACATGTAATTTCACTTAATCTAATTATGTTAGAAATATTTCACTAAAATTCTATTTTTTTTCAAAAAATATTAAAATTACAAAATATATTAGACAAAATTACCCTCCACTTAACAAAGATTCCTAGAATATGTAAAAGACATAAATAGTTAAGGAACAGGTACCAGCAGCGGAAGCAGGGGCTGAAGAATACTTGCTCTATTCTGGAAGATGTTCTAGTGGAACCTTCAGACGCACCTTGGTATTGGACCCTCCCCGCCCTGGCTAACCAAAACGTCTCGTTTGGTTTCCAAACTGGGCTCACATTTTTCCCTTTCCTAAATTGTTGGTGAATTTGCTCTCTCTTTGGTTTGTTTGCTTCTCGGCCAAAAGCTGCTGAAAGTGCAGGCATAGGAGAGTGACTTGGCTCATTTAAGTTGTGTTATGTTTGTCATTTGATTTTGGGTTTATCCTTTGAGCTTCCTGATTCCTGTTCGGGGGTAATTTCTGGTTTTAGCTCTCTTCTTCGTTCATCTGAGTTCTAGTTTTTAATTTTGGCTTTCCTCTGTTCATTTGAGTTGCAACTTTGGCTTTGGATTATTGGATTTTAGTTTTATATTTCGGATTGAGCTATGATATTGAAATTATGGGGTTAATGTTCATTTGTATTTTGGTTTGAGTATTTTGTGAGATCATTTTGCTACTATCTTGTTTGGGTTTCTATATACTTGGGTTATGAGTTCCTTGTTTCATGATCTTGATTGTCCGTGAGGGATTTTGAAGATGAGTCTAGTTGCTATGTAATCTAGTTAGACTTGTTTTGTTCATAAATTTAGCTTCTATATAATGTTGGACATGTGTTATTGGTTTCTTATATTGTCCAGTTTAAATTTGGCTCTAATGTGTATGAATATTGTTTGAGTTGCCTGAAACTTGTTTCCACTATAAATGCGTCAAATAATTGTAATCCTGGATTACCCCCCGTTTGATTCGTGCATGGTTGGTGAAGGGCTTGATTCACTAGCCAGTATAGCCATTTGTGACTGCTTTTGAGATTCACAATGATGTCAAATTGCTTCTCAAATATTGAGGCAGTTGCACCACTTGAAACATAAAAGAGGAGTGTAAATGAAAGAAGCAGCTATGTTGATAATAATATTTTAGTTACATTAAACAAAAAATAAATTTTTGATCAGAAGATAATGGTCAATTTAACATTAGTTTTAAATTTGAATTTAGTTGTAGTATGTTTCTCATTTAGAGGGGAGGATCGTGTATATTTTCAAAATAGAGAAAATGATCGTATAATTAAAGCATCTCTCGAAAAAATAAAAATATTTTACTCTTTTTATTATTAACTTATCAACTTCAACTTTAAAAAAACATGTAAAGTCTATATATAAACTTTATATATTTATCATCTTATTTGCCTATTTGATTGAAAAAGAATAAATACTTAATAAAATATAACTATAATCTTAAATTTTCTTACACTTTATTACTTCACTATTAACTTAAAAAATATAAACTTAAGTTGTAAATATTTACTAAATAAAGGTATAAAGACTTGTGTATTCAAAAAAATTGAAGGTTCGCGTGGTCGATCCTAGCCCATAAAAGGATTAGAATGGGCCAGCTAGCATGCCCATTTTAGGGGTGGGCAAGCTTAGCCCAACCACCATATTCAAAGCCCTTAAAGTCAGATATGCCCACTTTACCACCTCTAATGTCTTGGAGATCACCCCTTCCTTCCAGTAGCCTTTGTTTATCCCCGCATTCTAATATGCTAAACTCTAGTCGCTAAGAAGGAATGCCTTTTTTGATGATATTTTAAATATTTATATATGAGATGAGGAAAGGAGTTGGAGAGGAAAGAGGATGTATTTAATTCTTTTGTGAAACCTGTTTCACAGAATTTCTTTTTCTTTTTCGGCCAAATGATTTCATTAAAAGCAATAAAGCAACAGGTTATGAAATTTATTTTATATTAAAATTTGAAATTTATTTAAAAATTATTCTAAGCTATTTTTTGAGATATTATAATTTAAAAAATTATTTAAAAATAATTTTTTTTCTATTTTGTATAAAAGTTTAAAATTTTTGTTTACACAAAAATCTTATTTTATTTTTTGAAAAATAACTTCAGTATTAGTTAATTTCTCTAAAGATTTTTTGTATTTAATTCTTATGTGAAACCTGTTTCACAGAATTTCTTTTTCTTTTTCGGCCAAATGATTTCATTAAAAGCAATAAAGCAACAGGTTATGAAATTTATTTTATATTAAAATTTGAAATTTATTTAAAAATTATTCTAAGCTATTTTTTGAGATATTATAATTTAAAAAATTATTTAAAAATAATTTTTTTTCTATTTTGTATAAAAGTTTAAAATTTTTGTTTAGACAAAAATCTTATTTTATTTTTTGAAAAATAACTTCAGTATTAGTTAATTTCTCTAAAGATTTTTTGCTCCTTTTTGTATGATCAATTGACTGTTCCAAATATTGATACATGTGTTAATTAATTCCTCAAATTAGGATAAACAAAACACAAAATTAGTCTTTAGTCCCTCTAATTGATACAAAAAATATTTAAAAGAGTTAAACTAAGTTAGTTTTTAATTAGTTTAATTTAAAATTTTTTGTTAATAAAATATTTAAGAGATAATTTTATTCGTTGCTTTTAAAAATATTCTTATACAATAATATTTTATGATATTTATTTATCTTTTTTGAGATCTCGAATCATTCTAAGGACGTGTCATAATAATATTACAAAAAATCTCATAAAGCACCTTTATTATATAATATTTCTAAAGATACTAACTAATTAATTTTACCCAAGATTTAAATAATCGTCATGAGTCTTTAATATTTAAAAGTACATTATGTTAAATTAATTTAATAATTTTTATGGATTAACATTAATTAATTATCAGTTCAATTACAGAATTAATTAGGTTATTAGTCTTGGATTAGCACTAAACTAAGAATGAATTGTGTCTTAATAAAATGTGGGTAATTCGTGATAGATTGGATTACTTACAAGCCCATTGGGTAGAGGCCCCAACTTGCAACCCATTTTGTAATCAGTTAGTTTCCTATCACATTTACTGACTAAAGGAATAGAGAGTCAATTTTTGTAATTTAATTAATTAACTTACAGTTAATTAATTAAAACCATAATTTGTTAAATGGGAGTTATCTTTTACTTTAGTGAAAC
>JASKGM010000001.1:19681655-19707671 GCA_034509205.1 Ceratonia siliqua | reverse complement strand
TTTAGGGTAACCGTCCTTAGGGACGGACGTCGTGGGGTGCTTAACACCTTCCCCACACGTAATTAGACTCCCGAACCTTTCCTCTGGTTTCAAGGGCCAGTTTTTTTTCTTTTCTTTTTAGGATCCCAATTATCCTTCTAATTAATTGGTGGCGACTCCAAATTTTCTCTGCGTTTTCCCTCTCACGCCTCAAAGTCATAAAATGACGGTTTTTCACCGGCTGTCACGTTGTGACAGTCCCTCTTATTTTTTGTTAGTTTATCCTTTTTCTTTTGACTTTCTTTCTCTCGCACAATTCAATTCCTTTAAGTGATTTATGGATTCGTCCTGCATACTATCATACTTATATTTTTTTAGTATACTATCATTTTCATTATGTTTGAGAGCTTCGCTGTGGAGGAATGAAATTGAAAAAGTAGAATGGGAAGGAAAGATGATGAAATGAAAAAAAAAAATCAATATTTGATTTATGGGGGACTATTTTACCATCCTCACACCTGTCCATTCTTCAATTTTTTCATCCCATGCCTCTTTTTGTTGTTGTTGTTGTTTGCATTATTTGTTTATTGTGTTTTTTAGAAATTTTTTAAGATGTTTTTAATTTTTTTTTGAAATTCTCTAATTATACATTTTCCTATGTGGATTGTCACGCCTCATTTTAGGATACGTGGCCGACGTAGGAAATCACCCTTCAAGTAATTACCTACTAGCCTAAAATACTCATGCAATAAATATTAATTACGCTCATCTTTAAATGAATAATAAAAGTTCAATATACTTTCTAAAAAATTTCTAAGTCATTAATTTAATAAAAATTTTGATAAAGTTTTCCCTGAAATATAGACTATCCCAAGGTACAAATATGTAAAAATATAAGGTAGACAGGCCCACCATCAATCAAAAGCCTCAGTGGCTCAAACAGAAAACAATAAATGGTCCAACATAGACTATATCTACTAACTACATATAAATTATGCAATTACCATTTACAGACCAAGAACCTTATTCAGAAAATGTAAAAGAATACAACCTATCCAACAATATCCACTATCCATTAAAATACTCTAATTTTACTCAGTGTGTTGCCTACCAATGAAATCAGCAGGTTCAAAGGGAGCAGACGGAACTGAAGGAAATTCACCAGTGACCTGATCTGAAAATGTTAAAATTTGAGGGGTGAGTCCACCGACTCAGTAAATGAAAAACAGACTTACCAATTGATACATGAACTCCCAGATATAAAGTGCATTACCGCTAAAATAATATAAAACTTCACTTCATTACTTTTTCAACATAATAAGCACTTAATGCACCTTACATGTAGGAAAAGGAAATAACTTCTATTTCATAATTGTATTACCATAATATTTAACAATATGAATTACGAAGAGTATGACTAGAAATAATTCAATAATATTATAAATTCCTAGGATGCATAACAAATTTAAGGGGAAAACCTAAACTGAGAAAACAACATTTCCGCTCCAGAAGATAAAACTCAACTAGAGGGTAACTCGATCCTCACCTTCGAGAACAGCACTCACCGAAGGGACAATATCCATGTCCTGTTTTCCTTCCAGAGCATTCTCAAACCCAATCTTTTACCAGGAACTATACTCACTGACAGAAGTACCATTTATCAGGAACTGCCCTCAACTGATAAAGGTTGTGACTTAGGTGTACCTAGTGATTATACCACCACTCTATTACGGATCCCAGAATATAGTTGTAAATTACTTTCACAATTATCATACCATTCATACTTTCACAATATCAATATTCAGATACTTTTTATACTGTGGGACATGATAATAAATTTTACACACACACACACACACACACACACACACACACACATATATATATATATATATATATCACTTTCTTCAAAATTACTCCAAATCATACTCAAATAAAATCATTAAATCACGAGTTAAAATTTAACAATTCAGGCGTCAAGAGGTAAGTAAGAATCCACTCACCTTGCTAAACTTGGAGACTTAATAATCAAGCTCCAATATTTTTACTTTAAGACTTAGTTGGTTCCAATGGGTTGATTTCTGACAAGCATATGTGTAACCACATATGCATAATCTATCAGTATGCCTACTTTCCTGTTATGACTCTAATAACTAGAAAAGTACTTAACTTGCATAATTGTGATTTCTAGTCCTACAATACTTGGACAAGAGTTTGACTTTCAAATTTTTAACCCTTAGTAGGTATTTTAAATTTCATGTGTATATATATAGAGTGGAATATTCGTCTTTCACAATTAAATTGCTCAACATGGATTTAACTAGTGGTTTACAGTAACATGCGACCACCAACTTGATAGTATTTTAAGGAGTAAAGCATGAAATTAATAGAGTTTTTCTTTTTTGGCATTTTAACAAACACTTGGTGTGCATCCACGACTCTATTCTAAATAACCAATAATAATTCATGAATTTGAGCAAGGGAGGAGGGAATTGTAACCCCAAATTTATTTAATTCTACAGGGTACTGCCAAAAGCTTACCTATTAGAAGAAGGTTGGTATTGAAAGAATCTCTTCCTCCTCAGGGTTGCACGACACTAGTTTCTTGTCCAAATCTAGAAATTCTTCTCTTGATCAGAAATCGAATTTTTGAAATTGCCATGACTCTTTATTTAGGTGGTTTTCAGAAGAAAAATGGATAGCAGATTACTTACCCCAGAAAATGGCATGGGCTCCCTCAAAAACCGTCCACCACGACACTACGGCGTCCCCCACGGCAGGATCTCCAGCCTCCTATGACGGCTGGAGCGACGCAGCAGCTAGCGGTGAGAGGTTTCAGATGAACGGCGGTGGCTTCACGGAGGAGATGCTAGCAAGAAGGAGAGGGAGATTTTTTTTCTTCCTTACTCTTTGTACTAGCGTCGAACAGAGAGAAGATGAAGGTTTCAGATGGTAGTAGGGGGGGAAGGTGAGGACCATTTGGCAAATTTTTATTAGCTTCAATTTTGTTAAATTTGTCACTTAGTCCCTTAAGTTTCAATTATTTACATTTGGGCCCTTACTCATTATTATTATTATTTTTAGGTGTTACATGGATTCATGCCAAGTCTTCCAAACATATATTCCAAGGCCACATGAGTTTCATCCTTATCCATTGTTCTGACTTTTCTAAAATATTTTCTAAGTCAAGAAAATCCTATATAACAAAAAAAAAAAGTCATCTTAAAAAATTCTCAAACACATATAGTGCGTTATGTATAATATTTAATAAATATAAACTATGTGTAATTTTTTATAGAAAAAAGTGAAACTTTTACTATTTCCTATACTTGCATTTGTCTTCTAAAATTATTGACCTTTTGAATATAATGTAATTTGTTTGTCATGTTTTGATGAATGAATATCTAAAGAAGAAGTCAAGGGTCTATTATATAAAAAAAACACCGCTCACAAGCTCTTGAATTGGTGGTCTAACTTGTAAAAGAAGTAACTAAAATTAAAAAAAAAAAGAAGTGATAAATTTGTTTTAATAAGGATTTATGTCCCTCATAATCTTCAGCTGAAGTTTCTAAGAACCTTAATAATGTCAAAATTCTAACTTGTAAAAGTAGTTAAAGTTGCAAAATCAAAAAACAAAAAACAAAAAAGTCATAAATTTGTTTTAATAAGGATTTATTTATTGACCAATCAAAATCTTTCCCTGAAGTTGCCGAGAATCGAACAAAGTCAAAAATTTGTTTTGTTTTTTTAATATAATTTGTTCAAATGTGGGAGAACAAGAATAATAGAAAATTCGTTTACAAAAGAATAATAGAAAATTCCCAGAAAATATCGGCTTCTAGTAGCGTTGAAGCAGCGGAACAAGGGGTAGCGGGTAGCCAAAACAAGCTCCCTTGACAAGGAGAATATAGGAATTGTAAATCAAACTAAATTAAACTGTTAACAAATTAATTAAAATAGATTAAAGCCGGTTTTGTTTTATTTTTTTCAAGAAAAAACCAAACCAAATTAAAAAAATTAATCATTACATATATTAATATATATATATATATATATAAAAGATATTTTAATTATTTTAATTTACTGAAAGTTAATTTCTTTCATTAAATATTTAAAATTTATGTTTTAAACTTATGAGAATTTAAAAGCGTTTGTTTTTTGTATTAATTTTTTATAAAATAAGAATTATTTAATTATAATTTAAACAAATTTAGACCTAAATAAAAAATATTAAAAAAACTAAAACTCATTAAACTGATATTTAATAATTTGGTTTGATTTAAAATTTGTCATTTTAAATAAATTAAATAAATATATTGTTTTATATATAAAAATTGATAGAACCAAAATAACGAACACTTAAAAAAAATATTTTGTTCACTATTTTTTTAATTAATAAATTTTCATTTAAAAATAATAAAAGAGTTATAAATCTCACAATTTAAAATTAAGATTTAGAATTAATTATATTCAAATGTATTTAAGGCATCATATTATTTGTAAAGTAATATTTTAAAATTATTTAGAACACTTGAAAAAAATAAATTTTATCAAAAAGTATAGTACTTAAAATATTAAAATAATATATTAATATATATGTATTTAGGGACTAGACTATAGATTAAATTTGTTATTTTTATATATTTTTTTAAGTTTTTTCCTTTTCTTTAAGGGGTAAGAGATAATTAAAGTTTTAATTTTTTTCTTCTTATTTTTTTTAAAATAATGATAGTTAAGATTTCGAAATTTTTAATTTTTGTTTTAAAGATGAATTGATATATTTATTAACACATTAATACTATTTTCAATGCAATGGCAGTGCTCCATTGCTCCCATTGAATTTGGAATTTTATTTTTTTCTTAATTTAATTGCTGTCTTGGAAATTACGAGTACAATTTCCACGAAGCATGAAGGTGGTGTAGAACTGAGAAAATTTCAAAAAAATCATTATAATTTAAATTATTTTTCAAATATCTGCTATACACTTTTAAATTTGAATATTATAAGGTATTTGGTATATTAATATTTAATATAATATAAAATATTAAGATATAAGATATGTTAAGATTCTTATATTTAATATAATGAGTAAAAATTGTCAAGAAAATAAGACAATTACATTTTATAAAATTTTAATAAATTTAAATGTCTTATAATATGAAATTATTATAATTTTTAAATAGTACAATATATTAGGTTAGACTTAATTGTATTTTTATTTTTTTAATTTATTAAAATTATAATTTTTGTCTTCTAATTTTATTTTGAATAATATGATCCTTTAATTTTATTAAAGTTACAATTTTGGTCTTTTAATCTTTTATCTATTTTTTAACTGCCATTGTTAACGTGGATACAAAAAATTCACACTTTATCAAATAATTTTACCTTCTAAGATATTTGAGGTAGAGAAGATGAAAAATTTAAGAGATTCTGATATGTCATTCAATTTGATGTCCATACCGAAAAGTTAAAATTATTTAATGGTGTAAATTTAAAAGATCAAAATTATAACTTTAATAAAATTAAAAAAATATATTTTTTAAAATAAAATTAAAGAAAATAAATCTACAGTTTTAACCAATTAAGAGCTATAAAAATATAATTAAGCCCTTATATTATTTTACACTTTGATATCTTAAATCACATCCTCCATTTTGGATGCATTTGGATCCCGATCTTCTCGACTTAAATCTTTTCTTATTTTTTTTATCTAAATCGTTCATTAATTTTTAGACAATTAGAATTAAAATGTACGTAAAGTATGCGTATCTTATCAAATAAATTTTAATCATTTAAAATTAAATAAATATAATTTTAAATCTAAAATATAATTAAGCCGTTATATTATTTTACACTTTGATATCTTAAATCACATCCTCCATTTTGGATGCATTTGGATTCAGACATTCTCGACTCAAATCTTTTTTTATATTTTTCTCTCTATCTAAATCGTTCATTAATTTTTAGACGGTCAGGATTAAAATGCACGCAAAGTATGCGTGTTTTATCAAATAAATTTTAATTATTTAAAATTAAATAAATATAATTTTAAATCTAAAATATAATTAAACCCTTATATTATTTTACACTTTGATATCTTAAATCACATCCTCCATTTTAGATGCATTTGGATCCAGACCTTCTCGACTTAAATTTTTTTTTATCTAAATCGTTCATTAAATTTTAGACGACCAGGATTAAAATACACGTAAAGTATGCATATTTTATTAAATAAATTTTAAGTATTTAAAATTAAATAAATATAATTTTAAATCAAAAATATAATTAAGCCCTTATATTATTTTACACTTTAATATTTTAAATCACATCCTCCATTTTGAATGCATTTAGATTCAGACGTTCTCAACTTAAATTTTTTTTATTTAAATTGTTTATTAATTTTTTAAGGGTCAAAATTAAAATATATTAAAAAAATATATATTTTATTAAATAAATTTTAATTATTTAAAATTAAATAAATAATTAAAATTAAAAAAATTCTAAACCCCGGATCCAATACTATTTTGGATAACGCTATATTAATCACAAGTATTCTTAATGGGCATTAATCATTCTTGCTGTGACAGCACTTGCTCTCTCTCTTCATTGCTTGAAACTCACCCCCTTTTTCCATCTTAAACAACCCTTTCTCCTTTACTTATCTTCGTTTCATGATTTCATTTTCACCAGCAGCACTGTAGTTTACAGGACGCTAAGATGATTTCATCATGGCGCGTGGCCACAAAGACCACCTCTCTAATGGCCTTCAAAAGTCCACCGAAAGCGACTGTGTCTGTGTGGCAAATCAGGACACAGTAATCTCTATGCTTCGCTCTGTTTCGACTCTAAATATTCCAAAACGATTCTTCTCTTTCTTAGCCGTTGAGTTTCAGTTCCCCCTCCATTTCACAACGTTCCCAATTCTCTATTTTGATTATTCAAAACCCTAAAACCACCACCCTTGACCTTCTAGACTCAAGTTTTCACCTTGGTGCTTAAGTTTTCCTCTACGGCTCTACCCATTTTGACCCTTTTACCTAATTGATATCAACGATGTTTCTCCATCGCTCCCAATGACGGACTCTCCTTCTTTCTCATCCACCTCCTCTGATGTTTGTTCCATCAATACTGCTGATCAGGTACCTCAATTACTCTTTAATGTCAAACATATTATCTTTTTCCATCATTTTCACTGATTTAGTTTCATCTGGGGTACACCAGTCACTCACTAATGGCAGAAAATCTCTATTTTTTTTTATCTCTTCTACTGATTTTATCAATCTGGGTATCCCAATTGGTCTCTCTTAATCTTCTTTGTTCTACATGGTTACTTCAAATTTTGATAAGGGTTGGGGATTTCACAATTCGATTGCTTTTGTTTTGATAGAATGCGGGGCGAAGTCGGAGAAGTGGCGACGCTAGTGAAGCGGCGACCTCAGAGCAATCGCGTCGGTGGCATGACGTTTTCTGGTTAGGAATATTTGTAATCCATTTGATTGGCCTGGGATTCCTTATGGGGCTTCTTGGCCTCAATAGGTTTAAGAAGAAGAATAGACTTAATATTGATCAGTATACTGCACGGTTTTCGGAGAATGAAGCCGGGTTGACTGAGGATTACTGGCCACTCTATGCTGTTGCCGGTGGAGTTGGGACTATTCTTGGATGGAGTTGGTTGTTGTTGTTGGGTTCTCGTGCCTGCCAAATGATGAAGGTCTCGGTTCACATCCTCACCACTTATCTTGCGGTGATCAGTGTTTTGTGTTTCTGGGCTGAACAGTTTTTCTGGGGAGTCGCTTTTGCCATTGGAGCAGCTCTGCAGTTCTTGTACGTGATATCAGTCATAGACAGGTATATGCCAGAAATAGCCTTTAGATGCTTTCTGTTGGAGTGAAGTTGTTTTTTTTATTACTGATTGGTTGCATAAGGTTTGTTGGTCAGATGGTCCATCTTTATGTACACCTGAAGCTAAGATTTTTGCTAAGTTAGGCTATGTTTGGTTTGGTTTTTAAAAATTATTTTTGTTTGTGAAAACAAAAAGACTCGTTTGTGTAATTGTTTTCATCAGTTTTTTAAAAACTATTTCTGAAAACAATGATTAGAAAACATAAAAATGAAAATAATTTTGTTGTGTTTTGACTTGTTTTCGTTATCTGTTTTCTAAAAAAAACACGAAAAACAACTAATAAAAAATATTTTTATCTAAATAAGTTTTTTATTTTTTTGTTCTATAAAATTACTTTTTAAATTTGTTTTCAAAAACTATTTTAAAAAATAATAAAATAAAAATCGTTCCAAATAACCCCTTAATTTTTTAAAGCTGTAGCAAAATTAAGACGTATTTAAGTCTTTTGTATTTGATAATTGGTATAAAATTTACCTTTCTTATAAGTTACAACAGGAAACCAAGTAAGGAGGGTAAGTTAGTCTTAATGTGTGGGTTTGTCAAAAATTTCATAGTCCAAACTAGCAATAAGGGTTAGATTTTCTTCATTGCCTTCAAACTCTATATATGAAGCAGTTGAGTATATTATGCATTAAAGTCAAAGTGTAAGTAATAATGGTCATAATGTTTCAGGTAAAATTAGGGGTTTTAAAGAAGTACATTAACCACGTTCTCAAGCTAATAAGCCCATTACTCTGGTTTCTGCTTTGATTAGAGCTTCGTTTTCTCTTTTAATGAGTGGGGTCATAGTTGTTAATAGCCATAGCACACTTGTAGCACAAGGGCTAAAAAATGCTATAGCACATAGCGTTGCGCAGGCTATATGAAGATGTAGCACATGTTACATTAGATATAAAAAAATATAATTACACCAACTAATATATATAAAAAACTGAACTCAATTAAAACATAAGTCATAACTTAATAACCATCCATAATCATTCACAAATCACAATATGAAGCAATTAAATCATAAAATGATGTCTATCCCTAGTGATCCCTCAACTTGTAACTTAATTACAAAAATTGCATGTAACTTTTTTCCTATTACTAGGATTTGCAAGATGACAATATTTCCAAGTAGGGTCTATATTCTTGGAAGAACTCATGTTAGTCAAAATTCAAAGAACCTAAAATGAAATCAACAAAACATAATAAAAAATTATAATAGATTCTAATAATAGGTTTTGGTAATTGAAGAAAATTAATATTGAAAAAGAAGAGAATATTCAGAATAAGAAAAGTATACAATGGGGGCCAGCAGCACCAGCAGTACAGCCTAGCCATGGGCTTCAGATGCATAAGGAAGGGGCTGAGCTTGAGATGAAGTAAGGAAGAAGGGAAGAACATAGACACAAGTAAGGCACTAAGGCACCAGAGGGTGTTTTAATTTCTTTTGGTTGTAGCGCAGCCATGGCCATATAGCACATGTAGCGTGGCTACATCTAGGCTACATGAAAACTTTGGCTACATTTGTAGCGTAGTGCCAGGGCTCATGGCGGGCTATAGCACATGGCAAAATAATTATTATTCTACATATCATAAGAGCAAAATGGGTTCAATTTTGTATTGATCAGTTCAAACATTAGAAAATAGAAATTATTACTTTTATTATATCTCTTTTTCCAATAATATATAAAAATAATCTAATCTAAAAAATATAAAAAGAATTTAACAAAGAATAATAATATCTAAATAATAAAACATCTAAAAACTAATAAAAAAAATATGGCTATTAACAATTATGATTGGGGTAAACATTTAGACAAATTTCACCATTATTTTCCCACTACTGGAATTACTGCATTTTCAGATGTAAGGGACCTGAAAATTTGAGTGCTTTTGATCAGTTGAGTGAGATTTTGAAGTAATATATTATTTTGAATAATTTCTGTGGTATCAAAATTAGTATTTTAAAATAAAGCTCTGAAAGCAAAGTTTTACCTCAATTGTTCCTTTAATGATATGTGAATTATAGGAAGACTCATACCTCATGATGCGATATGGTGTCGTGGATCTTGGTCATTTTTCGCTGGTGAAACTGAAGTTAACTGATGGGTAGATTTTGTATTTGATACTTAAAACTCTAAGTGGGCAAATGGGAAGGCCTTGTATGCAGTTTTAATCTGAAAACTTCATACTGAATTGACTAGGTGTAGCCTCCCTCATCCATGGAAATACACATAAACAGTTGTATACAGTTATGTGTTCGATTTTAGAAATCTTCTGCATTATGGGTGCTTTCACTATTAACAGATTTTTTCCCAGAAGTTGCTAAATTTTGGTAGCTGGGTGTTGTCATTTTTCTTGAAGGAGTTCTAGTTTCTTCTTAGTTATCTTCCCCTCCCAACCCCTGCCCCTTTTAACTTTTTGTTATGAGTCCATGGATAATTGAATTGAATCTGGAAGATGATTTCTGGTGGCACTTGCTTGGGTAGACTTCCATTTACCATGTTGATTCTGCAAAAGGCTGTGAAGATGGTATGGAATCTTCCTGAGGTTATGAGAGTGGCATATGCATTTATGCTTGTTGTGCTTTTATGGATGGCCTTATGGTCTTTTGGAGCAGCTGGTGTTGTGGCTTCAAGCATGGGTGATGGTGGACGCTGGTGGCTTCTTGTGGTGAGCGGGCAAGTTTTGCTTTTCATTCTATCTATTCTTGTGGGGACTAATTATGGAAGCAGATTACGTAAGCTTGCCTCATTTGATTACATTGATATTGCTATTGGACATTTGTGCATGCAGGTTTTCTCTATAAGCTTATTTTGGACAGGTGCGGTACTATGTAATACTGTACATGTTATAGTGTCCGGGATGGTGTTTCTTGTTCTTATCCATGGTGGTAGAGAGGCAGCATCAATGCCTCCTAAGTCACTAGTGAAATCTCTTCGTTTTGCTTTAACAACATCTTTTGGCAGCATTTGTTATGGCTCATTATTTACAGCTGCTATTAGGACACTACGTTGGAAGGTATTCACCATTATCTGCTTCTGTAACAGATTTACTGATCTTGATATTTATGTTCAGAAACTTTTCCCCTCTTGTTTCATCAACATTTTGAATTTTCTATATATCTTTCAGATCAGGGGATTCCGGTCAAAGATTGGGAACAATGAGTGTTTACTTTGCTGTGTTGATTTCCTTTTTCATCTTGTGGAGACTCTTGTCCGTTTTTTCAACAAGTATGCCTATGTTCTGGTATGTTTCTAGTTCTACTTCTCTCATTAATTACTTCCGCAGATGATATTTTAGGTGACAATAAGATATGGGATATTGCTGATTTTCATTTATTATGATTGCCTGTAATCGTAAAGGGGGAAAATTTGAAATTGTTTGGAACAATTTCTTCCCATTGTCTTATTTGGCTTCAACTATATATATGATCTTAGGAATGATGCTGCCTGTATATCATAGGCAGAACGTGCACTTCTATTCAGTGCATCATCAAGCAGAAATAAATTTCATTCAATTGTTTAAGCAGAGTCAAGTTGCTGAGGCTGTAGGGTTGTTAAATATTTAAAACTAAATATTTGTAAACTTTAATATCTTAAAAAAAAAAACAACAGAAAAATGAGGATTTGAATTTTTTATAGGATGTTAAAAGAGAAAATTAATAGCGATAAAGAAAAATCTTAAGCTCTCAGCATTACATCTCAAGTCATTGGTGCTGCATTTATGGTGGGAAAGGATTGGTTTGGGCCTAAAGTTGCTTACAATGTTGCAAATAGTGGGTTATTAAAAAAATTGATGATTAGAAACAATTGTCCATTTTTCTATGGAAACGAAAATCTAACATATAGGCGACTAGTGTTAAGGTTAGTGAAAGTAGTTAGCTGCCATGGGTTCTTGGAAAACTTACTTCAGCATGGCATATTTTGATTTTTCTTACAGATGGCTGTTTATGGTAAAAGCTTTAACCATTCAGCTAGAGATGCATGGGAGTTATTCCAGTCTACTGGAGTTGAAGCACTTGTGGCCTATGATTGTTCAGGCGCTGTCCTGCTAATGGGCACCGTTTTTGGTGGGCTGATTACCGGAACTTGCTCTGGTGTTTGGGCATGGATCAAGTGGAGTGACAGAGTAATTATGATTGGGTCCACGTCTATGTTGATGGGAATGGTCTTGGTAAGTTTGCAGCCTTTTTGGTTGTAGTTCTTTACTTTGGGCTACAATTTGCTTGTTGACCTTACTGGTCAGTGGGATTGGCCTACTTAATTTTTTTTTTGTTAGGAGCACTAAGGGCCTGTTTGACGTGCTGCAAAAGTTCTGCTATTTTGTCTATTTTTAAAAGTGCTGTAACAAAGAAGCAGTGTAGCGTTTGGCCAAATTTTTTGACAAACACTATTAGCAATATTATTAATGCTTATGATAATATTTGTAAACTTTTATTTGAGCGAGTGTACTTTGTCTAAAAAATGTTAATTTTTGCTTTACAGGAAAAGCTTCAATTTTTTACTGCTCGCTCACTGTAGAAAAATAAATTCTACCACCATTTAAAGTAATTTTTGTATTGGTCAAACACATAAAAAAAAAAGGAACTTTTTTCATAGAAAAACAACTTTTTTTCTCTTCTATAGCACAGCTAAACAGGTATCCAATTCATTAAATATACCAGTTGTGACCCATGAAATTGTTCAAATAGATTGGAAACATTGGGTACTCTCCTTAGATCATATAACTTGGTGGTGAAACTCCTTGCTTATCAATTTCTTGTTATATGTTGACTATTACAACTCATTGAAGCTGCACTGTTTGAAAGTCATATTTTAATTAAAGTTGGTGCAGATGTTTGCAACTACATTTATGTGTTTAGGTACATCCGCTTCCTGCTTATCAATTTCTTGTTATATGCTGACTATTAAAAGTCTTTGAAGCTGCACATTGTCTAAAAGTCATTTTTTTTTTGGGTGCATAACGGTACTGAGGATTGAACTTATTATGCCCAGGAGCATACTACCCAGATCTCTCACTATTAAACCACACTTAGTTCGTGCAGACGTTTGCAACTACAATTATCAGTATAGGTACATATGATATGAAATATGTAATTTTCAGGTTGGAGTGGCCATGGTTGTGGTGGAAAGTGCTGTTACCTCCATCTATATCTGCTATGCAGAAGACCCCTTGTTGATTCATAGATGGGACGCTGAATTTTTTAACCAGATGTCTGAGACACTACACCAACGGCTTCAACATAGGAGCGCTCGGGTGAGGGAAGTTTTAACCCTCAACCGGCTTGATAGTCGCATGCGAGAGAATGCTTCTATATGACAAATCATCTTTGGCTTAAATATATTTTTCCTCTCCTGATTCTGCATTAAGTTTCACTTTCATTTCTGAACTTTTATTAGTTTCAATTTCATCATTTATCTTCAAAATATTGTCAATGTTTTTCTTGGATTCAATTACTTGAGAATCTCTAATGGAATATTCTAAACACGGAGATGACTCATTAAATAATTGTTAGTGATTCTCAAGTTAGGCTTGAGGAAAACATTGATGACATTTTGAGAGATAAACGAACAAAATTGGAACAAATAAAAGCTAAAAGGAAGGAAGTAAAACTTTATGCATAGTTAAAGGAGGAAATACACATTTTGGCCAATGATCTTGTGTTGTATTGTGTACTATAACAGCTTATTGATCCATTACGTCAATAATCATGTATCTTTTTCTTGTGTGTAGTTTTTCATAGAGTAACTGTCATCTTTCAAGTTATAAGTAATAGGAATAGGAGAAACTGTATGATCAATTTGTGGTGGTGATAAAATAATGGAAGAAAAGGTTAATTTTTAGCAGTGAATGTCTAGAGTGGTTTCAGTTGGTTTGTATGAATTTAAATTTAAAATTGCAAATTGTACAGATTCTTCATTCCTTGGCCAAAAATAGACGTACAATTTCTTTATTGAGATGGATTTTTAAAATTCTAATGTTATAGCTATTATTTTCTGAAGAGCATATGTTTAAATTTTGAAGTTGCCAAATACTGTTTATATATCCGTATAAATCACTGTTTTCAAACTTAACGGATAGTTTGACTAATTCGATCAATAAAGCTATTAAAATGAGCTGAGCTTGTCGGGTTGACTTATCTAACTCGTTTAAAATGGTGAGCCGGATTTAGGAGTATGCAACCTGTTAAAATGACGGGTTGGCGGGCCAATTTACTAGTCTTCTCCTTCTTTTAAAAAATTTGAGTTGTGTAGTATTAAGAATCGAATATAGGTCTCTAGGAAGATAAAATAATATTCTTATTACTACTTTACAATTTTTAGATATCACAAAAAATCAAAATTTAATATAATTATACTATATGTGACGGGCTAGCCAGTCAGCTCGTAACCCGCCAAGGGCAGAGGCCCGGCTCGCTCCAAAGGGTGGGTAGAAATATTTTTTTATATTGTGTTTGAATAAAAAAATTTATTATAAATTTTAATTTTTTTATTAAATTTAAAATTATATAATATATTAATAAAAAAATTATTTTTAATTTTATAAATAAAAATGTTATATTATAGGTTATTCAAAAAACTCCATATCCCATCTCCGTCTCCCCTCACCCCCGCCACTATCTTCGCTATCTTCAGCCACTTCTTGGTCAAATCTCAATCTTACTGCACCTCCACCATCTTCTCTAAGTAATTGTACTCGTCGAAGTCCATTGATTCCTCCATATTCCAGTCCTAGGTCTTCCTATCTCTCTCTCTCTCTCTCTCTCTGTGCATAGCTAAGTGAGCTTGAGGAACAGACTGTTCCAATGGATGTAAAAGCCCTGTGTGAAGACAACTGTGATCGCTTCAGGATTCGATAGCGGCTAACTGGCAAATTGGACGGCGGTGACTCTCACGGTGGCGAATCATAGTGGCTAGGGTTTGGGAAAATTGGGGAAAGTGGGAGACTTGTCGTTGAGCATTCAAAAAAAATGGGATGGGTAAATTGGGAATAACTTAAAATTACCAGGGATAAACTTGTCCACAAATTTACTTTCTTATATTAGAGCTGCTTTTTCATAAGCCAGGATTTCTAGCTTACGAAAAAAACATCTAAACAGGACTTTTTTTTTTTTTAAATAAGTGCTTATTACATTAAGCCCAACCAAATACCACTTTCTGCTACTTTTACTCTTTTTTTTATTGAAATAAGCCCTCCCAACTGGGAATGTGACCTTATACTTGAAAATTGGAGGTACTTGAAAAAGCAAGCAAGTGGGGCTACACCTTATTGATGTATGATGCATGAAATAAATATATTTAGGCTAAAGTATACTTTTTGTCCCTTATGTTTCATAAAGGTTTCAATCTTGTCCTTTACATTTAAAAAGTTTTAATATTGTCCCTTATGTTTTAAAAATGTACCATTAATGTCCCTGACTCTAACACCGTTAACTAATCTAACATAAATTGGCGATGTTGTGCTTAGGTGATACACTGATACACACGTGGAGTGAAAAAAAGACATGTCAATAAATGAGTTGAACCAAAACGATATCATTTTTGCTAAAAATTCATCAAGCACAAAGACAATAGTGAATATTGTATGATTAGCTTCAACAAATTAGGGATTTTAACTTCAACATTACTCTTTATTTATCAATAAAAAGCAGAACGTGCATAGAAACGAAAACCCCCACATTACAAACTTGAAATCGAAGGAGGAGAAGAAGCTGCAAGACAATGCTCACTGTTGCAAGATATTCCTCTCACATTTAATACGTCAAAAAAACTAGTTCCTTGTAATTGTCGATGTCCCCCACCCCACCAATTACCTTCAGATATTGACTTTAATGTATTTTTTATTGCCTTGATAATATATATTTTCTTTGTGTCAAATTATCTGTCGTTTTAGAAGTTTTATTTTATTTTAAATTATCTATCATTTTACATTATTAATGAAGTATTAATTATTATTTTTTCAACGTAACCCTTATTTATTGTTATCTTCAATAGAGTAGTAACAAGAGTTTAAATTGACTTTAATAATAGTAATTTAGTCAAGTACAACTATTTTTTTTAGAATTGAGGCTATTTAATAGCTTCCTTAATTCTTGTGCCATTACCTTAAATGATAGATAATTTAAAACGAAGGAAGTAATATTTCTTCTTCTAATTTTTTTATGGAATTGAGTCTTCTATGTCATCATCAATCCTAATTGAAAATTTTCAATCAAATCATGTCGTTTTGGTTCACCTTATTTGTTAACATATCTTTTTTCTAATCCACTTGTACATTAGTGTGCCACCTATGAATCACGTCACCAATTTTCATTAAATTAGTTAACGGTGTTAATATCGGAGACATTAATGGTACATTTTTATTACATAAGGGACAATATTAAAATTTTGTAAATATAAGAGTAAGATTGAAACCTCTATGAAATATAAGGGATAAAAATCATACTTTAGCCATATATTTTTAATATACTTAATGTTTAATATAATATTAAAATTAGATATAATGTATATAATAATATATTATTTGCAAAATATATAAATTTTTAAAATTTAAAATTTAATAAATATATTATAATTATATAATGTAATAAGATATATTTAATATATTATTTTATATTTTACAAATTTTACATTAGATAAACAAAGATGATAATTTTGTTGTAATATACTAGTGTAGTTTATCATAATTAAAGGAAAAATTATTATCGGTGTCAATTAAAATTAATTTTACATTTTTGAATAATTTTTTAGGTGATTAGTTTCTATAAAATTTACTGTTTGAATAAAAGTTCTTTTCATGGAGAACATGCTCATCAATGTTTTGCACTAATTCAATGTTTTATATCTTATTAATATATTATAAAAATAACTAATTCTATAATGTTCAAATTATTTATTTGATCGCATGCTTTATTAATATTTGAAGTTGCTGAAATTTGATATATTAATTAAAAAAATAAAATTTAAGAATATCAAGTAACACTATAGAGAGTGAAGTTCAAATAAACAAACTGATGTGTTCCTCAGGCCCTTGCCTTAACCTATCTTGTCACTTGAGCTAGAGTGTTCTGGGAACCAAGTCAGTTGGTAGTTAGTTGACCAATTAATGTAGCATGGGTTTATCAATTAGTTAGTGGTTTACCCTTTTTTTGTGCTTAACCCTTTAGCAGTTGTTGGGTTGTTGTGTGTATAAATAGGATGTATTGTGTGGAATGAAGATATAGATATCTAGACTCTTTGTCTAACTTGTCATTTGCAATTCTACTCTTTTTACCCAGTTCTTCCTTCTAAAATTCAGTATACATCATTGGTATCAGAGCCATGGACACCAGGAGTAAGTCCAACGCTGAGTTTCGAAATGAGGCCAATGAGATTTTGACCAGGCATGAATCTCGTTTGGATCAGATGGATGCAACCCTGCAGACCATCCTTACTGAACTCCAAGCCTTGAGGACCTCTCGGAATGATCGTGCATCATCATCGGAGATTAACCTCTTTGGACGGTAGGAACAGCCAGTAACAATCACAGCCCCATGATATAACCACCAGAGTGATACTTATTGTCTCAAACTCTTCTTTCCAAAATTTAATGATGAGGAACCAATGGGATGGATATATAAAGCGGAGTAATACTTTGATTTCAAGGAAATTCCTATCAACCAACATGTGCAGCTAGCATCCTTCCATCTAGAAGGAATAGCTTTACAGTGGCATAGGTGGATTACGAAATTGCAGGGTCCGTTCACTTGGGCAGAATTTACTAGGGCTCTTCTTCGCCGCTTTGGTCCAACAGAGTATGAAGATCCTGCCGAGGCACTGAGCAAACTTAAACACACCACGACAGTAGCAGATTACCAAGAGGCTTTTGAGAAAGTCTTGCACTGACTTGATGGTGTACTTGAGAGTTTTTTAAGTGGGAATTTTATTACAGGTCTGAAGGATGAGATTCGGATTAATGTTAAACTAAAACAACCTAGCTCGGACATTGATTGATACCATAGGTACCGCAAGGCTGGTTAAAGAGAAGAGTCTATTGCAAAGAAAGTCAAGTCAGAATATTCGAGCCCCACCTGCAAGAAGTAACCAAGGGATGTCCAGTATCTTAGGACCACCCTCCTTACAGATTGGCAAAAATCCCCTTACCTTGGCAATGACTACTTTTTGCAGAATTACAAACCAGGAAGCCAAAGAAAGGAGAGACAAGGGTCTTTGCTATTATTGTGATGAAAAATTCACACCAGGACACCAATGTGAGCGACCCCAGCTCTTCATGCTGGAAGACATTCCACAGTTTGATACCGGTGAAGAAGGATCGAGCCAACTACAAGAGATAGACCAGGCTGAAATACCTGATATCTCATGTCACGCTATCATGGGGGCTAACCACCCCAAGACACTACGAGTCCTCGGGAAGGTAAAGGATAGAGAGATCACAATTCCAATTGACGGGGGCAGCACCCAACACTTCATGGACCAGACCGTGGTACATAAATATGGGCTAACCGTGGACACAGGGAGGAGACTGCAGGTCACAGTGGCAAATCGTGAACGCATTGATTGTCTGGGACAATGCAAGGCACTCCCTATTACCATCCAGGGCCATCGAATTGTGGCATATTATTATGTTCATAGGCTTCATACTTTCCAAGGACTACAATATAACGGCATAAAAGCATTAACCAGTAAGGAACTCATGGGCTTGCAAAGCTCGTGTCTTTTCTTCCACATCCTAGCCATTCAGGAACAGCCACAGGTGGAAGCCTACCATCTAAGCATCGCAAATCTCCTAAAAGAATTTTCCTAAGTATTCGAGGTACCCAACCGGCTACCCCCACCAAGATCACATGACCACACCATTCCCTTACATGCAAACGCAGAGCCAATCAAAGTACGGCCTTATCGATATCTCATTACCAGAAGGAAGCCATCAAAGGCATGGTCAAAGAGTTACTGCAATTAGGATTAGTGCAGCTCAGTCGCGGTCATTTTTCCTCCCCAGTTTTATTAGTAAATCAGGCAGATGGGGAATGGCGCTTTTGCGTCGATTACAGAGCACTAAACAAAATGACAGTAAAAGAAAAATACCCCATCCCTGTAATTGACGAGCTCTTGGACGAACTCCATGGAGCACGATTCTTTTCAAAACTAGACTTACACACAAGCTACCACCAGATTAAAGTCAAGGAGGAAGATGTCTAGAAAACAGCATTTAAGACACATGAGGGGCATTATGAATTCAGCGTAATGCCATTCAGATTGACAAACGCCCCCACAACCTTCCAAACTTGATGAATGATCTTTTTCGGCCTTATCTTAGGTAATTTGTCTTGGTTTTCTTTGACGATATTTTGACATACTCACAGTCATGGGAAGCTCACTTAGTTCATCTTAGAAAGGTCCTGGAAATCTTGACTGATAACCAGTTATATGCTAAAGAATCAAAGTGCAGATTTGGGGTCACGTAAATTGATTACTTAGGCCCATCATCTCTAGCCAAGGAGTCTCGGTTAATCCTACCAAAGTTCAGACTATCTTAAATTGGCCTATTCCTAGGACTGTGAAGGAAGTACAAGGATTCCTTGGGTTAGTAAGATACTATTGAAAGTTTATTAGAAACTATGGGCTCATGGCAGTTCCACTACATAACTTATTAACCAAAATGGGGTTTCATTGGAATGAAGAGGCAGAGTTGGCTTTTGGACAATTGAAGAAGGCGCTGACTTCATCACCAGTCCTTAGCTTACCTGATTTCTCTAAAAGATTCATAGTAGAGTGTGATGCAAGTGGGATAGGCATTAGGGTAATTCTATCACAATCAGGCCGACCCATAACCTACTTCAGTGAGGCATTAAGGGGATCGAACTTAGCCCTCTCAACCTAAGAAAGAGAAATGCTTGCCATGGTTAGAGCCATCAGAAAGTGGAGACCCTACTTGTTGGGCAAAGCCTTCACCATTCGCACAGACCAGAGGAGTCTTAAATATCTCCTAGAGCAACGAATTACAACCCTTGCACAAGCTAGATGGCTTCCCAAACTCTTGGGATATGACTACGAGATTGAGTATAAACGTGGCAATGAGAACCAAGGTGCTGATGCCCTCTCTCAAAAAGTTGAGTTTTAATTTTTAGCTCTGTCAGCCTCGCACACCAGTTGATGGCCTATGATTCAAGCCGAAATCCACCAAGATCCTTTTTACCAAAACTTGAACACAACACAATACATTAAACGTGATGGGCTCTGGTTCCAAAACAACCGAATTTACCTCAACCTCTCATTTACATTAGTTCCAAAAGTTTTGGAGGAATACCGTGCCTTTCCCTTGGGTGGCCACTTCGGGTTCCATAAGACTCTGGCTTGAGTAAAACAGAGCTTTCTGTGGCCTCACATGAAGAGTTTAGTCAAAGCATTTTTGCGCCAATATGGCATATGCCAACGTTTCAAGGTGGATAGTGTAAACACTGGATTTTGTTCAGGCACAAAAATAGAATAATAAAATAATAAAATAATAAAAAAAGAAGAATAATAATTGAAAAATATTAATATTAAAAATTGTGATAAAATAAAAACAAAAAAAAATTAACTAAAAAAAAATAACAAAAACAAAGACAAAAAAAAAAGAGAGAAAAAGAAAAAGCCCAAGGACTTTTTTGTAATGACCCAATATCCAAACAGGTCCACTCCCTCAGCCTAGGTCTAGCTCTAAGCCCGGAACCCAGTTAACCACCCCCACGTCACTTTCCCTTTCCTCATTTGCTCCTTACTTCTCTGCAATCTTTGTCAAGCTCCTGATCCATGCCTCTTCTCCATCACGCTAGTCCCCTCCATTTCTGCCCTGATTTATGGTGACCTACCGGCTGTTCGTGCTGGTCTCATGTGCGACAAGGGAGGACAGCGTGCTGTTCCTCACGATGGTGCCTCCGTTCAAGAGATTCCTGCGGGGAGCACGAGATTTGGTCTCCTATTTAGGTTATAAGAGGAGAAAGGGGGAGATCGCGAAAGGGAAGAAATTAGAATCCGAGAATTAGGAGGACAATTGGAAGGGAGGTTGAAATCCAAGAAAGGAGAGGAATTTCTGGAAAAATCAGAGGGCGAAAAAAACTGAGAGGTGTTCGAGAATCAACAAACCGGAGATAGAGCGGAAGTAGAAGAGGTGATTCTTGAAAGGTTTAGCTTTTCATCCTTAGTCTTTTCTTGCTTTACTGTTTGGCTCCGAGTTTGAGCTGGCTTGTTTAGTTTTGAGTATAATAATTTAATGAGGGTTCGCAGTTTCGAACAACAGGGATGTGGTCTATAATTTTGAGGGTTAATGTTGGCTTGCTGGTGAGGACTTAATTATGTATGCTAGCAGGTGAATATGGGGATCTCCTAACTTGAAAAATCTGTTATCTTTCTATAATCTAAAATTTGAATTAAATATGAATGGTATTTGGTTTTTGTTTCTGGCTTGTTTGTTTTACTGTTGAATCCATTGCCTCCCGTTTAATGCGTGGATTTAATGTTAGTAAATGTGCATGTGAAAGTTCCAGCAGGATTATGTCAATTTCATTTGATGGTTCTGCTAATTGCCCACTGTCATTTTGTCGATACAATTCTGAACCATTTACAAGCTAACATGAGTTAGGATGAGAAATTAAATCACATCAATACACATTGTTGCTCTTGAAGTTGGGTTAATTCTGAATTAGTCATATAATAGCCTGGTTCTGTATGATGATTCAAGTTGTATTGGTACATAAAACTGCTTCATATATTAGTTTGGTCACAAATCAATGAGATGATATTGCTTCTGATGTTGGGTTATGTATGACGCAAATCTTGTTTTGATAGGGTGATTTCAAAACACATGCTAAAATAACTGATAGATTTAATTTTGCCAAGTTTCTTATTCTGGGGATGGTTAAGATTGATCAGTGCAAACCCTAGTAATCTAATTTCAAATTTGACTTCATTCCTAAATCCTGAGATTAAGAAGGTTAATTGCTCTATGTTATGGCTCCAAAGGCTTAATTGGTTTAAAAGAGGGGGTCCAAGGCATAATTATCTCATAAATGGCTCCAAAAGCCCGTTTAACAAAAAAAAAAAAACCAATTTCAGAATTTTAAAATGGGTTTCAAAGGCTCATTAGCAAATCCTATAGTTTAAAAATGGGCTTTAAAGGCCCATTGGGATTGAAAAAGGAAGAAAAACATTTCAAAGGGTTTACTATGTTTGTTTTGAAATCGGGCTTCAAGGGCCCAATTAAATACTTTAACTGGGGGACCCAATATTTGGGGGTCAGTTCCAATATTTAATTCCAAGACCTTTTTTCTAAAAAAAAATTGGATCTTGACCCAATACTTTTGAAAATTCAAACTTGGAACCCCATACTTTTTAAAATTCAAATTTGACCTCAACATTTTCAAAAATACTATTTTGACTTTACAAATTTCAAATTTTACTGTTTCAAAGCTTCTAAAGGATTGTTGAAATTCAACATTATAATTCCTTAAATCCTCTCAAACATTATGTGGGGAAATATTTTTCCCATTCCGATGAAGCTTTATGTGGAATTTCATTTCCCATACTATCTTCATTATTTTGAACATTATGTGGGGAAATACTCTTCCATTCTGTTTAAGCTTTATGTGGAATCTCATATTCCCATATTGTCTTTATTTTCTTAAACATTATGTAGAGAATTAATCTCTCATTTTGTTGGACTCTATGTGGACACTCAATTTCCCGTATTGTCTTAATCCTATTTTAGGGTAATTTTTAATCAGATTAATTCGAACTATGTGGACCTTGATCCCTTAAGGGTACGTAGGCACTTACATAGTAAGACAGGTCCAATTTTTCAACTTCTTTATTTTTCTTTAAATTACAATAATAAAATGGGTATTTCAAATAGTAATTTTAAGTATAAACAATTTAGAGTAATCCCCGAACCCATCCTCTGGTCTCAAGGGCCAGTTTTTGGTTTTAAAGGATCCCAAGTATCCTCCTAATTAATAGGTGGTGACTCCATTTTTTATCTCTGTATTTTTTCTTTCTTGTCGCCTTAAGGTCACGAAGGTGCATTTTTCCCATCTGAGTGAATATGGACAGAAGTTTTGATGGACTTCATCAAGGGACTCCCACCATCCCAAGGCCACACCATTATCATGGTGGTAGTCGACTGTTTGTCAAAATATGCTCATTTCATTGCAATGAAACATCCCTTTACGACAGTAAAGGTGGCACAAATATTTGTGGCTGAGGTAGTTCGCCTCCACGGGACACCTAAATCCATAGTCAGTGACCGAGACAAGATATTTATTAGCTCATTCTGGAATACCCTCTTTCAGTTACAAGGCACTCAACTCTGTATGACTTATAGCTATCATCCACAGTCCGACGGATAATCAGAGGTGGTAAATTGTACCCTTGAACAATACTTATGATGTTTCACAAGAGAACAACTGCATAAGTGGCTCGATTGGTTGGCATGGGCAGAACTCAGTTATAACACCTCTGTGCATTCTGTAACAAAGGTGTCCCCTTTTGAAGCAGTATATGGGATCCCTCCCCTAAACACCATTGCCTATGTCCCAAGAACCTCTCAAGTTGTAGCTGTGGATGAACACCTTCATGACATGGACATGATTTTAAGTGACCTTTGTCAAAATCTTCTGAAGGCACAGAACATAATGAAGAGCTACGCGGATCAGCATCGTCGAGAGGTTACGTTGGAAGTAGGCGAATACGTTTATTTGAAGTTCCAACCATATAGGCAAAGCTCAGTAGCCTTATGCTACTCAGTAAAATTGGCTTTATATTTTTTTGGACCTTACCAGGTTACATAGAGGATAGGCAACGTGGCATACAGACTAGCTCTCCCCAGTGGGTCACAAATCCATGATGTGTTCCATGTCAGCTTATTAAAGAAATATTTAGGTCCACTCACTCCCCTGTCGTCAAAACTACCACCAATATCAGCCCACTTCACTATCCTTCTGATACCATAAGCTATTTTGGATTAACGGGTAACGTAGAAGGGGAATTATCGGCCAAAGACTGAAATTCTAGTAAAATGGAAAGGAACCGCCATGGAGGACGCCACCTGGGAAAATGCCCGGCATTTTTGGAAGACTTATCTTGACTGTGACCTTGCGGACAAGGTTCTCAAAGGAGGGAAGGGTTGATGTGTTCCTCAGGCCCTTGCCTTAATCTATCTTGTCATTCGAGCTAGAGTGTTCTGGGAACCAAGTTAGTTGGTAGTTAGTTGACCAATTAATGTAGCATGAGTTTATCAGTTAGTTGGTGGTTTACCCTCTTTTTGCGCTTAACCCCTTATTAGTTGTTGGGTTGTTGTGTGTATAAATAGGCTGTATTGTGTGAAATGAAGATATAGATATCCAGACTCTTTGTCTAACTTGTCCCCTGCAATTATACTCTTCTTACCATGTCCTTCCTTCTAAAATTCAGTACACATCATAAACATTGATAAAAAAATTTTAAATAAGAAAATTTCACACATCCATAAATAGCTATCATGTTTACACTTATAAAATATGTACTGCTAATATTTTATCAACTGTAATTCACTGTATATTTTATTCTCTAAAACACACTCTAGATTTCAAGGATGCATTTCCAAAACTTATAACGCAAAAAGCTATTACCCAACGATCTTGCTTAAGAGAAGGCAGGTCCCTATTCATGGCTTTGGTCTTTTTCTTGGCATCCAATATTGAAAACAGCCAACAACAACAAGGGCTGGTTTAATCGGTAGAATTGAGCTATGTTTTCGATTCGATTTCTATAAACAAATGATTGATTATTCTTTGATGTCTCTATCATATTTCAAAATGATGTTTGGATTGTTTTCAATTTGGTTCCTGAAAAGATAATGGTTCAACCGGCAGAATTGAATTATGTTTTTAGTAAACAAAAAAACAAAAAAAAAGACCAAAACTTAAATAGCCCAAACCTTAAAGGCCAAGTGGCAAATTAGGAATTTTTAGAAATTGCAAATGGGTCCCTGAACCCCTTTAAATATACCAACGAAAACCCTTTCCCCCCACTCTGAAAAATCGGCGCCGTTCACACTCACAGAAACGTCTCTCTCTCTCTCTCGGTTGTCTCCTCCGTGGAGCCATTTTCAGGTCACCACCCCGTCGTCGTTTGCCGCCCTCCCTGCTGTCGTTCACCTCTGGATTTGATGACCAAACTTCACAGTGTATTTAGAGCTTCAACAAAGCTGATACAGCTGTGAGTGTTCGGTTATCTCCGGTCCTTTTGGTGCGCATGGAAACCCCTGCTCCCGGCGTCACCACTGGCGTGGTCTGTGACTGTAGCAGCTGCAATTCTAGTTCCCTTCCCCTCCTCTGTAAGTTGATTTTCAGCCATCATATATACAGTAATTCAAATTGCCTTTGCTCTTAGACCCTTACCTTACTTAAGCAACTAATTAAAGTGAGTTTGGAAGAGTTTTTCATCTGGTCTGCTGGTGACCATGCACAAACTATGATATTATATATATATATATCTGTATAGTTTGGATTTCAAGTGTGTTGCTTAAGTAGATTTCAGCCATTTATGTCTATTCTGGGAGTAGTGAATTATCTAAATTCAAAGACTTTCTCAACTTCAAACTTGATCTTTCCTCCTTATATATTCATTGCTTGTAAATTATGAATATAAAATTTTAAGCTTGAAATCATACACTAAGAACTAAAATCCTAATTGAACGACTCTTAAGAATTTTAAATTGATTCCTTGATACTGTCGGTCTTAGTATTAATTGTAGAAATTTCTTCTGTGGGATTTCTCCCCTCTGAGCATAAATTCAGAGTTGGTCCTAGTGTGTTATCCTGTCTCCCTTCATCTCTTTAAATAAGGAGTTAATGTCCTTAAATTATGGTAAAGTATTCATTTAAGTTCGAGTGGGCTAAAGCATTCTCTGTTTAATTACTGTATAAGGGTATTGGAACCAATTCCTTCAAACCTAAATCAGTAGCGAAAGGAAGGTTGGTTTTGGACTGAGCCTTGGATAACAAACCAAACAGTGAGTGGATTCTTACTTACCTCTTGATGCCTGAATTGTTAAAATTTTAACTCGTGATTCAATGATTTTAATTGAGTATGGTTTGGAATAATTTTGAGGAAAGTGATATAAA
>JASKGM010000001.1:19626535-19681555 GCA_034509205.1 Ceratonia siliqua | reverse complement strand
GTCTGGTGGTTTCCATATGAAGAAGTCACCATCAAACAAGCTCACATTGTGAAACTCCTCTTCTGCAAGTCTGTCATCCAAACCCATTTTTGAGTCCCACTCTTTCGTTGATGCCAAGCTCTTGTTCTGCACCATTTCTACATCTTTGTTGCCACTCAAAGCTGCCGATGAGAAAGTGGCCGTTAATGGTTCACCATTAATTTTGAAGTCCCATTTGTTGTTGACCACCTCCATATCCATCTCGTAATCACCAAGGCCAGAGCCGTTGGCGTCGGCGTCGTCGTCAGAACAGACTAAAAATGGGTTATTTCTTTTAAAAATAGGCTTGAATGTGAAGGATAAAGATGGCACTAATAGTGTGGTCGTCTGCTACTGCTCAGAAGAAAACGATGTTAAGAAGAGTGAAGCATCAACGATAGGTGTTGAAGAAGCAGCACCGAATACAGGGGTTGAAAGTGGAGTGCGTAGACCTTGGAGCTTGGTTAACACTATTTGTAAGGCGGCATTGATGCGATTGAAGCTCACTTCATTCTAGCAAGGGTCTCATAGACTTCTTTGCAGAATTCGGCATTTAGCTCGCCGCTATCCATAGGTGGAACCAGGATCTGATACCATTGTTATGGTTAGATTTGAGATAAGGGGTTTTGAGAGAAAAGCAGGGAAGAACAAGAAAGAAGCAAACGAGAGATAGGGGGTAATAGTAATTTTTCTTCATAATCTGCCAAAAGATACATAGGGATATATATGGTTTACGACAAGACACTCACAAAGTAACTAAAATTACAACTGGCATGGTTACTTCCTAACTACCACAGCTAACTAGATTAACCACCTGCCACCTATGTCACTCACTAAGCTACACATGGTAGTTAAGAGATAGGTGAACATAACATTCTTCCCTTCCTTTGGAAACCTTGTCCGCAAGGTTGATTTGAGAATAGGACTTGGAAGGAGTCCTTGTGACTTGGTAGAATGGCTTAACAAGAGCAAGGGCCACAAAGTCAGTAGGATCCGAAGCTTCTGTAATCGCTCCCAGAGTTGAACTAAGCAAAGGCCAATTAAAAAAAAAAAAACTTGCAAGAGCTTTTGCCTCACTTGGATCTCTTTCATCAAATTGGTCTGTACCAACATAGTAATAAATCCTCCAGCCCTTCTAGTACCCACTGCTAGCAACCATAGTGAGGCATAGAACATAACTGCTATACCACATTTAATACAGATTAACTTGTTAAAGGCATTTTGGTGTAAATGTTCTGAAGCAACTTGAACCATAACCAGTATCCAAGCGGGCACTTTGAAGGACCCAAAAAACATACCTGTGGTGAATTTGTTTAAGTAAGTATCTGAGATGAAGGCACCAACAAGGGGGGTCAATTGTTCTCCTTTTGGTTTCATTATGATTCCACTTATCATATTCTCACAAGCTGCAACTGTAGAATGAACCTCCACTCCATGAGGCTTGATTTGACTGAGAGCTTTTGCTGCACACATGAGTTTCATTTGAGGGGAAAATTCATACGTCTTCTCCATATTCCCGGTCTTAGAGCACAAATCAATCAAAACAGAGAAAGTAACCTCATTAGGAGTACGTTCATCCTCAACAATCTCGTTGAACAATTGTAATGCACTTGTAACCGCACCCATCTTGCAGTACCCTTTCGACAAACTTGTTGCAACTTTTATGTTTATTGGTATACCACTATTTGCCATCCCATCCTTAAGCCTCAATGCCTCTATAACATTTCCTTGCTTCACACGAGTACCCATGGTGCAAGTATATATTTCCTTATATGGCAACCAACTCAAAATTTTCATCTCCTTCAATAGCTCACACTCCAAATTGAAGTTACTCCACCTATAAGCAACCTGAATAAGAATGCTATATGACACTACATCAAGTTTCATCCCACTAGCCCTTGCCTCTCCAAAATATTTATTTATCTGTTCAATCTTCTCTTCTTTTAAACATGCATGTATTACTACATGTAGCGCCACGTCATCACTGTAGATTTTTCTTTGAACCAGTTCATAATGCACATACATTACTTCATCAATCCTTCCTGCACTTTCTATTAAGTGATCCATAAACACCCTCGGAGCAGAACACAAATATCCCAATACATAATCATAGAGAAAATTCCAAGTAACCCCATTAGTCATAGAGCAAAACGTCAAAATATAAAGCAACAAACAAAAAGTATTGAGGAAATTTACATAGCCCCATTTATGTTCAACTTCTTTGAAGAACTCCAAAGCCGTTGTGGGTTCGTTCTTGTAGCTTAGAAGGATGTCTACAACATGCCTTAGGATTGAAACTAAATTGCCCACAACGGGGTTAGTGGATTTGGTTTTTGGGGAATCCTTACCATATGAGTTTTCATCCGAAGGAGTGGCAGAGGAAACTTCTTCAGAATAATTGAGTTCTGATGTAATTTTTTCAGTAAAACGGTTGCTTGAAACAATCCCAGAAATGTTTGTTTCTGGGTCTGAGATGGGTTCAGTGGAGCGACATGATTTTGAGCATAGATAGTTTAACCATAAGAAAGAGCGAGGCTTTTGTTGAGGGATTGATGATAAGTTGGAGGAGGATTTCATCCACATTGCATAAAATTGGTTGAAACTAAGATTGACAGTGATTTCCAGTGAAGGAATTTGACCCGCTTCCTTAGGAGGTTCCCCAGAGAAACTATTGCTTCCCAAGTCTTTCTCTATGACACCTACTGCAAGTATGTCTCCCTTCCATTTTGCCACATCAAGCTCTTTTAATTCTTCAGCCCTTGAGTTAGCACCCTGATTCAGCATCTCCTCATTGGGTTTCAATTCTGTATGAGACTCAGTAACAACCTTATTCACTTTGTCTGTGCTACCATTTCCCAAGTCTATACCAACATTTGCTTTTAGAGTCAAGTACTCAGAATTCTCATTTTCTGTCTTTGCACTCCCTAAACCATGGTTTATATCCACCATGCCTCCATTCTCCCTTACTACTCCATCAGTGTTCAACTCAGTTACCTCCCTTCCACCACTCCACTCGTTACCCTTAAACTGATCATCCTTCATACTGTAGGATTCATTATGCAATATTTCATGTCCAGTCCCTCCAGAATCCATTCTATCCATATGAAAACTACCAAGTTTGCCTTTCATATTTTTGCCAGGGTCTGGTGGTTTCCATATGAAGAAGTCACCATCAAACAAGCTCACATTGTGAAACTCCTCTTCTGCAAGTCTGTCATTCAAACCCATTTTCGAGTCCCACTCTTGCGTTGATGCCAAGCGCTTGCTCTGCACCATTTCAACATCTTTGTTGCCACTCAAAGCTGCCGATGCGAAAGTGGCCGTTAATGGTTCACCATCGATTTTGAAGTCCCATTTGTTGTCGACCACCTCTATTTCCTCCATATCCATCTTGTAATCACCAGGGCCAGAGCCATCGGCGTCGCCGGCATCGGCGTCGGAACAGACTAAAAATGGGTTCTTTCTTTTAAAAATAGGCTTGAATGTGAAGGGTAAAGAGGGCGTTAATAGTGTGGCCGTCTGCTGCTGCTCAGAAGAAAACGATGTTGAGAAGAGTGAAGCACCAACGATAGGTGTTGACGAAGCCGCACCGAATACAGGGGTTGAAAGTGGAGTGCATAGAGCTTGAAGTTCGGTTAACACCATTTGTAAAGCGACATTGACTCGATTCAAGCTTGATTCATGTCTGGCCAGGGTCTCATAGACTTCCTTGCGGAATTCGGCGTTAAACTCGCCGCTGTCCATGGTAGAAACCGGCTCTGATACCATTGTTACGGTTGGATTTGAGATAAGGGGATTTGAGAGAAGAACCGGGGAGAACAAGAGAGAAGCAGAGGAGAGAAAGGGGATAACAGTAATCTTTCTTCATAATTCTGCCCAAAAGATACATAGGGATATATATGGTTTACAACTTAAGACAAGACACTCACAAAGTAACTAAAATACAACTGGCATGGTTACTTCCTAACTATTACAGCTAACCAGACTAACCACCTACCACCTATGTCACATACTAGGCTACACATGGCAGCTAAGAGATAGGTGAACATAACAAACACCAGCCCAGTCTGAATCACTATAAGGTATAAGTAGCAAATTACTGCCAGCAAAGTGAAGACCATAATCAACACTCCCCTTAAGATAGCAAAGAACTCTATTAACAGCAATTCAATGAGTCATCGTGGGAGCGTGTAAGTGCTGGCATAATTGATTTATTATGAATGCAAGTTTAGGACGCGTAAGGGTACAGTATTGAAGTGAACCCATTATTTGGCGATACTCAATACTGTCTGGAAGAAGACCATCCTCAAAGGACCTGAGTTTCCCGCCGACAATGCATAGAGCAGGGGTGGTTTATTCCCAGCCATCTTAGAACGCATGAGTATATAAGTTTTTTACTTACTCTGGTTCAAGTGAAGACCATTGGTATCCCGAGTAGCCTGAAAACCGAGGAAGAAATTAAGATCCCCCAAGATCACGAAGCTTAAATGTAGACTGCAAGTGAGCTATGAGGTTCTGGATCAGAAAAGCATGAGTGCCGATGATGAGGATATCGTTAACAAATATGAGGATGAAAAGATGCTGAGTCTGATGATGATACACAAAGAGAGACATATCAAAAGGAGAAATGACAAAACTAAATTCAAGCAAACACTGGTATAGACAATTATACCATGCGCGAGGTGCCTGCTTCAACCCATAGAGCTTTATGAAGACGGCAGACATAGTCAGGTCGAGAAGAATCTATAAACCCTGGAGGTTGAGAGACATAAACTTCTTCTTAAATAGAGCCATTTAGAAAGGCATTTAAGATATCAATATGTTGTATTGGCCAATCAAAATATACTGCAAGTGCAAGAAGAATTCTGACAATAGCTGGTTTGATAACTGGACTATAAGTGTTGGAATAATCCACACTAATAACCTGGCGAAACCCGTGTTACTAAATGGGCTTTCAATCTTTCAACCTAACCATTGGAGGTTTCCTTAACCTTGAAAACCCATTTGGTGGTGATAATATTGTAGTTTGGAGGCCAAGGGACAAGAGTCCATGTTCGGTTGGCAAGAAAAGTTACATATTCCTCAGCCATAGCACGGAGCCAACCAGCATATTTAATGGCTTGAGAGAAAGTGGATGGGGTAGCTTCAGAGCAGGAGACATGGAGAGTTAAAAGAGGATACTTAGTACTGTAATAGGTGTGGAAGCCAGGGAAGGATTTGGGCTTGGATGAACAGGTTTGGGAGCGAGTTATGATGCGAGGATGAGCGTCTAGTAAGGTTGGCAATGGTGAGGAGGAAGGCACGTCGAGGATGTTATCAGGTAAGGAGAAAGAAGAAGTAAGTTCGGATTGAGGAGAGTAAGCTAGTGAAGTATAGGCCGTTGATGTTGTAGAGGAAACTTGAGGTAGTAAGTTGAGTTATTGGGCTCAAGGTGCTAAGGAAATAGAAAGGATCTCTAGTGTGTTGGAGTTGATATGTGAGATGTGAATGGGTTAGGCTGTGGACTGGTTGATCAATGTTGGTAATGCCAAGTGGGGTTTAGGGGAGTTTTGTATGGGAATATTGAGTTTGGTTTTCAGCATATGTGGTAGTAAAGTGGAGGTTGAAGAATCAGAAGAGGATTTGTGTTGGATACCTGGAAAAGTTTGTTCATCAAAGATTACGTGGCGAGAAATGTACGTTTTATTAAGGGATGGGTTAAAACAATTATAACCTTTGTGATTTGAAGCATACCCGAGGAAGATGCAACGTTTACTATGAAAGGCTAATTTATTTGAGTTATATGGTCTAAGAAGTGGATAGCATGCACAGTCAAAGGATTTGAGAAAAGTGTAATTAGGGGTTCGTTTAAAAAGTTTTTGATATGGAGATTCATACCTAGTAGTGGAGTAGGGAGCCTATTGATAAGATAAATGGCTGTGGAGAAAGATTCAACCCAAAAGGGAGAAGGAAGGTGGGATTGGGCAAGAAGGTAAAGTCCAATTTCTACAATATGGCGATGTTTTCGTTTAGCAACACCGTTTTGTTGAGATGTATAGGGACAAGTTAGACAATGATTAATTTCATTTTGTCGATCATGGTCTTCACTTTGCTCGTAGTAATTTGCTACTCATAACTTATTGTGATTCTGACTGGGCTAGCGATCCAAATGATTATCGATCCACCACCAATTATGTTGTCTATCTCAGCCCTTGTTTAATTTCCTAGAGGGCTAAGAAACAACCTATTGTTTCCCGCTCTAACACTGAAGCAAAATACATAGTACTTTCCTTGACTATAGTTGAGCTTTATTGGTTACACATTCTTCTCAAGGATCTGCACATTCCCTTGAATGCACCTCTGACTATATGGTGTGATAACGTTAGTGCTCTCGCCCTTGCTTCCAATCTTGTTTTCCACGCTCGTACTAAGCATATAGAGGTAGATTATCACTTTATCCGAGAGAAGGTGACTAATCGGGATGCTCAACTCAAGTTTATATCCACTTCAGACAACGTAGTTGATAATTTTACC
This sequence comes from Ceratonia siliqua, assembly GCA_034509205.1. Lineage (NCBI taxonomy): Eukaryota > Viridiplantae > Streptophyta > Magnoliopsida > Fabales > Fabaceae > Ceratonia > Ceratonia siliqua. Next base: position 19,675,024 of record JASKGM010000001.1, on the reverse strand, counting down.
AGAGGTCTCTCTACTATCCGTTTTCAGTTTCTTCGGTCCAAGCTCAAGGTGATTCCATCTCCTCTCATCTTACAGGGGGCTGTTAGACCAAGTCCAATAGAATCACACTAACCCAATATGGATAAAACTGAAGCAACCATATTTGTTCAACATGATACAATAGGATAGCTACCAATCTACTTTTCTGTTATATTTTAAATTGTAAAGTGTATCTGCATTATCTTACTCTCTCTTTCATATATGTGTAACTGACTTGTACATCTATAAATATAGAGCCTCAAAGTGCATGGCATTTTAACCATGCACGTTACACTTTCATATACTCTGTTTATCTTTTCTCATACAGCCTTACCATCATTGATGAATTGCCAGTGAATTAAAGAATGCGTAAAGAAATTCGTATTTCATTTATTTACTATAATAATAATTTAATAACATTTTTGCTTCTACTATTTTTCGTACTATGATATTGTAAACAATTCATGTATTTGGTTTATATATAATAAAGTTGGATAAAGAACTTATGGGACTAAGCATGAAAAGGTTGTTATAATTAATAGAAGTGAACTAGATATACTATTATATATATTAAATTTTAATTTTATTAATTTCTTAACAACATATTACAATTTTTTTTTTAATATATTATAACTTCAGTGTGAATGACCTATATTTGCCTAAATTGAATTACCTTGGCCACCATATTAAAAAAAAAAAAGAGAAAATTATTGTTTTGTTTATAAAAAAATTCTTAAATTTTCAATTTAGTCGTCAAATTTTTTTTCAATTTGATAATTTAATATGTATTTGTCTTTAGAAAAAAAGTCTTTAAAGATTAAATGACCAAATTAAAATTTTAATACTTTTTTAGGACCAAAACAGAGGATCTATCTAATTTACGATATGGAGAATATAAAATATTCCATTCCTTCATCTTTAATTTGCTGTGTGAAGGATCTTATCTTGCTGCTCCAGTTGCAGTTGGGACTGATGGAGGTAGTCAAAAGAGAAAGTGAGAAAGTGAGTAATTTTGGGGACCAAAGTGACATGTCGTATCCAATTGCAAGATTTTGGAATATTTGATCTTCTATATTTGTCGTTTTATCCAAAATCTTTTTTCCTCTGCTTCCACTGACCTATCCCAAGATAGAGAAAGATGGAAGAAATGTCTACATATTCAAGGAAAATGTAGTCCTCACCAAAAATAAAAATAAAAGAGAGAATTATTGAGAGGTGCGGTTGATCTGAGAACATTTATATTATTATTGCATTACTGAAAAATTAAATATTACTCTCATAAATAATGGTAGATCTACTTGAAATAGGGAGGGGTGAAGGCCCCCAAAATTTTTTTCTTTATATAAATATATTTTAAAAAAAATTATTTTGTCCTCCTAAAATTTTTAAAAAATTATTTTTCCTTCCAAAAAAAAATTTGCTATGTAATTAATGTTTTAAACAAATTATTTGTTATATAAGTTTTTTATAATATATCTATAGTTAAAAGTGAAGGTGTAAGAGATATATAGCAAATACAATTATAACTTATAAATACTATGTTTTAAAATTTTGTAATGAGAGAAAAAGATTAAAATAGAATAACAGTTTTAGTTAGTTATGGGCTTGTGGTCTCATTTCATTTATTTAATATTGAAATTTTATTGTATTTGTTTGTTTTTAGTGAGTTTAGTAGAATTAAAATGTGATTTGTGGTGTTAACTATTTGATTTATTTAATTATTATTGTAGAGTCATTGTCACTATTCATTATGATTATATAACCCTTATATTGAATAATGGTGAGCATTTTGAAGATGAAATAGAGTTAAAATGTGGGTGAAAAAATTAAAATTTATGATTATTTGGAAATTTTTATACCTGTAATCATATTTATGAGAATTATTTTTGGTTAATATCATGATTATCATGCCTAATTATCCATACTTATAAGAACTTTTATAATTGTTTAAATTATATTTAAATCAATTTTAAGTAATTAGGTTATTTTAAAAGTAATAAATTTATCTTAAAATAATTAAGAAAAATAATTCATTTTTTAAAAGAAAAGTATCAAAACTTTTATATCTTTACTTCCTACAAAAATAATTTTGATAATAATTTTTTACCTCCCAATTGATTTTGTTGAACATCCACCATTGGTCATAAACATTTTAACACATAAGTATTTTTTTTTTAAATTTTAGTAACTAATTTAATCATAATTTAAAAATAAATTATATGATAAAATATAAATAACAATCATACTGTAATATGATAATATTAAAAATATTTATTTAATCTGAGATAATGTATTTTCATACGGTATCTATTGACATCTAAATTCTTATTTAATGTCTTTCATACCTTGCTTTTTCTATAGAGCCGGAGATGCTGAGTAAAAATTTGAGTGTAGAGGTATCGTATGGAAACGTAGTGTGCCCCCATTCACGCCCATAAATAATTGTCTTAAAAAATGTTAAATACTATTGAAAAATATTCAATTTATACAATATTTAAAGCAAATCTAACTTAATTATATAACTAAATTACTTATCATTATGTATACTACTATCTTTTATTTTAAAATTAATTTCTCATTTCTCCAAACAATAAAAAAAATAGAATTTTAAATTCTAAGTTCTAAATTCAAAAAATCACAAATTTTAAACTCTTAACTCATAAACCCTAGCGAGAGAGAGAGAGAGAGAGTTTGGTGAAACGAATAACTTTCAAAACATGTTCTGAGAAAGTAATCATGTGAATAATGTGTTTTATAATTATTTGAAAAATTTTGAGAGTGAGAGAAAGAGGAAAAGATTGGATTTGGTGTAATGAATGACTTGCAAAACATGGTACAAGAAACTAATCATGTAACTTGGTTTAAACTTTAAACTCACAATATTTAGAAACGTCGACTTTGATCACAAAGAGAGAGAGACTGTGTTTGGTGTAATGAATTACTTCCAAAATATGGTACAAGAAACTAATCATGTAAATTTATTTTTGATAAATTTGATTTCAAATGGAGTTTGAATTCACAACCATAAATAATTTTAATATCACTAAGAATTACAAGCTCATTAATATAAAAATCGTTTTTCAATAATACTAAATGTGTATCCTCAGAAAAGAAACAATAACAACATTAGCATATTTTTATAATATATTTATTAAAAAATTCTGAGAGAGAGAGAGAGAGAGATTGGGTTTGGTGTAATGAATGACTTGCAAAACATGTTTTCACAAACCAATCATGTGAATATTGTTTTAGGAAAACTAGTATCCCTAAAAAACAATAACAATATTAGCATCTGCCAAAAGCTGTTTCATAATATATATATATATATATATATAATTTTGAGAAAGAATCAGAATAAACGTGTAATATTGAATTGTTCTGTTTTGTTTTTGAGTTTATACGATAATGGTATCTTTGAACTAACTTAAATGTTATTCTTCATACAATTCTAAATATTACATTCTCATATCGACTTAATACATTTAAAAAATACATTTTCTTAAAAACCGAAACGAGAGTTTAAACCTAAATAATTAAAATAAGGAGCCGGAAAAGTTATGGCTTAAATGCAGAAGGCCTCACTGAAATCCCATCAATTTGTTGACAGTAAGATTGTAATTTCGTTGTAATTTCATTCTAATAAATTAGTGCCACTTTCGGAGTGGAGGTAAAATTAAGAATTAATTTTATTTAAATGTTTTTAGAGTTTTATTTCAGAAGGATTCATAAGATTTTTGTTTTTTGATATTGCGGTTCAATTGTGGTGCATGTCAATTAACTCAACTCTTTAGTTTCGTAAAAGAACTGGTTATCCACGGTGGTATTAGGGTATTAAAAAGAATGCTTGTGATTCAGTAAATCATATCTAAATTTTAAAAATATATACTCATATTTCGTTTTAATTTATACTAAAATTTCTCTTAAAATATATAAAACTTATGCTCACATCTATTATAGTTTCAAAATACTTATACTAATCTTTACTATTATGAAGTTATCAAAAACATTAACTTGATTCTTTGATAATTTATGGTGTATCAAATTAAGCTTATTGAAAATCTTAAGAGACAAAATATAATTAGTATAAGCTTTGTTAATAATATATGAGAAATTTTGTATAAATTGAAAGTAGAAAAAGGTGTAAGTGTAGATTTTAAAAATCTCCGAGAAGTGAATGTAATTTATTTTAAATTCTAAACTTACAATAAAAAATTCTTACCTACATATATTGAACTATGTCATTCATACAATATTTAATGAATATAAATATTGTACATTTTAAATATAATGAATTTTGGCAATTATATGCCTAATTACACAAAATATACTCAGCATCCATCATTAGACAAATACCTGAGGTTTAAATGCATTTAATATATAGGTCAATGAGACATGGATAAGTAAAGATAACTGACTTTTGGCAATGACCACATATTAGTTAAGAAAATGGTTTTTTTCATTCTTAACAAAACAAACTTTATAGTTTATAATAAGGTTATTTATATAACTTTTATTTGTAAATTATATACAAATTGTTAATAATTTTTTATTTTTTAATCAATTTAAAAATATAATTATTTTAATAATTTACACAATTTATAAAACTTCCATTAATCCAGACTTCACAATATACATGACTTCAGTGATAAGCAAGAGGCTCCTTTACTTAGAAAAACAAAAAGAAACTAGACAAGCAAGAGGATTTGACATCAGAGTTCCATTTGCAGTACTTTTTTTTAGAGTCCCAAAGATATGGGTTTCCACTGAGGAGCATGTTCCATGGTAATCCTGAAAATCAGAAGGCTCAATTTAGATGCTGTATGGCCTATGAGGACCTCAAAAAAGCAACTCAATGACTTGCCCTATCTAAGGCCACATATATAATAAAATTCTCACTTCCAAAGAAATATCTAAAAGAGTTAGTTATTTATACAACTTTATTATAATTTGTATATAATTATACATAGTTAAAAAAGATATATAAATTCAAATAGTTTCATTTAAATAATTTTATTTCAAACTTAAATATGACCACTTTAATAGTTTATGCACATCTATAAATGCAATTTGTGTAAGTAGAATTAATCTATCTAAAATGCTTTAATACAAATTCAAGGGGGGTAATGTCTCAAACAGTTCCCTTGAAATGATGTTAATGGGAGGCAGCCTAAAAGTTTGGCCCCATAGTGTTTGCAACTCCACTATGCTTTCTTGTTCCTTAAGATGTCAGCAATGTCATGGTACTACATGCTTTAAAACAGGTTCTGTTTCCTTTTTGTTTTAGCCAAACATGATTATATGTGCATCTTGAGATGGTTCCCTATAATCTGCTGCAATTTATATGATTAATTTGTAGAGATCACCACAGAGATGGGAAACAAAAGAAGAAAAGAGAAGAGAATAGGAGAGAAATTAAGAGTAGATAAACGAACTCCATAAAAGTTTGTATTTTTATTTTTGGACAGATTTTGAGTTTTATTTTATATAAAAAATTGAGTTTGAATATTTTAAAAATTAATAAAAGTTAAACTTCAGTAACAATTTGGGCATATGTCATTTGCCATATTCCTAAACTCCATCAAGGATTAATCACAGGCATAAATGGTTTTTGTTACCAAATAGGCAAATATAATTCTCAAAAGATTTGACCTGAAAAATCGGTATATATATAATCTAATGAAATATGAAAAGTTAAAAAAGAAAATAGAAGACATATGGACATAGCTCATAGCTATAGTGTTAAAAGACTGACATTATAATAAAACTGAACCGTGACCTCTCTAAATAAAATAATAAAAGTCATTATACCATGATTAAGGTCAAACATCTCTGGCTGGCGTGTGAACCTGGCTCATCCAATGCATGAATCTTTCCGTTTAATTTGCAGCTGATTTGGTAGCTTCATAGTGGGTTATGCCCCAACCACCCACCTAAAACGAAGTGATTAATATAACGTGACCTTTTTCGTAACGATGCTTTCCCAACTATGTAGTAAAAGCGTTGAAATTTTGAAAATGGGAGCCCCATTTGACATGGCCCTACACGTTTGAATTCACGTGGAGACGTGTGGCGATTTCCCAATTGCTCACATGGCAGGTAAAGAAAGATTGATCTCATCCTCCGTTTATACCCCAGCTACATGCTTTTCTGTTCCATTCTCTTTGTATATAAAGGGTATCTTAACTCTTCAAACCCTGTGACCTCAAATCCTTTCCAAATTTCTGTTACCTCTAGCAATCACTTCTTACATGAGAAGAAAGACAACGGCTTCTTCTCTCACCTCAAGTCTAAGCCTTAGCCCACAATACATAGGGAAAGACTCTAATTACCACCATGGTGCTGTGATTGAAGAAATTGAAGGGCTTATCAGAGTACACGAAGATGGACATGTGGAACGACCCCAGATTGTTCCTTTTGTCACTTCTGCGTTGGGTCCAGAGCTGAATGTGACCTCAAGGGACATAGCCATTGACAAGTTTTCAAACACTTGGGCTCGTTTCTATGTTCCTATTTCCCACCAGAAGCTGCCTTTGCTGGTCTATTTTCATGGGGGTGGCTTCTGTGTTGGCTCTGCAGCTTGGAGTTGCTACCATGAATTCCTTGCTAGGCTATCAGCTAAAGTGGGGTGCTTGATTATGTCAGTGAATTATCGCCTAGCCCCAGAGAGCCCTCTTCCTGCTGCTTATGAAGATGGTTTAAAGTCTCTAATGTGGGTGAAACAGCAAGTGCTATATCAATCTGAGGCTAATGAATGGTGGACTAGGAAGTTCAACTTCTCTAGTATCTTCTTAGCAGGAGACAGCGCTGGTGGCAACATAGCCTACAACGTAGCCATAAAGTTAGCTGCATATGAAGCTGCTACTTTAAGGCCTTTGGATTTAAAGGGTCTCATTCTGATGCAGCCATTTTTTGGAGGAGAAGTCCGAACAGTGTCAGAGAAAACCATGGTCCAATCACCCAACTCTACACTGAACCTGGCAACTGCTGAAGCTTATTGGCGCTTGGCACTGCCATCTGGTTCGAACCGTGATCACCAATGGTGCAACCCCTTGACAAAAGGGTCAGTGAAATGGGAGGAATTGAAGCTAGTTCCGGTGTTGGTGTTCATATCAGAGCTGGATATATTGAAAGACAGAAACTTGGAGTTCTGTGCTGCCCTGGCCAGAGCGGGGAAAAAGGTCGAACAGTTGGTGAGCAAAGGTGTGGGACATGCATTTCAGGTTCTGAGTAAGTCTCAGATTTCACAAAACCAAACTCTTGAAATGATGGCTAGGATCAAGTCCTTCATGAGTCTATGATCTTCTCTCTGAGTATAGCTTGCTCGTTCTCTTTCTGTACAATACTCTATACCCACCATTTTCATAGTGTTCTTTTCTTTCTTTTAGTTTCTTGATATTCGAACTCAGATACTGGCTCACGGTAAAGGATCGGATAAGTTTTTGAATAAATCTTATGATTCTTATTTAAGTATTTGTTGCTTATCACAATTAATGGCAAGTATGTTGAAGAATATTTTTAGTAGTATTGTAAAAATTAAATATTATTATTATAAATATTTTAACACAAATAATTTATTTTTAAAATTTAGTAATTTCTTAATTATAATTTAAAAATAGATTATATGTCAAAATATAAATAACAATAATACTGTATTATAATAATATTATAAATATTATTTTATGATTTATATTTGTGTATTTATTTATAATTAATTTAATTTATAAAAATTACACATATTAGCCCTATCTAAAAATTTCTAGTCTCATTCCAAATACTTTCATTTTGAGCATAAACTTATATATAGAAAATAAAGCGCTATCCTTTTAAGAGAATCAAATTTTCATTTGATTGAAAACACTAGTATCACAGACTAAATTTAAATATAAGCTCGATTTAAACTTTACATAAAAACATTAATATAAATAAAAATATATTATACATATATATTGCATTATGTTATTTATACAATATTTAACAAATATAAATTATTAGTAAATTTTAAATAAAATAAAATTATTAATGCATTATAAGTAATACCTATTCTACTTTATTTAAAATTCATATATGATTTATATTTATTAAATATTATATTAATAATGTGATATAATATATGTATATTATATTACTTACTTATATATATATATATATATGGTTCATAATATATATTATGAGCTAAAAATTAACCCACCAATATTTTTTTGATAAAAAATTAGCCTACCAATATTAAAATCTATGTGACTTTTCTTAATTAATAGGTTAAATTTTTAGGTTGGTTGCTGACCAAAACATATACTTTTAGGTTGGTTACTGGCCAAAATATAAACTCTTCTTTATGAATTTTCAATCCATCCTTATTCTCTTGTTTTTTTTAATAAATATAAATGGATATACGAAAAATTAAATTTTTTATAAATTATTTAAATATTTTATTATTAGATTATAGCTATTGACTTTTTTTCTTCTTAAAACGAGAAGTGGGGGCATACACTTGAGTTAGAGCTGTTAAAATGGGCTCGGCTTGATGTAGACAAAAAAAAAATAGGACTGAGTTCTAAAAATGATGGCCCGAAATGATTTGGGCTTTTTTGGCCCAGCTCGATCGGGCCAGCAGCTCGAACCGGGCCGGGCCGGGTTGGCAAAAATGCCCGGGCCAACCAAAAAAATGCTATATAAAAATTTAGTGTAACTAAAATGCTATTATGTGGTTGTAGCTTAGTGGTTAAAACTCTTGTTTGGCCATTGAAACATGAGTTCAAATCATAGCAATCACATTACATATATTTTTTTTTACCTTTTTTAGTTATTCCTATCAAATTTTCTTTATTTTTTAGTTTTTGCTTCTCAAACGTGTTAATAATTTGAATGTCTTTTCAAAAATAATTTTATTCAATTTTATTATATAATAATATATAATAATATTTATTATTTTATTATTTACCATAAAATAGAAAGAGATATCTATAAATTAACATTTCATCATTTGCTATGTTATATATAATAATATGAAACAACAATTGGATAGTCATTGACATTTATTTATTCTAACATAAAAGTAATATATATTTTTTTATACAAGACTACAATGTCCTGAGACATTTTCAATAACTCAATTATGGTATTCACTATGGTTAGTTATATTATTCCTGAACATCTTTGAATTAATGAGACAGATCAATCTAATATATACTAATATAGAAATATAATAATGATTAATAAGTTAAACTTCAATTTTTATAAAAAAAAATGATTTCGCTTCATCTGAATTTGATAAGTCAAAAAGTACTGGGCTGGCCCAAAGCCCGATGAGCTGACATAGGGCCACCCAACCCGATACAAAACTGGGCCGGCCCAGCCCAGCCCGAATTTAGTAGCCAGCTCGACAAGCTGGGCTGAGCCGGGCCGGGCCAGCCCGTTTGCCAACTCTACTTGAAGTACATGATATGTTTAAACAGAGGATAATGAAAAAAAAAAAAAAGAATGGTGAAATATTTCAGATTTTTATAAAAGGAAAAAAAATTACTAACCCTTTAAAATCTTTCACCATTTATATTTTTCCCTAATTTGGAGGATTTGGAGGATAATTTTTTTTGAATTATAATTAAACATTTTAATAAAATTTTATATAATAATTATAATGAATTATTTCTTTTCATTTAATATTTATTTACTTTTATTTATTAATTTTATATATCAAACAAGAGGAATGAAAATTATCATTTTAACCTGCATTCCTTGCCCATCTCTTCTTCCTCTTTTCTTTGCATTCTTTTTTCTTTCCTTCCTTAATTCTCAAACATAATTGAAAGAAATTTTAAAATAAAATATGAGAATAATGAGTGTTTAAAAGAAGTGAAAACACGTGAAGATTTGAATAGATATGTAATTATTATTTTTTAATCATAGAAATCTATATTCAAGTGGGTAATTAAAGTTGTAACATACTAAAAAAATAGTTAAGAAAGAGAAAGTGGGAAGAGAAAATAGCAGTTCAATTATGTAACAAACGTTTATTTTTAAATGATTAATTAATTTGTCTTGAAACATTTAAAAAGTTTAAGATTTTTGAAATAGGCATAAATTAAAGATATATACATAGAAAATATTTTTTTATTATATATATATATATATATATATATATATATATATATATATAAAAGACGTATGTTATAAGATGAATGATTTAGTATGTGATGTGAGATAAGCAGTTAATATATCTTATATGAAAATAAATAATTAAAATTAAAATAGTTATTAAAAATATATATGCTACTCATGTAACCCTAAATTAAAATACTCATAAAAATGAATGGTTTATTAGACTAAAAAATATATGAGATTGATAATCTCAACTTTTTTACAGTATTGTGAAGGTTAACAATATTCATATTGTCTAATAGACTACAAAATCAATTATCTTTCTTGAAGAGGTACAATAAATTTGATCATATGACCTAAATGACTTAAATGCCCTTATATTTATTATACATGTTAAAAAGATATATGTATTTTTTGGTCCATTAAAAAATAGCTTTTGTTATGCTACGGGTAGCTTTTTATTTTTTATTTTTTTAAGAAACAATTTAAAAGAATGTAAAAATATTTTTAAAAAAGAAAAAATCTATAGAATTTTTTTACTTTTTTTTATTTTTTTTATTTTTGAATAATTGTTATGAATCTTTTTTAATTTAAAAAAAATTTAAAAATTAAAAAAGTTAATATAGAAGTATGGCTATTCTAGAGTAACATAACAAATATCTTAAAAAATGAGTAATGATATTTATACACTATTTTTTTTTTTACATTTTGCTTATATTTTACTTTTAACCATTGATATATTATAAAATAATGATAATGATAGAGTAAGTGATAGATAATAATCAAATAATATATGTGAGAGAATGTATAAAAATAGTGTAAGGAAAAGTGATATATTAATATCATTATTATATATATATGAACCAAAAAAATCATTGTAGATGTTGTATGCAAAAGTTAGTGCAGTATTGAGAGAGGCATGTTGGATGTGCCATGCCTTTAGGGCTTTAGGTTGATGAATGATTAATGATGATTCCTTAAATACCATGTTCAGTTAATGATTTAGCATCTATTGCAATGCAGGGTGACAAAAGTTCAATGATTAATGGTAATTAATAATGATGTCTTATCACAATTCAACAAGCCATTAGAGATTGAATAATACATTTTAAAAATAGGAGGAAAAACTGATTTTAAGCCAAATTACAATATTTTACCCAAGTACAAGTTGCTTCCTTTTATACTTGAATCAAGCTTTGATTTGAATTTACTATGTCACTTGGCATTACTTCATCTAAGGATTGATGAAGAATAGTAGCAGACTACGTGATCAATGTCACACCATCATACCTTATAGTTATAGCTAGTGAAGGCCATAAGTATTCAAAATCCGCTCCAGTTCTTTTCAATGTGCAGTAGAAGATAGAAAATGAGAATAAGTAAAATATATAAGGCTTTGTTTGTTTGAACTTATTTTTAGCATAAGTTACTTTTATTAAAAAAATGTCTTTTGATATAAATATGGGTACTTGTTTGGGCTTGTAAGAAAAAGAAAAGTTACTTAAAAAGGAGAAAATTGACTTTAAGGAGAAGATCAAAAATTTGGCTTCTTCATATAAGGAGAAAAATATAAAGGAGAGAGGAAATTGAGTAACGAAAATTACACCAAGTGCCTTGATGACCCACCCTTCTACCTCGATGACCCTTCTCTAAAATTACCCTAAAAGCCTCAACGTCCCTTCTCCATAATACTAACAAAGATGGTACTTTCTTTGTTGACGATGACCCTTTCTTTGTTGACAACGACCATTCCCCTTGATGTTTATTGGTGCTCCACGACCCTTTCTTCTTCGATGACCCTTCCCCTCGACATACACTTCTAAGCAAGTAAGTTAGGGTTTTGTTGTGGTTTCGATTTGTGATTAAGAAAAGCCTAGCTTCGTTCTTTGCTTTCTATTTGTGAATTTGATTGTGCTTTTTATTGTGTTTTCAATTTTCATTGTGATTTTGATAGATTTATCTACCACTCTCATTCTTAGTTACCCAGATCGCTTGATGATGCCATTGATTGTTGCATATAAGCTTTTATACTGTATCCGTTCAGATTTTAAATGTTTGGATAAAGGGTAAACAACGAATGAGTATTACCGATGTTTCCTTTGGATTCTAAGTTGAGAATGTTTCATTTTGTCGCAATTTGTTAGATGAAATATTCATATTGCCAAAGCTTACTTTGCATTAAATTGAAGGTCCTTTTAAAAGTTAATTTTTCAGGCTTGTTTCCAGCAATTTCACAAGAACGAGTGTTACTTTTTCATTCAAACACTATATAAAAAAAGTCATTATATATGTGATTTTGAGTAATTTTATCAATCAAAATTCCTTTTACAGTTTTGCATCCAAATACTTTTTTTGATTCAAAAGTCCTTATCAATTATTGCATCTAAACACAAAACAACTTCTCTTACTAAAAAATGCTTTATTTTTTAAGAAGAATGCCTTTGAAATATTATAACCAGATTTGTATTCTCTCGATTAACAACTACTATAATATTTTTTTATTATAAGAGAGAAAGATATAATATTTGAAATTTACAATTTAATTAACGTGTCTCATTTATTATTTTTATGTTTATAAATTCATACATATTATGTTTTTCTCTCGTATAACATAATTGATATCATATTAGTTGTTAATATGAGAAGATCCAAATCCCTAATGTATAAAAATCCAAATCGAACTGGCCGAATCAAACTGAAAACTATTGAACCAATTTGGCTCACTTTAAAAACTGGCTAGCAAAAAACCAGTGAACCGTATCGGGTCAACGATTTTATTTCTTCTTATTTTTCTTTTATTTTATTGAAACGACGTAGTTTTGACACATTTTTATGAATTTTTGAGTTCAAAATAATATCATTTTGAATATAAATGAATATAATAAATGTATTCTTTATCATTTTAAACTTATTTTATGTATATTTAAGTAATTTAATAATATTTTATACATATTAGTATGTATTATTTAATTATTTTCATATTTAATTATTAAAATTTTATATTATATTATTAATATATAATGTTAAGTCGAACCACGATCAAACCAGTAAATGAACTATTACTTTTACTAGTTCAATAATCTATCTAGTTTTAAAACATTACAACTCCTTATAAATATTGCATCCTATATTGAAGTTTCCTTAATTGGTGCCTTCCCCTCCATGAAAGTTCGAGGTTGGGGCTCTTTAACAGTTTGCAATCTCCACCCTTCATTTAGCGACGGTTCACATAAATTGCCACTAATAGAGCCACAACTATTAGTTGATATCAATTAATGGTGGCGAACAAAAATTTGTCGCGGTTTAAACCGCCACGAAGTATGTTTTAATTTTCAGATTGATAACATGGCGCTTCTATATTATTTCATTTTCTCCCCCATTTCATAAGATAGCAAATTTATTATTATGTTCAAATTATATATTAGATTAACATTAAGTATACACTTTTTTAATAAATGGTTTGTTTCCAGAAAATTTTGATGACACTCACTTGGAGTGAATAAAATTACTTGAAAATATAAATTTTTATAGAAAACTGATTTTTTTATTAATGCTCCCTTGTTTTTTATGTAGTATTTATTTTTTTAATGTTTTCAAATAATGCATTGCAATATATATATATAACCTCCTTCTTGCTTCCCAAATATTGTGTTATACTTTAAAATAAAAGCAACAAAAAAATTTGTTGTACAAATACATAATATATCCATTTATTTGAAATTATGTATAAAAACATTTGAGATTTAAAGTCTAGAGTGAATTTTTAAGTGATATAAAATATTTATTTAAAATAATATCATCTCATCAATATTTTGATTGACATTAGATATCTTAACAAATACCATATCCAACACAAATATTTTAAACAAAATATTATCCAAAGATTTCATAACTAAGTAAAGAGGTACGAATGGCATCCTAAGATTCTTTTGTGGGGTTTATTTGTTAGTGGCTAGGACAAGTGGGCTAGTTGCGGATGCCTCAACTTTTCAAAGGTTACTAGGCCAAGAGACTCGTTTGGATGGGCTGAAGAAAAAAGCTTTTCATATTAGTGCTTTAAAAGAAAATTTTTTATCACAAGAAAAAATTATTTCAATATAATAATTAAAAAATAATTTTAAATCAAAAAATATGTTTAAATATAAAATTATTAAAAGAATTTTGACTAATAAAATTATTAAAAATGACATTTAAAATAATTTTTTTAACCAATATTTGAATAAAAAAGTACTTTTAGTATAAATTATGGAAACTATATTTTTGTTAAAATTAAATAAATTATAAAATAACAATTTTTAGTTAATAACTTAATTATAACAAAATGCATTTCCCGTTCTTTCTATAAGATTTCCTTCTCCATGAATGTAATTACAGGTTTCAATAACACAACAAATAAAACATGAAAATATAACGCTTCTTCAAAAATAAAAGCAAAGTACACAAGTAGAACGACGTCATCGACGGTGAAGGTTATCTTCAATCTCTTATGTTCCTCTAGTTGTCTCTCACCCAGTCATTGTAGAGGCAGTCGTCGGTGAGGCCCTCGTTGCTAAGCATTGGTCGAAGCAATCATGGAAGGTCAAGGTCGTCGAGGACAGTCTAGAGTAGTCATGGAAGATGAGGCTCAATTCGTCAAAGAAATATAGGGTAAATTGGTGAACGCATTTTTACTAACTTTTTCTCTCTTCTACTATATTCTCCTTATTTTTAGAAATAAAAAAACATTTTTTGGTACTTCTCTCTTTTTTTCAAAAACTGAAACAAGCATTCAAATTTTAACTAGAAGAACTTTTTTTCTCAACAAAAGTCGAAACAAACAGATTATAAGTGTAAATTTCTTATTACTTGGGTTGGGCTCGGCCAAGAGAAAAAACAACGAAAATACTGAATTTGCACACCATTATTTTTTTATTAAACAAATAAGTTTAACCTAAAAGAAAAATTAGACATTCATGATATTTAAGATAGCTGAGTATACTAAATAAAATGAGATACCTATCTTTCATGCAATCTCATTTGTTATTTATATTAATATATATGCCTTTCAGCTTAATAATAGTTGATGTAATACCAACCTTGATTTTTAAATTTAAAATGAGCTTAATAAATTTGAGTTGAATCTCCACTCTTTCCCAAATTTCCACTTTCCACTCCAACCAAAGTTAAGACCCCTGGATAAATATTATATGAAATATGTTTTTGATAAGCCAACTAAATTTAAATTAATCAAGTTAAAGTTAATAAAGAGAAACTAAAAAAACGGACAAGGGTATAAGGCACATAAAGATAAATGCATTACATAGCGAACTTATAAGAGAAATAACCAGAACATCAATTGAAGTATTTCTTAAAAGAGTAAGGAGAATGTAAGAAATGAACAAGCAAGAGTGTTTAATAAAATAATAATATTTTGTCAAAGCATTATAGATGGTTTGAAGTACTGTAGCTAGTTTGAAATGAAATATTTATTTGAAACAAAGCAGCTAAAATGGAAAGCTTTAGTTTGGGTTTGTTTGCAAAAAAATAAACACTTTCTAAAAGCCCTTTTAAAAAGTCTATTGGATATTATATTTTATTCAAAGAGCGACCATTGAAAAGACATTTATTTGCTTATTTAAAGCTTGTTTACATAATTCAAAAACCCAAAAGATAAGCATTGCAACTTGACTAAAAATTATCCGTACAAGTCTACAAAAGTGGGAGATTCAAATTCAATGAAAGAAGCTTGCTTTCTGCTACTTCATCAACGGCTTTAAAGCAAAGCTCTTAGTCGTATAATCAATGGAATCAATGGCTATAAAGCTTGTTGCAGAATAATCATGCCTTCAACAATTAGTAGAGCTCATCAAACTTAAAAGTAAAGCCTATTGCTATAAACCATCAACGATTATGAATATCACAGTAGTAAAATCATGGTATCCAACGACTATGGAGTTCTCTGTTGTATAATCATATACTCCAATGGCTAGTGAAGCTCAACGTTCATATCTTCTCCTATAAATAGCCATATTCATCTATAAGTCGAGCCATGTAGAGAGAAGAAAAGAGGCCGTGAAGAAGAAAGGAGAACATATATTCAAAGGCAGTTCTTATATTTGAGAGATAAATACTCGCCATTAAGCTTTAATGGTTTAGTAGTCTTAAGAGAGCTTAAGCTTAATTGAGTTAATTCAAATCTTGTTGTGAGAGATTTGCTAGGTTCACCTTGAAGAAAAATCTAGTGTTACTAGAGTTTTGCTAAATTCTCGTTTGAGCAAAATGTAGTGTGTGAGGTTTCCCGAGGTTATTGTGTAAAAGGAGTGCTTAAACTTGTGTTAAAGTTTATTAGGTTCTTAAGTAAAAAACCTAATGCTTGAGAGGTTACCTAGTGAGGGGTGTAAAATGTTGAGTCTTTGAACTTGTGATTGAGTTTATTTGAAAAACCTCGTTTGTGATCAAAAATTATAAAAAAGGATTGAGCAACCAAGTTATAATTTGGGAAACCTCGTTTGTAAACGAGTTTAAAAAATATACTTCAAGCAGTTTGTTCAATTGAGTCATTCTAAATTGATATCACTTAAGTTATTAAAAAGAAACAACTCAATTCTTCAAATTAATCAGATAAATGTTTTCTACACGCTCAAAAAAATTTTTAAAACCTTAGAATACTCAATTCATCACTCTTCTTGAATGCTTAATCTCATTTTACACTAACATCTCCAATGTAACCCACATAAAATTAATAATTAGAAATACAAAAGAACTTATAAACTAATCACATCAACCGTCACTTACTAATATTACTCACGAAAATATTACCAAATAGAACGTAAGAGTATTCTGACAGGTGAAAATATTAAGCATCTCTACAGAAGTGTTCAATCTAAACGCGTGTTAAAATTCCTTCCTAGCTAGTGGACATCATGACATGATCAATTGCCTGAAGTGCTTGGTTGGAGAAATATCTCACATCAACATCCGGGTCCTCGCCGAGCTCAACCAGACATGGACGAATTGTCTTCTCCACCACCTAAATCACAATAATCATGTTCATTGAATAAGAGTGGAATAAAACACTGTTAAAAACAAAACAAAAAAGAATCAAACTAGTCCAGACTCCCGTCAAACCCATAAAACTAGTTAACAAAAAAATAAAAATAAAAGTCAAAACTAAAAACATGGTTTCATTTATTTTTTTCTTGTTATTAAGACGATGTCATTTTAACCATTTTTTTTTAATTTTTAAGTTCAAAATAATATAATATAAAGTATTATACATGTAAGGTTATAAGTTTTTTTTGTCAATAAATAGTAGTACAATGTTAGGGGAAGAGAGTGAGAGTTTGAACCCTCAACATTGAAGTTATATAGCACTTAATGCTAAGAAATATGTTACTTGAACTAAAACTTTTGTATATGTTTCTAAGCTTATTTTATTTATAATTGAATTATTCAATGATATATATTAGAATAAATTACCTTTACTCTATTAAAGTTTGGAAATATAATACTTAATATCCTTCTTTTTTTTAAAATAATATTTGACACTCACAAAGATGTAAATATATAAATTTACCTTTGTCTCTTAGTCTTCCACTAAATTATTGTTAGGGGTAAATTAGTATATTCATACATTTATCAAAGAGTGGACTGTTGTTTCAGAAACAAAAAAGATAACAAGTATTATATTACTAAACCTTGAGGGAGATAAACGTAATTTATCCTATATATTAAGTATGTAATATTTGGTTATTTGTATCTTATATTATTTATTTATTTAATTTTTATATATGTTAACTTCCTGAATATGTTTAGGATTAGTTTCTATTAAGTCCTGTAATATATCGGTTCATTGGCCCATTCTTTCCTATATATATATTAAGCTCTAGTAAGTGACAATACTCACTTACACATATTCTCACATTAGGTTTTTTTTCTCTTTCTGTGTGTCTCTACTTTTCACATGGTATCAAAACATAGGGAGAGAAAAACCTAAAGTTTTTAAGTGTGTGAGCACTCATGACAGTAAAATATTTAGCATCACGTCTGTCCAATCTGGTTGGTTCCCTTCCCGTCCAAATATGGACCACGCGCCGTCCAACAAAGCTTTGGAACTCTTATCTCCCTTTTCCGGTGTGTATCTGACGACACCGACACCGCCACCGCCATCACCAACGACCTCAAACGCCGCCGATCGGCTTGTCCCTAGAAGCCCATCGTCAGAAGCCACTGCACGCGCCCCCACGCGCCGTCGTGCCAAGTCTCCTCTTGTCCAAATCGCTCCAATTTCTATTTTTTGTACATCTTTCAAGCTTCTTTAGCTCTCTATAGCCTTATTTCATGCTATTAAAGCTGCCTGCCATCCAAATCATGTCGGGTTCCACTTCTTCAGTCACTTCGGTCAACAAATCGGGTAACTTCACCCCTGTTTTTACTTTTTCTCCTGTTATCACTACTGAAAAACTCTCTAGTAATGCCAATTATATGTTTTGAGCTACTTCAGTTGAATTATGGTTTATGGGACTGGGGGTTGAAGATCACCTAACTACCAAGCTTGATATTATACCTGACTCTGAGAGGGTTGCCTGGAAGAAAACTGATGCTCTTTTATGTAATTTAATGTGGCAATCTATTGAGCCCAAACTTTATCCCATTTATAAGACATATAGAAACTGTCACCAGTTGTTGGATAAGGCCAAAACCCTTTACACAAATGATATTCAACATTTCTATACGGTTGTTTTTAACATGGTTTCCTTGAAGCAACAGGACATAGATATGTTTGACTTTATTGGCAGGCTTGAATATCTGAAGGAAGAATTTAATTCCCTTATACCTATTGCTGATACTGTTGAGAAACAACTAGAGTAATGCGATAAGTTCTTTATAGTGTTGGGATTGACTGTCATTTGCCTAGAACTTGCTCTTATTCGTGATCAAATTTTGGTTAGTCCTACTATACCCTCTCTGGGAGATGTCTCTGCTCGGTTACTTCGTATTTCTTCTTCAGTCGCAGTATCCACTAGTTCTTCTGTTCAACTTGTCGAATCCTCAGTACTGGCATCACAAACCTACACCAGGGGAGAACAGGGTGGCTGAAATAATTTTGCTCAGAATAACTCTTAGAAAGGAAGACTTAAATGTAATTATTGTCATAAGTGGGGCCATGTCAAGGAGCAATGTTATAAGTTGCATGGTCGACCTCCTCGTACTGCCAATATTGCTCAGACTGCTAATGTTCAGTATTCATCCGATGGACAGTCCTCGCCTCGTCAAGATTGCCTCTTATCTTGACTGAAGCTGACTATGACAACTATGTTCGCTATCTTGCAGCTCAACCGTCATTCACATCTATTGTCTCCGTTGCTCATACTGATAATTCTATTGCCTGCCTTGCTTACTCTCCTACCCTCGAACCCTGGGTTCTAAACTCTGGTGCCTCTGATCACATCTCTGGTAACCGTCGTCTTTTATCTCATATTACTAGTTCTAGTTGTCTTCCCTCTGTTACCCTTGCAAATGGTTCCAAAACGTTTGCTAAAGGCATTGGGCAAGACCAATCGACTTATTCCATGCCTCTAGACTCTGTTCTTTATGTTCTTGACTGTCTTTTTAATTTTATTTCTGTCAGTTGATTAACTCATACCCTTAATTGTTCTATTACTTTTACTGATAATTATGTTCTTGTGCAGGACTGGGGTACGGGACAGATGATTGGCGTAAGGCGTGAGTCCTAGGGGCTCTATCACCTCACTTTGCCCCCATCTCCAGTTGCCTACACCTCCACTGCGTCACCTACCATACTTCACAGTCATTTGGGACATCATAGCCTCTCTAAAATCTGTCAGATGGTTCCACATCTTTCGAGTCTGTCTAATTTAGATTGTGAGTCGTGTCAACTTGGAAAATAGTCTCGCATTTCGTTTCCAAAGCGTGTCAATAATCGGGCTTCCGGCCCCTTTGAACTTGTTCATTCTAATATTTGGGGTCCTAGTCGTGTCACTTCTGTTTTAGGTTTTTAGTATTTTGTTACTTTCATTGATGATTACTCTTGTTGTACTTGGCTTTTTTTAATGAAAGCTTGTTCTGAGTTGTTTGATATCTTTAAGGAATTTTGTGTTGAAATCAAAAATCAATTTAATACCTCTATTCGTGTTTTGCGTAGTGATAATGCCCGTGAATATTTTTCTGCTTCTTTCAATACATTTATGTCTTCCCAGGATATTCTTCATCAATCATCTTGTGCGCATATCCTTCAACAAAATGGGGTGGCTGAACGTAAGAATCGACATCTTATTGAAACTGCTCGCATTCTCTTACTTCATCATCACGTTCCTTTTCATTTTTGAGCTGATGCTGTTCTTACTGCATGTTTTCTAATTAACCGCATGCCTTCTTCAGTGTTGCAGCATGACATTCCACGCTCTCTTTTATTCCCAACTCAGCAGCTTTATGTTCTCTCACCTCGCCTCTTTGGTTGCACTTGTTTTGTTTATAATTTACAACCTGGGCAAGACAAATTTTCTCCAAAGTCCATCAAGTGCATATTTCTTGGTTATTCTCGTCTTCAGAAAGGTTATCGGTGTTATTCTCCTTATACTCAGTGTTATTTCCTCATTGCAGATGTGACTTTCTTTGAGTCTTCCTCTTTCTTTTCTCCATCTACTGTCGAGCATCCTGATATTTCTGATGTCCTTCATGTTCCTTATCTTAGACCTCCTCTTGGTTCTGCTGAGTCTACTCCACCTCCAGTCCTTGATCGTTCCCTTCAGGTATACTGACGTCATCTACCACCTTCTCTTGCAGGCCCTGTCCATCTCCCCATGACTCGCCCTCTACGCCGGCTTCTCCACCTACCACGGACCTACCACTTAGGCCTCTTTGGAAAGGTAATCGTTCTATTCGGAATCCTCATCCTATATATACTTTTCTTACTTATCATTATTTATCCTCACCCTATTATGTCTTTGTTTCCTCTTTATCTATTGTTTCCATTCTTAAAATTACTCATGAGGCTCTTTTAGATTCAGGGTGGTGTTAGGCCATGGTTGAGATTACTGCTTTACATTCTAATGGCACTTGAGATTTAGTCCCCTTACCATATGGTAAATCTCATGTTGGTTGCGGGTGGGTATATACTGGTAAGGTTGGTACTGATGGACAAATTGATCATCTGAAGGCCTGTTTGGTTGCCAAAGGCTATATGGGCTTGATTACAGTGACACTTTTTCTCCTGTGGCTAAAATGGCCTCTGTTCGTTTGTTCCTTTCTCTAGCTGCCATGTGTCATTGGCCTCTTTATCAGCTTGACATCAAGAACGCTTTTTTTACATGGTGAACTTCAGGAGGAAGTTTATATGGAGCAACCACCTGATTTTTTTGCTTAGGAAGAGTTTAATCTTGTGTGTCGGCTTCGCCGCTTCTTGTATGGGTTGAAACAGTCCCCACGTGCTTGGTTTGAGAGATTTAGTACTATTGTTCAAGAGTTTGGCATGGTCTACAGTGAGGCTGATCATTCTATTTTTTATTACCATTCATCAGTGGGTATATGTATTTATTTGGTGGTGTACGTAGATGATATAGTCATAACCAGAGATGATCAGGATGGCATTACTTATTTGAAGTCTCATCTATTTTAGAATTTTCAGACTAAGGATTTGGGTCGCCTTAAGTATTTTCTTAGTATTGAAGTAGCTCAATCCAACAATGGTATTGTTATCTCTCAGAGGAAATATGCATTGGATATCCTTGAAGAGACATGCATGATAAATTGTCGACCTGTTGATACTCCTATGGATCCGAATGTTAAACTTTTAGTAGGACAGGGGGAGCCCTTGGCAGATCCTGGCCGATACCGCAGACTAATTGGGAAACTCAATTATCTCACCATCACGAGACCAGATATTTCTTGTGCAGTCAGTGTGGTTAGCCAATTTCTACAGTCTCCGTGTGATAGTCATTGGGATGCAGTGATACATCTTCTTAGATATATCAAAGGAGCACTAGGTCAAGGGTTGTTATATAAAGATATGGGTCATACTCAAATCATCAGGTATTCTAATGCTGATTGAGCAGATTCTCCATCAGATAGGCAGTCTACTTCAGGATATTATGTTCTTATTAGCGGTAATTTGGTATCCTAGAAAAGTAAGAAACAAGATGTGGTTGCCCGATCTAATGCAGAGCTGGAATATCGGGCAATGGCATTAGCCACGTGTGAGCTCATATGGTTGAAGCAACTTCTTTAAGAGTTAAAGTTTGGTGAAATAACGCAAATGCAACTCATTTGTGATAACCAAGCAGCTCTATATATCGCCTCTAATCCAGTGTTTCATGAGTGGACTAAACACATTGAGGTTGACTGTCATTTCATCCGCGAAAAGATTTCATCAGCATGCATTGCTACTAATTTTGTCAACTCAGCAAATCAGTTAACAGATGTGTTTACGAAGCCTCTTAGAGGTTCTTGTATTGAGTTTCTTTATAACAAACTTGGTGCATATAACTTATATGTTCTAACTTGAAGGGGAGTGTTAACTTCCTGTATATGCTTAGGATTAGTTTCTATTAAGCCCTGTAATATATCAGCCCAGTCTTTCCTCTATATATATTAAGCTCTAGTAAGTGACAATAGTCACTTACACATATTCTCACATTAAGTTTTCTCTCTATCTCTCTACTTTTCACAATATATTATATAATTTTAATTTTATATAATATGATTTTTAAAAAAAAATATTACTGGTTCAACCACAATTCAATTATAGTCAAACCCATAAACAGTAAACAATTCCCTTCACTAATCCTATTTGTTAAACATTGGAATAAAAAAATGACAACTCAAGAAACACTACATCTCGATTCAGAAATGCTAAAAAGGATAAAGTATAAGATGCTTACAGACTGATCAACTATGGGGAAGATGGACTCTAAAACCTTCGCCACATTGAACTTTATGTTGGGCACTCTACAGGGAGAATCAGGCAGCAGTTAAAAACTGAATAACAAGATTGAAACTTACCTTTGTCCTTTAGCATAACAAAGCATAAACAGTTAAAATACCTGTCTTTTGATGCAGTAATTACAATGGGCAGCAATTTTGAACAAGTGATCTCAGCGCCCATTACAGGAGCAAGCAGAGAGACCGCCCGAAGAATGGTCATTCGATACAAATAGTGTGAATTGGTGATCATATCCAAAACCTGTTCATACATGCCCATAACAATACTTCATAACTCAGAAAGTTGCATTCAGAACATCACAATAGGTAATAGTATATCAAAAGCAGATCTTTCAAATCTACCATGTTCACAGCCTGCAAGCGAGTATCATATTTGATACTATGACAGTCAAATACGACAATGTTCGAACAATCTAAGGATATAAATACAAATGTTATACAGTATACACACACAAACATATGAATATATATAGATTAACAAATAGTGTTGAAAGTAATATATAAAAATTTACGTATTTATATATTCATTCTGAAAACTGGTAATATTAAAAAAATCAGTGTTTTTGTTTTTTCCAGGTGCCTCAGCATGTTTTAGCACCTCATCTAAAAGGTCTCAGAGTAAAAAATCAAAAATTATAATACACGTCTTGGATACATAGCTCTGAGTATCCAACACAAAGAAGTATCTATGACATGTCATATATGGATACTGCACCAAAATGCAAGTCTCCAAGCTTCTTAGTTCACTGTAACCTTAATCCTGCAAATTATCAAATGTTAAAGTTCAAAACCAAACTAGAGTAATATATCATGACACATATTAGCCAAACTAGAGTAAGAACTGTACAATGGCGGTGGAGCACAAGAAACCAGTGTTAAAATCTAGCACCTTCCCAGTTTATCATAAGTTTTCTCAACATTATCTCATCCAGCTGTCTATCCAGTGGTCCAGCTTAAGGTTACATTAATCTAAGATCTAAGTCAACAGATGAACCTGTGGAATTATGTGCTGCATAGCCCACTCAGGACCAAATTCTTCTGCAAGACGCTTCAAGTTGTTAGCAGCTGCATCACGAATCGAATGAACCTGCAATAAACACCCAAAGGTTAACAACAGTCATGTAGGATATGCAGTTCCCTATACATCCATGCTCATTTCTATACACTAGGCAGAGATGTTTTCAAAACGAAAACCTTTTCTTAGGAAGCTAAAGAAAAGCTATTCGGTTTTACTAGGAAGGCCAAAGCAATCTTTAACTTATATACAATGGTCTTCACAAAAGAACTGAAAAAAATGAAAATCTACTACATACATATTCAGGTGCATGCATACAAACAGAGGAATGAGTTAATGCTAACTACATTCAGTGAAGACCTTATCATGGGCCAGGCTTTGGGCTTCATTTTACATAATAATTTGTCGGGCAAAACTGACAAATGTTAGGTCCGCAGACCGACCCATGATCACATTAGTGGGCAAAACAAACCTTATCCTGCAACCATTGCATGCATAGAGCACCAAGCTTGTCATCGAAAAACCCTACACCCAATTGACTTGCCAATAAGGGTATATACTCTATTATTGCAAGCCTGACTCTCCAATGCCTATCCTCAGCGAGCTCAACAATAGCTGGTAACAAAGATTGAGATAACAAATCGATTCCAATAACCTGCAAGAATGGCTTGATCAACTTGACTTAGAAAACTTGCCTTTTTTGTTTATGCTTCTTTTGTGTGTGTGTAGAAGGCGGAAGGTGGGCATAAGTAAATAAATAAAAGCATGGGCTCTGTATGCTAGAATTCACAGCATCATCAGAAAAAAAGAAAAAAGGTTGCCAAAAGAATATAAAGCATTCACAAATAAAAGCAACTCCGGAATAACCTGATTCACTTGATCAAGCTTGCTGATAATGTTTAGGCGCACATCAGGAAATTCGTCCTTCAGAAGGGAAAGGAAAATTGGAAGAAGCTGCTCAATTGTTGCATCCTGCAATGAAGAAAAGGTAGGATTAAGAATTACATTGAGACTAAAAGATACTACTATCACAATAAGCCCAGAATAAACTTTCTTGGCCTTTTTTTGTTGATGATGAATAAATGTAGCAATTTAAGAAAAAAAGATAGTAACAATACCAGGACATTAGCCAGAAGGCAGATAATACCACAGAGAAACCACTCAAATTATAAGAATACGTAGCCTGCTCATGACATAAATAAACAAATGAATCCATAAAAAGGGAATGATATGGGTGCCAAACCCAAAACTTTGTGTGTTACATTACAGTGATAGCCTTCACGTATGCTTTCATTCTCATTATGCCTTTACCAACATAGGAGACCTAGACACTACTGAACCTAGAATTGGCAGCAGAGCTCTTCTCTTCTCTTTATTGCAGGTTGGGAAAGGAAGAAGGTGAAAATTTAAAGAGTAAATGGTAAACTGCGGCACAGGTCAATCAAGACCCCAGCTTGATATATCTCCTAAACTTGCATAAAACATATTTGAGGACATTGTTGTTTTCAGATTTCATGGCCTAAACACCAATCAATTGATTCATGCGAGGAAATTGCAACACGTACTCTAAAACCAAGAGCACTAAATGGTATTAAAAAAAGGGGGTACAGGGCACTAAATGATGTGTTCAACTTAGTTTAGAGGAGGGGAAAAGAAAAAAACCAACGAGATTAAGGTTATTCACACAGTTAGGCACTGAAAGACAAGTAAAATAATTTTAAAGACACCAAACATTACATTTCACCTCACATAATATGTACAAGCTAATTCTTGTCCAGACCACAATAACTGCAGATACTGTTATGTGATTCTTATACCTTTCCTAACACTGGAGCCATTCCCATTATCACTGAAGCCAAAGCAGAGCGGACATGTTGTGAAGAATCTGATGACAATTCCTGCAAAAAAATGTTGAAAAGTATTGAAATAATTGTGAAGTAAAGCCTGTATATATGTAATGTAACCTTTAAATACTGAACTGCATGACCAAAATGATGAAACCCTCTGTACATAAAGGTAACGTTATACAAGATTCATAATTGTTTTTTTTTAAAAAAAATCAAGCACACCTTCACACAAGGAAGAATATGCTGAATGGCAAGATCTGGATTTAAAATCCGGCAAAACTTGGTCACTTTTCCAGCAGCTGCAATACGTACTTCAGCCTCATTGTCCCGCAGCAATCGTACATAAGCAGGGACCAATTCCGCCCTTGACAATTATGAAAGAAATTCTTAGAATAGCAAAAACAGGTATATTTATGCAACTTTAATTTAGGACCTTAGTAAATATGGGAGGAAATCAAGCCACGTTTGGTGTGCTATATAAGACTGGAAAAAATAGAATAAGCCAATACAATCCAGCCTTATATGATATTTGGTGTGCAAAATGGATTTATAAGCTTATAAAGTCAGGACCTTTTAGATGGCAATCACCATATAACACTATTCATCATTACTCATATTATCCGGCCTTATCCTATCCTATAAGGCGCACCAAACAGGGCCTCAATAAAGAAATCATAACTTTTTGCATTAAAAGTATTATCATGACTGTCCCAAGTAATGAACACAGCTCAGAATACAGAATTTATACTTTATATAGAAATATGACCAAAAGACGTGCTGCAGGTGCAATATTTAGGCAAAAGATAATACCTTGTAGGTTCGGGCCCTATGGCTTCACAGAGTTCATACAATTGATTTGCAACCATGTAGCGAACACGCCAAGATTTATCCTGTCCAGAATCAAATTGAAACACATCAGATATATAGACAAACAACCACAAAATAAGGATTTAGTGCACACACAACTTTTCAGATGTATTAAAGTAGGGAGACCAAATTACAGAGGAATGAAGAGACTTTGTCATCATAATATAACCGAGAAAGGAAGCATGACCTTCTATTCTCAAAATCAACTCAACCAGAACTGCAGATTCCCAAATGTTCCCTACAGGTGAATTACATTTCATTTAGGTAGACCCCTTTTGAATAACAGACTGAGACTATTATTCTACAGCCTCATGAATTTTAAAAACACTCATGAAGAATCCTCTACTTATCACCAATTCACCATCCTCCTTCCCCACACAAAGAAGAACAAAGAGAAGAGTAATCTGTCATTCTAGTTTTCTTTCATCACCAACAATGATGTAAATGTACAAAAGTAAATAGAATGATCATTATTTAATTGATAACCACAATACTAAATCAGAGTATTAGAACATTTTCAAATTTAGAAATTAACACATGCACAATCAAGCATATTTATGCATTATTGACGCAACCGAAAGCTCCACATCTGATCAATTTAATACCCATCATTACCAAGAGAAATGCAACAAGTGCTTTGGTAGGTGGTAGAGAAACAAAGTTGCCAAAAGTGATCGATTTAGTACCAATAATTACAAAAGTCCTATTTTACATTACTATTTTAGGATGGTTAAAAATATACTTTGGAGGAGAGAACCATTAAAAAATAGAGCCTTCTATTGCCCCATCCCCACCAATAAATAAAATAAATAAATAAAAGGAATATTCAGTACTTCTTTTCCCAGCCTGGTGAGGTCCAATGGCCTTATGAAAGTGAACATGCCAACCCACCCTAAAAAAGATGCACCTCCACTAACATGAATGATGAATGTCAAAGAATCAATAATCCCAAAAGCTTAAGATATTAGGAGAAAACCTTGGAAGTGGTTTTATTGTTATCTTTATCAAGTCCCCTCACGTGAAAGCCCATTGGGTTTTGAAGCGTGGACAAAGCACAAGCCCAACTTACCTTGTGATGAAATTTAATTAAGTTAGGAGCATGGGGGTGGCAAGTATGAAACTCCTGACTACTTGGCCATAAAGACTTTGATACCTTGCTAAAAACCAATAGACCCAAAAGCTTTAGATTGTTAGGAGAAGGACTTAGAAATGGTTTTATTAATATATCTAACATTGAATAATCAAAAAGAATTTAACTTTTTTGGTACAAATGGTGGCAAGGAGGTCCAGACCTAAGATCATGCAAACTACCTAGAGCCCTCACCACTAAACCACACCTAGTGGCTTCAAAAAATGTTTAACTGAATAGGATTCCTTTGACCTTTTCTTTTTGTACAAAAGAAGTCCTTGGACTTAATTGAAGCCCACAATAGGATCAGCACATTAGAAAATGAAACCCAACATCTGCACTTGGAATTGGCTTCCCAATGAAAAAGAAAAAGTTTCAATTTGACTTAAATGCAATTAACATCATTAAGTTATTGACACCCCTTTCCACACCCCTTTCCCTATGCATAGTAGTAGAAAAGAGTAAATTTCTCCCAGTAGACTTATTAAAACTTTCAAGCCTAAAAATAACCCTGGTTGAATATTAGTTAAGATGCTATTCAGTAGATGTCATTTCAGCAAATACCTAGTAGTCCAAAATATTCTTGCAAATGAATAGTAGGTTATAAACTAAGCAACCTACTAAGCAACAGAGTTACATTTAGTTTGAAGTGGATAGCTCACAAATAACATAACATCTAGAGAGAGTATATCACTAGGCCAGGCCACTGAATCATTGATATAGAAAAAATGAGGATGATGAAGTAGAGAAATGAATTATAGATTATTAGTAATTTTATATACTCCTAAATGTACCTGGGAGAAGTTAACAATAACTGGGAGTATATGAGCAACACAATCCTGAGGCTCCAACAGCTTGCCAAGAGCAGCACAGCCCTCCACAGCCAACAATCTAACAGAGTCTTGATCTGAACCAAGTTATCAAGTACATATAAAATAAAGTCATGTACAACCTGAAAAATAGATAATGAACTCTACAACATAATAAAACAACCTAGTGTGCTAGACATATAGCAGAAACTTTCCACCTAAAAAGCACATGAAATATGTATTCAATTACCATCCTGAGTAAGATCGTCAAAAATTGACAAAATGTCTGCCTTCAGATGAGCATATTCAACAGTTGCAGCAAATTTCCCAAGATTTGATGCAGCAGACCTTCTAACCATAGGCATGTCATCTTGACACAACTGACTGTATATTGACCTCAAGTCTGTCTTCGACGTTTCTGGTGCACTTGGGTATGCAATTTGAAATAGTCCACATGCCGAGACTCGGGTAGTAAACCATTCACCTGTTGCCAGTCTCTGAAACAGAAATCGTAGCATGTATTTGGCAAGATTTTCAACTAACATAATGAATGGTAACTAGCAGGATATAGACAAAACATTATGAATGATGAACATGCACTACACATGCAATCACTTAGCAACAACAAAATGTTAAGAACCATGGACACATAGGCAGTATGACATAAGGTAACCTCCTACTCAAGTTAACTTTGATCCATTAATCAAACTTTTTTTTTTCATTAGTACTGTACCGAGTTCTCAATACAGAAAAAAGAAAGATTTCAGGTAAAGAAATGAACTAAAAAAATCAGGAATTCAGAACAATGTATAACTGATAAGAAGGATCAAATTTAGGTACAAAGATTCAGGATAAATATTACATACAATAATTTTTTATATTGAAGAAACGAAGTGATATCTGACCTTCACCAAAGGGATAAACCAGTCACCCAAATCACTCTCCCTCATTTGAGATCCAATTCTACAAAGTGACTCTACAGCTTTATCTCTTACACAGGTTTCCTCAACACTGCAAAGTGTCTCCAGAGGTGGGAGCAACACATGGGCATGCTCCACTCCCCCAACATAAGGTATGAACACTCCCAATTCTTCCGCCATTGCAAGGAGTACCTCATCGTCATCATCATTGTTCTCACTCAAAAAAGGAATTAATTCCTTACGGGTTCGCTCCTCCCCAAGAGCACGTGCAATTGTTGATAGCCTGCGAATTGAGTTTAACCTTAGCTGGATGTCATCATTTTTCAGCTCGTCTATAAGCACCGCTATTGGATATAGTGGCTCATCAACCATAGACATTTCGTTTCAATAATTCTGAAAGGATCAGAAATTTAGTCAAATTGTTAGAGAAGAAGTACCTTAAATATAGCCATAAAGTTCCCTAGAACTTGGACCTTTTTCTTTACCCTTTTTACTCTCAGTTATATTTTTTTAATAGAAGTATTGTTTATGAAACTAAATTAGAAAAAAAAAAAGTTCCAAATTCAATGGAATTCAGAAATGATGAACATCAGTTAAATTATATTGTTGTTCTCCAAGAAACAACGTAAAAGATAAGCATGCAACATCCAAAAAATTCCAGAAGTTCCTAGAATAAACAAACAGGAGAAAAATAAAATAAAACATCAAGCCAAAAACTGACAACAAAATCCTAACGTAGTAATCCAGAAACTGGAAAGACTGTTGAAAAAAGAGATAAAAAACCAGAATCGTGGAATAACTAGGCCTCGCGCTCCCTCTAGATCGCAAAGAAGTTAATACTTCAACTGTTTACGACCGATCCAGGATATAAGAAGCTAATTTATCAAATAGTACCTATTGAAACCCGTTGAGCCAATATTTCCTCTTAATTTCTAGGGAAATAAGAAAGCCCATATCATGAAACATCAAATTAAGGTCATAGCTCCTCTCCCTGCTTTCTAGGCAACCAAACAGAGGGTTTGATTCAATTTGGCCCAATTAACAGTAAAAGATACTATAAGATAAAGAATCTAGAAATGCATTTCCATGAACAAATTAATGAAATGAGAATTATCAGAGTAACAGAGTATCGTACCGATCGTAATGCCTTCCCGCCGTCCACCTCAGTTTCCAGAATTTGGACGGGCAACGAGAGGAGAGAGAAAGATAACGAGAGAAAGAGAGAGAACCTAAATGGAAATATATATAGTTTATTACGAAATATCGGTTATGGAATATATTTAATGCACTGTGACCATAATAATGGATAAACTCAAATCCAAGCAAATAACCCAAATAATTTATGAATTGATTTCCTCATGTGAAATATTTTTGGCTTCAATTTTAAATTTTCATGGATATTTATTCTCATAATTTTATATTATATCTATCTGGGGAAAAAAATTACATTTATCTAGCAATTGCAATAACTAAATATAGGTATTTTGTTGATATTGTGGTGCTAGTATTTGCATGCATTTGTTGAGAATATACAAATATGATTATTAAGAATAAAAATGCTTAATTTTATTTTTAATCTCTTAATTTGTCAAAATTATAATTTTTATTCTTTAATTTTATCTTAAACAATATGGTAATATTGTAATTTTGATTCATTATAATAAAATTAAGAGACTAAAACTTTAAATTTTTTGCAACTTTTATAAAATTAAAAGATTATATTATTCATAATAAAATTAAAAAAATTTAATTTTAATTTTAATAAATTAAAAGAACCAAAAATACAATTAAACAATTCAACCTCTTAGTTTTTTTTGTTGGAGTTTAAACTGAAAAACTTAACTTGAAAATGATTCCAATAAGACTTTTTTTTTGCCAACTTTGGTAGAGTTTTGGAAATTTCCTTTAATCATATATATTAAACAAACCAAACTATCAAAGCTTTGCTTATTTATAATCTTGTCACGTAGACAAAACTTTGATATCTTATGATTATTAAAAAAAAAACAAAACAAATGCTCATATTCTATGAACAATTTTTAAAATTCTATTTGTATATGTATATGTATAAATATAAATCAATAGTCTCATATGCTATCTCTCATTTATAAATTCTAATAAGTTCAACGAGTAGCACAAACCCAAAACAAATACCATATTGCAATTTTATAGATTTTTCAAAAAATGTTTACCTTTAAGAAGCACTTATTATTGCTTTTTAATATAATGCTATTTTCCAGGCATAATTCAGTCACACACTCACACTAGTATAGCAGTGAATTTGGAATATGAACCAAACACATACAGTTTCATAAATTTACTCAATTCAATCCAAGGTTGAACCTCAAATGGATCAAACCCAACTCATAAACACCTTGTAGTATTAATGGAAATAATTTTATTTGAGCATTTTAAAAAATACGGTCTTTTAGAATGGTAACATGTGAATTTTTTTTTAATAACATCAAAATATTTTATAAAAAAGTCTTTATAATAATACTAGAAAGAAAAATAAAATATTACATAATAATACAGTACTTCAAGAAATACCAAAAAATAAGGTACTTGTATTAATAATATAGCAAAACAATATTAGAAAAATTAAAGTATATCTTGTGAGACATCAGTTGTCACTTGTCAGAATACTTAGAAGACTTCGTTTAGCACTTATATCCTCCGTCATGCTCCTGATTCATTCTGTCCCCCTTTATAACCTTTCTACATTCTGAATAAGAATCTTCATAAAAGCTCATAAATATGTATATATATATATATACACAGAGAGAGAGAGAGAGAGAGAGAGAGAGAGAGAGAGAGAGAGAGAGAATGATAAAATTCAAATCCCTGACTTCAAACCTTCTTATATGATAGCTCAAAGAATGATCTTTACAGTAATTAAAATTAGCTAGACAACTAGCTTTGTTCTGCTCAGAGAGCAATTAAGCTATACTATGAACATCATATTATTTAACTCTCCCACTTCTCCAGAAGAAAACTATTGAGTTTCAGGTGAGGGACCTGTAGTTTTCTGTGACAAAGTAGGAAAAAAATTTATCAACATTTATGACCTATGCAAATTGTGAGTCCAGTATTGGATAATTTTGTACTAACCCAACATTCAAGACCTCAAGTTTTGAAACAAATACGCCGGTACACTCTAACCCAAAATCCAACCGTCTCCTATAGCTCTGGTTGTTCCATGGGATCTTTAAACTTTGCATTCTCACTGAGTTCGTCGAATTCATCCACAAGATTCTGAAGCCTCGCAACAAACTCCATTAAAAGTGAAGCAAATGTTGCCAAAGACAAGGAGCTCGCACTATTATATACATTGGACTCTTGCACATTTTCCATGGATTCTGCATTAAGTGGGAGATGGGGCCAGGAACCTGTCATATTTAACATGTTACCTGCAGAGTTCCATTTGCGCATGGGGGGGTCTACGCTTATATTTAGTCTTGAAGCATCCCCCTTTTCACTGATGGATGGCATCGTCAACGGTTTGCTATCATTGTCATTAAGATCAATCAAATTCTCTGGTTGTTCATATTTGTTAGGCTGTCCTGGAGCTCCCCAGCTCTTTGAATTGACTAGAAGGAATGATTGTTGGTCGATCTTCATTTGCAATTGTTCAACTGCCTCATGCACTTCCAACAGTATGCCTCTGTTGCTTAGCTTTTCCATCTTTTCCACTTTGCTTCCAAGATGACGCAATACTTTAGTTCCTTCAGTACCAACTCTTTGAAGCTCTTCCCGGAAAACCTGCCTCTTTTCTGGTGGTGCCTGTATTTATGGAAATTTACAATACATATAAGGCAGCCCTACAATAAAGCATCATCATAAACTTCAACAGCAGTCAATAAAGAAGAAAAAAAAAATTCAGGATCTTCAGTCTTTCAATCTCAGTTTTCACATTTTCAGGGTGTTTTGGAAGGCCTAAACATGGATTCAAGTTTTTCTTGTGCACAGACAGTACAACCATGAGTTCATTAACTTTTGAAAATGACTGAAAGTGTTAAAATCTCCAACCATCTAGAGCAATTTTCCAGCTCCTTAGACTCGATAACCACTAATTTTCACTTACACAGATCATTTACCATTAGCATGAACTAGTCATTTATGCATGTATGGTCTTTCAGAAGAGAGTTCCAAAAGAAATGATTCAGTACTGGAAATCTGGCATTGAGCAAGTTTTTTGAAGCAAATGAAAATCTTGTCCTCAAACACTAGCTGTCCTACTTTTGCACAGAATATAGAAATTATAATGTTCAGCATGTAAGTTCCCATGGCTTAAAAATTATTACCAGCTGCGCAGCCATATTGTTTGAACAAGATCAGTGACAAATGAGATCAATCATCTTGGAAAAAATACTCTCTTAACGCAAACTGCATTTTGCTATTTTCTCTAAACACAAATATTCGAACTTCCATTTCTCCTAATATATATGGGTTCTCTGGCAGTACAACTATATTAAGTGATACAATTATATCAAAATAAACCAGCAATAAGTTCATGGAAGTTGGGATTATAATCTTACATAGGATTTAATGACAATTAATTAGCTATCACAAATTAGTGCTTGAAATACACAATAATACAGCAGAAAGTCGTACAAAAATCTTGCCCAGTGTATTAGGAGCTTGTGTATTATAAATTTTAGGATCGTTATGAAAAAATTTGTAAAACTGCTTATATGGCAGATGAAGTTGGATAAATTTACAATGAACAGCCAAATCAAAAGTTCAGATATGCTTAAGTTCTCACCTAAGAAAGAACAAGGTCGCATTGAACGATTAGCAATAATTGCAATACAGCTTACATCTACTACAGATAATAAAAGGAAAGGGTTCTTTCACCTGTATTTCTGAAAGTATGCACCCATGCATTGCCATGACCATGAAAGCACAATGCCTCAACGCTCCACTAACTTTGACATAGTTTTTCCAAGGATAGTTGAACATCTTAAACCGACCGTGAGGTGGCTCCCATAATGCAAAATCTAACTGCAAGTGTGAGATGAAATTCTAAAGTGTAAACAGTAGTTTCAACGTTTAATTATGATATTGAAGAAAGCAGGGAACACAATTGTACATGAGATGCCAATACCAGTGACTCCTCTTGGCTTGACGACTGTACTGCTGTTCTATAGCCACTGTAAAGTGGGTCATCATCAGAGGCTTGATAAACAAGAATTGTTGAAGGGATTCTTTCATATTCAACACATTGCAGGTACCCATTTACACAACCTAAACAAAGTTATAATGGTACCAGCCATGCATGTCAGTGACAAGACCAGGTTAAATAAGTTAACTAGGCACAAATAACATAAACGAGTATTTAAATGTGATATATGAGGAAGTTTGATCGAACCTTCTAAAGATTTGGCAACACCGTTGAAATTTTTCACCACCAACTTGTGCAGATCCTCCCCAGACCAGATGGGGTATATTAAAATATTTACAAACAAACATATGCCAGCACCAACACCAATAAGAATGAATCTGTAGAAAGCTGTTCGGAAAAATTGATATGTTGTTCTCCCAGATACCAATACGATACAAAATGTCAACAAAAATACACGAAATCCATATTCATATGTCTTCATTGCAGGGTGCAGTTTGACATAGCTTGCACAAAACCCTGCACACCACAAAAATAGAATTGTAGATTAAAAAAAGTGCTAAAGCCAAACATAAAGGTTAGAAACTTTTTCGAATGAAAAAAAAAAAGGTATGATAAAACCAAGGTATAAAAACATGCATAATCAATTATCTTTCCATAGGGAGAGGTAGCAAATGAAGAAATTAAATGTCTAACCTGCAATGAAAATACTAACTATAATAACAAGCTGCTCATTCTTTCCAGTCAATACCGATAATTCTGCAATACCCAGAGCAAGCCCTCCAGCTGAAATTGTTCCCAAAGCACGATTGAATCCTTTGCTA
Organism: Ceratonia siliqua; assembly: GCA_034509205.1. NCBI lineage: Eukaryota > Viridiplantae > Streptophyta > Magnoliopsida > Fabales > Fabaceae > Ceratonia > Ceratonia siliqua. Next base: position 19,639,439 of record JASKGM010000001.1, on the reverse strand, counting down.
AGGGTTGCACCTACCGCAAAAGAAGGAACAGAAAACAAACACAAAACATAATCACCTCCTTTATTAAGAACGATAATTGAAACATGAAAGGTTGAAAACCCACATGAAATTTCTCCTTTTTCTTACTCTTTCCTTTTCAAAATATAGAACTAATACCTACGCTGAATTCAAAAACCACGACAACAGTGAGGACTGCCCAAAGGGAGTACCCGTTAAACTCCAGAAAAGGATCCTCAATATATATAACTAGCGACACAAGAGCTAAGGCTAACCCCGCTTTCATGGCAAACAACACCTTTCGTGGATCAGAGCGACCCATCTCATATAATTTCCAGGCAAACTCTTGCAAACCATAGCAAAAGTTACCGAAGCAAACAAAAAGTGGGCGGAAAGCCGCGCGATTGACTCTATCCCCATGATCGCCGCCAATGTTGTTGTACAGGTCCAATTCGGGGAAATCCCTCTTGGAAAGCAACCTTTCTTTACTCTTCTGTAAAAGACTTTGCCTGAAGGATCCAAGTTTCGCAACCATTTCTTCAACCCAGAAAAAATTACAAAACAAAAAAGTTTATTTCATTATATCATGAAAAACCGTTCGATTTAAGGACAATAATGAACTAGAGAATTTGAGAACGTACATGGGTTTCAAAGGGTGGACACAAAAGAACAAGAGAATGGAGCTCGGCGTCGTTCACCGGCGTCAATGTCTCAGAATGGTGCAATTTGACAAGCGGTTGACTGGGAAGGAGAAAATCCGCCACTGTCTCAGAATGGTGCAATTTGACAAGCGGTTGGCGGGGAAGGAGAAAACCCGACAACGGATAGAGGTGGCTCGACGACGGGGGACGAGAAAATTACAATCATTCACGTACGGCGTACATATATTTTTAGAAAATTTCATTCTAGTCTTTAAAAATTTGTTTTAAAATAGTATTTCAAAATTTTTAATATTTTAAATAATTTTAGAAACGTATCTTATAATTATAATAAAATTATAATTTCTCATTACGTTTTAATAGTGTTACAATTTTTTTTATTCTATGTAATTTCATAATTAAAAATGTAATTTTAAAATTCCCAGTCTTGGTCTTCTGCCCAAATCTAAACCCACTCTTACAAATACTCTTACCAATATAATTAACGTTAGTATCCGAATCCTTTTTATTTCTTATTGAAATTTACAAGGTAAGTTATATGAGTGCCATTCACACCAATCATATGGACCTAATTCATCTATACTATTACACATGTCTATAAACTTTTATAGTATTTTTGTTCATTAAAATTATCTCATAAAAAATATAAAAATAGAATGAATATTTTTAAAGTTTAAGAGATAATGAAATGATTGAATAATATTAGTAATTTCTATTGATAAAAATGGTTAGTGAATAGTTATAATTTTTTTGAAAAATCGTTTAGAATATGAAAATTAATTATTATTTTTAAAATTTTAAAATAAAATAAATAATAAACAAAAAATGAATTAAATGTTAGTGCATATAAAAAAATAGTTTAATGTAAGACCCACTCATTTATTTTATTTTATCTTCAAAATTTACATGATTAATTTCAAACAAAATAAGGGAAACCCAATACTTAACGTTAACGCATCATTCGCTAAAAACAATACAATGTTTCGTTTAAAGCGAAGGAGAGAAAGGAACAGTATCAATTAAGTAAATCCGTTCTAAATTTCCAATCATTTATGAAAGTATTAGTCTCATATAATTTTTTTTGGTATAATTTAAATGTCTACAAAGATATTATATTTTAAAAATAATAATGTCTTATAAAATTTGTTTTCTTCTTTATTACCTCAAATTATTTCATAGCATCTCATAATAATGTCAAAAAATTGTTTTAAGACTTTTTAAAATATAATATTTTTAAAAGTACTAGATAATAATGCACTCTTTTTATTTTATTTAAATATCTTCATTTAAAATTAATGGTTAATTAACTAATTCGTCCCTAAATGACTGTATACATTAGTTTAGTTATCCAAACACTCGGTTTATACCTCCATTTTGCAAAGTCAAAAAAAAAATGTCAGCATTCCCACTCTACACTCTTATTTTTTTAGATTATAACATATCATTTTTATCTCTCACTTCTTATTTTTATTTTTTTAATATTAATTAATTATTTTTTGTCATATATTTTTTAAAATATTTTTTCAAGCATTTATAAATTTTTTTAAAAAAAAGTATACTTATTATACTATTTAAACTTCATTCAACACTTTTTTGAAATTTCTTTTTTTTAAATATTTTTAAAAATTTTAGAAAAATATATACTATAAAAAATAATTAATTAATATTAAAAAAATAAAAGTTAAGACTATTGCTATCACTTAATAAATAAGAATTAGCGTAGCAATTGTCACTAATTAACGTTAGGCGCTTACTCCTCTATCAGCACAGTGTGGGCAATAAGAGATCTTTTTAATTTTTAATTTTTAATTTTATTTATTTTTTATATTTTATTTTAATTTTTTTAATTTTTTAAAATTAATTAATTATTTTTTATATGATGTATTTTTTAAAAAAAATTTTGAGATGTTTTTTTATTTTTTAAAATTTTTTAACTTACAAATAAATAATAAAAAACTATGAATGAATAATATAAAGAATATAAAAAAAATTTAAAAAATAAATGATATAAAAAATAATTAATTAATTTTAAAAAAATAAAAAATTAAATAAAAAATAAAAATAAAGATTAGAATGTGATAACAAGTTTGCCACCATGTGAAAACTAAAATATTACAAATGACATAGGCTTCTCTTCTAAGTCAAATCAATGTCATGGGGAAAACTAAAATGTTTACAATGATTCTGCCCAGAGACTTGTTTTCTAAGTCAAATCAATGTCACTGGTATAATAGATCCAAAGTTTACAATGATTCTTAACATGGGCAACTATGTAAATAATCATATCATATAGGAGGTGTTGTATACTATCATTTTTAAATAAAAATTTTAACCCATTATTACTATTAATCACATCTCACTTACATTATGCTTACATTATTTTATTACATGATGATTAGTTAAAAAAACTTTCAATAAATTTTATAAAAATTAATTTTTGTTAGAAGAACATTCCCCTATCTAAAATGTCTCGTCATAAAATGACTTTACTAATATTTCTTACCACTCAAAATAAATATCAAGTTCTTACATTACTAAAGTTTTAACTTTGTCCTGGAGGACCACACTGAAAATTTTGAAATTGCAAAAATTAATTTGGAAGACTTAATGAAGAATGTCCCCGTCAAGGAAAATAACTATAATGCGATGGTAGCACCGTGTTACCACCCTTAGGATCACATCAAATGGCCTGTTTTTGGTGAAAAGCGTTATGTAATGTGATTCTTAAGGCTCTAGTATGGTGCTACTGTAATACTGTAGAGAAGGGTGACATAGGTGTTAAGCTAGAAAACATGAATGCTAAAATGGAAATAGAACACGACAAGAACACTTATACTACAACACGATAAAATCTATATTAATGTGTTATTTAAAGAAGGGGACTAAGCTACCGTCTCTCCTATTTTATTTTTTTTTATTTTTTAAAATTAATTAAATATTTTATATCTCATATTTTTTTTCAAAATTTTTTAAATTTTTTCTTAAATTTTTTTACATTCCTTTTACTATTCATCCATAATTTTTTTTTATTATTCATTTGTAACTTAAAAAATTCTTAAAGAAATACAAAAAAATTTCAAAAAATTCTAAAAAAATTCATGATATAAAAAATATTTAATTAATTTTAAAAAGTAAAAAAAATTTTTACAAAAGTACTATAAAACCTAAAAAAATATATATATAAAACTCGCCTACCACTCCTAAAATGGGGCGGTAGGGGAGTGTCGTCCTATTTAAAGTGTTCTGACACATGTTAAACAAAGACATTACTCTTTTTTTAAGGATTACGCTTCATAGGTGTTCATTCAAATTTATCTCCAAGGAGCTAGAGCCGCATTGAAATTGAAAAGTAAGCAAGTATATATACCACTTTAGCCCAAAAAAAACGTACAAATAAGAAAGTTAATACCTTAAAGAGTACAGAAAATGTTATATATATATTTTTTCTGCAATATAAATATCATGAACCACAGCCCTCTTCAATTCAGTAAATTCATCAAGAATCTGTTAGACAGAATTCTCCATACCCTGGAACTTGTACAATAAGTTATACCACATCCTGATCCAAGCAAAGAAGATACGCAACTAAGCCAACCACAGGTACATATCTAAGATACTTTACTGCAATAACCTTGCTTTCCAGGACATTCTGGAGGTTCTCACCAATCAACCATGGCTGGAAGATCATGTAAAGACATATATCCCATATGAAGGCGTAAGCCAGCCTCTCTGATCCTAGATAATTACCCAAGAACTCCCATCTGTCTGCTATTCCCCCAAAATTTGCATCCATTCTACCAAAAAGAGCCCACAATAGAGACAGAAGACATGCAGCCCCACCAATTAGCCCAACAAGTGGAGCACCATTAGTCATCACAGAGCCTAACTGAGAGCGTTTTCTTGGAACATAGTCTTCATCAGCATTATTCAACCGGATAGCCATATATGGTATCAAAAATGCTGGCATCATAAGAAATAGCTATAATAATATCTAATGTAATTGCATCATACATAGTTAAAGGAAACAGAATTTACGTACAAAACATGCATGGACCTCTTTCTCTTTCATATGCTTGAAAATTGCAGTAACCTCCATTCCATTGACCGTTCCTCTTTTATTTTTCCTTATTACAATTCCAAAAGATTATCAAATCATAAAATTTTCCATCACCACTGACATGGAAAACCCTTTTCTAACAACACAGGTGCCTAGATGGCCAAAAAAGGTGAGGACAAGAGCAGCAGCAGTTGTGTCAAGTAGGATGAAATTAGTGGATAGGTGGAAAATAACTAGGAAGCAATCAAAGACAAGGCTATTGAGTGGTTGAGAAAGGAAAAGGTGAGCTCTTTTTAGTCTATAAGCCGTCAGTAAGAATCAAGTAACCCCTAACCCCATACCAAATGCCAGATCTAACGTTTGATCGTGTTGATTTGTTGAGTTGGTTTGTAAATAAGGAGCCAGAGACACTATACAGTATGCCCAGTGCATTACAACATTTCCATAAAGGGAAACTCACTCCCTTGCTTTTCAAAAATACTAAAATTTCAAATTTTGAACATTTACACGTTTTAAAAGCAAGTGAATGGGTTACTGTTTGTGGAAATAGTGTAATACAACATGTGCACTGAATAATCTCTTCTTTGGTTAGAATTTTTTTATAAGACAACAAAGTAATCTAAGAAGCTTTTCTAATTTTTGTTGTTAAAAGATTCAATGCGTAGATGAAAGCATTCTAGGAAAATTATCATTATCCCACATGCATTCTGACATATAATTGACAGAGAGAGTTTCCACAATAAAAACTTGGGAGATTGAAGAGCAATTTATTTCTGAGCACCGCATATTCCAGGGAAAAATTAAGAAATTCACTCCATTCAAAGAGGAAGAGATCCTTATGCATTATTTTTTCTAAATGTTAAAATAAAAATTAAGACTGGACTAGCCACCACTTTTTCTAATATAAGCAAAAAATTCACGACAGAAGTTGCAGTTGTAAATTGAGATCACAATAATCAAAAGACTTGTAAAGTGAGAGAGTCATATGAAACATACTGTTTGTCAGGAACATCTGCAGGCCCCATAGTACATCTAGAGACCCCTTGTATCTATTTCTCTTACAATCTGTGAACAGCAGAGGGGCAAACATGAACGTCCAGCCAATGACAAAGTTGAATAGTCCTTCAGACATCTGAAGCAACAAAAATTTTGGCCAACATAAAAAGGATGCTCTAAACAAATGGAGTATGGTTTATTGGATGCCAATTTACTTTGTACAATGAAACTTACAGGATGAAGAACTGGGGCCTCCATCACATGAACGCCAACTACTCTGTCAAAATGTTTATTGCAGAAGTTACTGTAGAGGAAGGATAACCATAATAATTTGCTTTGAAAACCACAAAGACAGTAGACAGAAAACACTCCACATAATTCTTCAAAAATGTAGATCAACTTTCCGCACTATCTGAAGAAAACAACTGGGCTTGAATGTTGCGTATGTTGCTTTTGTAATAAACAACCTCACACATCAAGAAAAAAGTAGCCGAATAATCTATTTAAATTCCACTACATGAACATCTGACACATACAAGTATTGGAGGAGAGGGAGAAGAAGGGGGGGGGGGGGGGGGGGCTAACAAAAAATAAGAAGAAAATCAGTTATTAACAATTAGTTAGCCTTAAGCCCTTAACAATGGAAGGCTCATAAATTCATCTAAGATCAAAAGAATCTCTGAGGTATTATCAAAAGCAATCAACCTCGTGTATTAATCAGCAATAATTAACATACCAAAGTTTATGAAAGGCAAGATGAAAAAGAAATTGAGAGAAAGGCCCACAAGAGAATTTATTGTGTCAGAACTGATGGCCCATACAGGATCTCCCTGTTACAAGTGAAATATAAGATTTCAGCAAAAATAATAATAATATTTGAAGTCAAAATGTCAATTCAAATCTCTCTGTTATAATTTATAATATATCAAAAGTGAAAACACATGAAATACAGTGATTCACAATTCGCTACACTGCCACAGCAAGGTAAGAGAGGAAGGGCGGAGTATTGTCAACATATCACATGGGCAACCACGTAAATAATCATATCATATAAGAGGCGTTAGGTGCATCATCAATTTCATCCAAGCATTGAAGATACCTATACTTGTTACACAGTTATCCTAGATGCCTCCATTTTAAAAGCATTTCATATCAACAAACAAAAAAAAACGTGAGGTTCTCACATCCTAAGGTTTTGATATTGTCAACTTTTATGAAGTACCCTTTCTTTGATAGCTTTCAACTGTCATGACAAACAGGGGTAAGGCAGTGAGCGCTAACTGACGCAATTCACACTCCCACCGTAGCTTCCTCTCTATCACTTTAGCCAATTCGAATTTATAACGTTAAGTTTCTAAAAAAGCAATAAGCATTAAGGGTTGGGCAAGCATTGAAAAAAGGGTGCTTACAGGGGCAAAAGGAAGCAGAAAGAGCCAGAAAATGTAGATACCCTCAGCAACCCACAGCACTATTTGAAGCACTCGTCTTAAATTATCATCTTCCTCTTCGGCTGAGGAGGTGGATAATACCGTGGGCTTGCGGCGAGCTGCGTGACATGAAAGGGCCCTCGAGTTGACGTCTTTCTCTTTGGGAATGAGTGGTTTTGGACAGAACCAATGCCGGGAGCTGAATGCGTTGAGAACGGGTCTTGGTCCGTGCAATTGAGGAAGATACAGTGAAGATTTTGCAGTCAAGGGTTTGGTTGAAAGGAAGGCATAGTTGCTGCAGAGCAATGCTTGGGACAACGTCGTTGTTGTCATCGTCGTCGTCATCACGGCTTCAAAGAAGCTTGGCGTTGCGTGGTTTAGTTCTGAGCACCCAGTCGAGAGATAGATAAAGCAAGGATGCGCTTTTCGTAATTCGAAGTTTCACTTAGGGGTACATTCGGCAGTTGATACTCTAATAGGCTAAAAGCCTAAAACAACAAACGACGTCGTAGATACCAGAAAGTTACAGACTTACTGTTTCATTATCATCGCAAAATTTGACCCCCAAAAAAAATATATCATCGCAAAAGAGAAAAAATGGATTTCCAGAATTCTCCCGCCCATTTTCTTGCGTTCCAAACAATGGCTCTGAAACCTGATAGTTCCGAAGGTACTATCATCAACAAAACCAACGGTACTTTCTCTTGCGAAAAATTCTTTATTGTCCGCTTTTACCTTTTATTTTATTTATTTATTTCTGAATCTGTGTCCTCAGTTTCGTTTTGATGATTTACTTTCTGAACTGAACATCGCTGTCTTCCTGTTAATTTGCAGTGGTCGTCTTGAACTTTGTGAAGGAGGTACTTTCATACTTTCACTGGTTGTTTGCTTTTGGGCTTCACAAGTCTTGCCTTCTCAATTGAATATTCGCATTCATGAATCTAGGCTCGGTTCGGTAGAAATTTGATTAGTATACGTTTTCTCTTATGGTGACTAATCGAGCATATTTTTCTCATCTATATAGTAACTTCTGTTGATTGGTAGATGAGAATTTGAAACCGTTGTGACAACCCTTGATCTTGCAATTAATGGACATAATTTGTTACTGCACTGTTAGAACATTGCAATCAAATTTTACGATGGAAAAGATTTGTGACATAGAAGTGAAGCTGAAGAAATAGGTAATTTACATGGATGTTTATATACTATTTTCTCCATTGAAAGGGACTTAATGAATCTGCTGCTGTTCGTAAGCTAGTTTGCATCTTTACATTCTATGTCAGGTTGAAGAAATTGAGATAACTTAAAGTAGGAATCCATTATTCATTGTATTTACACTTTTGCACATCCAACATAGTACTTTCTTTGGGCAGCTCTTCGGTACCCATAATATACTGATACCTAACCTAGTTGACATGTTATCAATTATTGCTTGAATTTGGATGGTACTAGTACATTATGGGTACCATAGAATCCCCCACTTGTTTTAGAACACTCTAAATCCAAACTAAAATTTGAGTTTTTGGGGAATTTAGAAAAATTAATTAACCAAGCAATTGCACACTTAGCCTAAGCTATCAGCACAAGTCTTATACGCAAAGTCGCATGCTGCATACACTCATCCTTAGTAGCCCCGCACATGTCTAGTCCTCACTGAAAATGGCCTCTTCTGTAAGTCCAAAAGTGGTGTGCTCTGCATCTTGGATCCTGACACTGCGTTTAATATTGGGTTCCTAGAGCCTGAACCAACCTCTATGCCAGCATGATACCTTAGAGATATCTGCTTAGAAGAATGACTGCTTTTCTGCATAGTATCTTTTACATTATCACTCTCATCAACAGCTAGTTCCTCCTTTTCATATTTTTCAGCCTCAACTTCTGTATCCACTGACATGCTGGTTTCCTTCAAAATCTCTTCAGCTGAATCTGAATTTGAAATGTCTTTTGGCTTCTCTAACTCTTCTGCATTCTTGTTAAATTCTTTTTCTCCTTGATTTTCACTGAGAATTTCTTTGTCTTTCAGTTGAGACATAACTTTCACAGAATCATCAGGATCACGTGGTTCAGATCGTGAGAGTTCCACAGCTATTGCTGCAGCAGCAGCTGCATATGCTGCCGACTCAAAAGCTGCCTGTGCTGCATCAGTTGCGTCCTTGTACTTTTGCCTGGTCTTAATGGAATCAGAAAACTCATCATAGTTTCCTCCATTAGGCGAAATGCGCAGGTTCTGTTCTTCCATTATCTCAGGCTCTGGCTGGTTTTGCTTTGTTACATTCATTTGTTCCTGCATTGATCACATCAGGCACCATAAGCAGTTGTTTAACACAGCTATATCTGCCACCTTAATTTCTATACCTCAACCAAAACAAAAGAAACTTCTTCGAGCTGCAGAACAATATTGTTCTGAGAAGCAATTTCTTTGAGTGCCTTCATTCTGCTTTCCAAGCTTGGCATCCTTGTTGACAGCTTTTGTACCATCTACAGGTACCCAAAAAATAATTATTGTAAAGAATGATGTGAACCACAAAAAGAAATTGGACAAAACTTAAGTAAAGTTCATTAGATCATTAGGTTCTCCAACGAATAACCATTCATTCGTTGAAACAAAAATATACTCTTCAAAACTAGAGTGACACAAAAGATTTAGAGTACCAAATTGATAATCATCTTTCAAGAACAAAATAGAATTTTGAGTAAATTATATTCATCTCTATTGAAAATTTTGAAACTTATACTCATACCCCTCTAGTTTCATTTTGTACTAAAATCTCTAAGTTTATAAAACTTACATTTACATCCCTTTTGGATTTAAAAATATTACACTGATCTCTCTTTATTTTAAGTTTTTATAAGTATTAACTTAACTTTTTAGTTATTTGTGTTGTATTAAAATAGGCTATAGAATTTTTTTGATAATACAAGTGTATCTAAAGGTCAGGAAAATATAATTCTGTTAATAATTGTAGTAATAATAGGGAGATTTTAGTATAAATTAAAATTAAAGAAGATGTGAGTGTAAAATTTTAAAACTTGAAAAGAGATTAATGTAATTTATTCTAAAATTTTTGTATAATTTTTAAATAACAAAACATACTGCTAGCAGTTGAGGAACCACAAGTATTAGACTAATTCTGAAATAAAAGAGATACCTGAGGATGGACTCCACAGTTGTTCCGCAGCTCAATAGCACGAGCAGCAAACTCTTTTCCAAAGCGAGATGTCAAAACTGTACGAATCTCTTGAAGCTCGGGAAATTCTCCACACCTTGAAGCCGCATAGAGTAACCCTGCTGCTGCCTCCTTTAGTTCCTCGGGACATTCTCTATAACAACAACAACAACAATTCGCAAACTCATCAATTGAATAAGAAAAACGAAAACAAATCTTTCAATACAACAAACGAAAGGAAAATCAAAACAACTTTTCTTGTTCAATGAGGTGAACCCTTTCCATCAAGAGGTTGCAGTATCCTTCGATCTTATCATACACATCCATCATATTTTGCTCTTTGATCACGTGCTCAACCTATCAAAAAAACATAAAAAAGTGTCATTCAATCTTCTTGTAATTTATTTTATTACAACTACACTTAATTTTTCTAATTAAGTTTTAAGATTCGTATTTTAATACAATACTTCACTTCTATGGCATCTCTTTGTGCCAGAGGCACCAAACAAGAAATACCATACTCATGTGGCACCGTATTAGAATACAGTGTCTTAATGGAGGAAAAATTCAATATTAATACTGAATTTAGTACTACGGGCAATGTAAAAACCTATAAGACCTGTTGATAAAAAAAAAAAACTTATGCGAGCCTGACTAATAAAAAAATAGACACATTTTTACACTACATTAGCAGAGTTTTTCAAAGCTACCGTAGTGCTTTCCGTCTTAATGGGCACTTAAAAATAATTATTCTTAAATTTTAGTAGAAATAATTATGTGAATGGAAAACTAACGTACAATTTTGTTGGAAGTTTGTTCATTTAATTTTAAACAGTTTTAAGGAGCTGTTTAGTACAATTGTATTTTACATGCTATAGTATCTTGAGTATGATGATATCTAATATTATTATATTTGGTATGAGAACTGAAAATTTTCAAAAGAAAAATGTAATTTGAATTTCATTAAAATTAGTAATGTTACAAGTTCAAGTGGACTTGAAATCCCTATAGTTTTTTGGTATTATAAAATTGTATCATCCTATGCCTTTTAATATTTTGAATAACATTAGGCATCTTATATATTAGTTTGTCAAATACATGCGTCTTATATGCCTCCTAACGTCCAAAATATCAATATGAAAATGACAATATACAAAAAGGTTCCTTAGTTCAGAGGATATTGTTAGAATTAAGTTCATAATTTCAATTTCTAAATATCTATTTAATTTAGCAATAGTCTCAGAATATTGTGAAATGTTCAAAATATAAGTAAAATACGCTTCTAACAATGTAATTAACGATAGTTTTAACGTTCACACAATTATAAAACTAAATAATAGAACACATTTTATTAGAGTTTAATGACACAAGTAAAACTCATTTTGAGTCAAATATGGCATAAATAAGGTGTAACTTACCCCAAAACAAACTCTTTTTTTAAAATCCAGAAAAAGTATATTGTAGACGAAAATCTAGGTTTCGAGACAGACGAAAGTATCTTACTCGAAGCAAAGCTCGTTCATGGTGATCGAGTTGGAGAAGATGAAGGACATCAGCACGGGCTTGTTTGGAGCGTGCCTGGCGCTGGTTTTTGAGGACGGTGAGGCGAGAGATGGCAAGGTTAATGAGTGGGTTGAACTTTGTGGCCTTGAAGGTTCTACCAAACAGAGCATCTAGCTTCTTCCCCATATGCACCTTCCTGCTCTGTTCTTTGAAGGTTCAATTAAGTTAAGTATCTTGGGGGATGAAGACGAAATATGAGTGAAAGGAACACACCCCCAAGAGGACGAAATGGCAGGTGGGAACAATATGGAAACAAACAAGCAGGCTCTGGCTTGATTCCTGCTTTTGAGAGGGAGTGGAGAAAAAGCAGAGCAAGGCTTTTAAAGAGATATTCTTGCATAAGAGGAAGTATAAATGTATTAAATAATAAAATCTTCTTAGAGGTAGCTTATAAGATCTTACTTTAATTATTATGATTTAATAAATTTAGGTTTAAATTCACTTCTAATATTATAAAAATTTTAATTTAATCTTTTATTTTTAATTTAAAAAATATTGTCTTTTTGTATTTAAAAATTTTCAATTAAACCCCCATCATATTCATTCATAAAATAATAATTTGTTTATATAGAATAACTATTGATAGGTTATCAAATAAAATCAAGTTGGATACATATAATTTTATCTTCTTTTTCTCATTATTTGTTGCTTTTTTTCGTTATTTTACTTGATCTGTTAAGTTTATATAAACAACTTTAATTCTCAGTATACTATTTAACTACAACATTATCATATTTTCTTTATAGATAAATGAAAATATATTCTTTTTAAAATATAAGAAGATAATATTGTCTAAGTTAAAAATATAAAAAAAATTTAAATTTTTAAATATTAAAAATATCAAAATTATATTAAGGCATAAATCTATATGTAAGCACAAGCATGGGATTAGGTATAAATGCGAAGACTGAAAAACATAAAGTCTATCTATAATAGAAATATGAGCTTACTCCTCTACCGCCCACGTTAGTGGGCGGTAGAGGAGTTTCAAAATTTTTTTTTTATATTTTTTTTGTTTTTTTATTTAAATTTTTTTTA
>JASKGM010000001.1:19600690-19614793 GCA_034509205.1 Ceratonia siliqua | reverse complement strand
AACTGCTGCTTGGATAAAGTTGTTAGCATCTATTAGCCGTCTCAATAAATGCTCACCAAAATGTACGAGTAATACCACATTTCATGTCTATTATAGTTGGTATAGTGGGGATCCACATTAATGCTGAAGCAGCTTCAGTCAACTTATAAGCCTACACATTTATTTCAAAGGCTCTATGCAATAAAATCTGTAGAAAGAAATTTATTCCTTCTAGGTTATGTACAAAGAGGTTTGCATCAATGTAATCCGTAAAGAAAGCCGCAGAAGAGAAGCTGACATTATTTTCTAGTCCATGAGGGGATCAGGAAATCAAGGTAGACAGACAGTGGCAGAAAAAGGCTTAATTCATAATCAACAGCAGAAACTAGTGACATGAGGATAAAAGGAATCCAGTCCCAAGAGGTTTCAAATAGAACAGACATAATAAGAGATTATGACAAGATCAAGCTGATTCAAGGGGATAAGAACAACATACTATAGAAGGAGCTCTGCATGAGTCATGACATGCATAGAAGCTAGAAGAGACAACAGAAGCACAAAAATCTTGTTACAATGTTGTTCCAAACGCAATCCATAGAATGATGTTACTTCGATATGTCAAATTTATGGAACTTGCAAAATATTAAATAATTAACAAAGATGAGAACTAAGAGTAACTAACCATAGGAAACCTCATGCCATTGACCATCAATGACATCAATGCAGACAAAGATGAAAAAGTTGGTTGGACATGAATATACTTACAAAAATTGCAGGACCATAGATACAGTACCTAAAAAGAGAAAAATGAAATTAAAACCCTGAGAAGTCAATCAAATACAACCAACATCAACTTTAACCCATACCACAAGGTTAACTGAACATAAGTTTCTGAATTGAATTACCCACTGAGATACGAATTCGCTTCAAGAACACAAGCCAAACACCTCCAGTGGAAATGCCTCCAGAATAACCAGACCATGGATAAGATGCAACGCAATTTCATTAGGATATGCATAAGAGGAAAATTTAAGAAAATAATAAAAACAAAAGAAAACAGAGATGTTAAACGAACAGAGAAGCTAAAACAACTAACATACTAAACACATACTTCCAAGTCTCAAAAGATAGGAGCATAACATGTCAAATGTCAACCAATTGACAAGTTATACAGCCTGACTCATCAGAGAAACACCCACAAAGAAGAAGAAAATACACCATATTTCTAAGGCAATGGCACAAAGTGAGTGCAAAGGTTTTAACCAGAATTTATGTGTTCACATTATATGAACTTGGATAGCAACACCAACCATTGACACTTTCCTAATGACTCAAAGAAGACCATCAACCACAACATCAATTAATTTAATTCGAACTGAGCGCATAGGCACTCAGAAATTTTTCAAAGAAAATCATAATTCATTCCAGCACGGTCAAACTAATTTCCCAATAAACAAACCAAGGTACCTTCTCCTGGGTTCCTTTTAAGCATCTAAGAACAGGAGGGTTGCCTCACAGCAGTGGTAGGTGTCCTGAATGAAAAATTAAATTAGAATCTCCAGAATCCAAGGAAATATGCAGCGGTAAGGACAAATAAACTGGCATTAACAGTGACAAATGAGGACAAGCAAAATAACACAAGGTAAGAAAATTAACTGAAGACAAAGCAGAAGTTATGTAAAGGTTGTGGAAGCTAACACCAGCCAATATTCAGCAAAAGATCATAAAAGCAAATATATACAATTTATAAAAAATTAAATTTCTCATAATAAAATATAATTGTTCGAAGTACAAATATAGCTATACTAAGGAAACTAACAAAGATTAAAACACAATGGCCATACAAGAAGGGGGAAACTGCCATTGGCGAGTTGTCTTACAATAGAAACAGTACATTCCACTGAAAGAATCGCCAGTAAAGCGTACGCCTGACCAGACATCACCCTTTCTCACTTCAACAGGCCAACAACTGTTGCTGATAGCCCTTGGACCGGGCAGAGAAGATAAATAATGTGAAATGATTAGAATCTCAATATGAATTGGGTCATTATATACAAATATCAGCGAACATCATTTTGGAGTCAAAATCAGCAACATTGTTCACTTGCCAGTGATGAATGGGTGGTTCAATGCTTGTGAGACTGTCAACCTCTTGTCTGGATCCAAGACAAAAACCTTCTCCAGAAGATCTTTGAAGTTGGCTAACATCTTTGGATCCTCTCCAGGAGAGCCAGTGATGATTGTTCCTATATCTTTTGGCTTTATGTTGAGAATCATCCGCTTTATAGTCTAAGCAATAAAATTAACACCATTATCAACAGATTCCTAAAAATGCATATCCATCCGTTTAACATAGACAACATAATTGACTTGGAAATACAATACCAAAGTCTTGCTCACCTTTTTGGTTACTGGATCCTCTTCGGTAGCAAGAAAATTCAGGTCCTGATCATAATGCTGTTCAATAAATGCTCCCTGCAAGAAATATTATACAAGTAACAAGGTTTCGTTAGAAACACCACATTCATTTGAAGATACAGACCAAATACAAAGATAAATTAGCTAGTCACAGCAGGAAGGGGGAAAAAAGGAAAATAGAAAAAAAAAAAAGAAATCCTGGCTAAGATATAAACTATAATAACATTAATGACTAAGAAAATTAGCCAATCATAAATATTAACGAAATATTGACTTAATTGATAGCTCTATTCCGTCATGCTATGTTTGGAAGAGGGTAGATAGGTAAGGGACAGCTTCCATTGTTTGGGGGCAAGGTCATCAAAAGCGAGTTTTCACTCAAAAGCATTTGGGAACTCGTAAAAGCAAAATGTATAAGCCAAGGATTTTACACACACAGACACAGAGAGAGAAAAAGAATTTAAGCTTAACATGACACCCAAGACAACAAGCCAAACAATTTTAAAAAATATTTCCCAAGAAGTCGGTCATATAAGGGCTAAAATTAAAATATTGGACTCATAATTTTCTTGCCATTACCCTCCCTCCTCTTTAATCTTCTAAAAACCTTCCATACAAGGGAAATGTAACGTCATTCATTTCCATCCCTCCCCTTTTCATGAACCATTCCATTCCATACTCTTCAAAAATTCCAAACCTTAGTGATCATATATTCACCAAGATATCTTTTTTAGTGATTCTTCAATAAATGAGATTGGAGAACCAAAACAAACCTACTTTCTCACATACCAAAACTATTCATGCTCAAAGTTTGAAGCACAGCAAACAACTCATGATAAACAAATAAATCAATCAATCAATGTTTACCTTACGAAGCATCTTTTTGGGAAAAGGGCCCTTCAATTCCATGTGAAGCCGTAGCATGTCATTGTTTGTAGGACCCGGAAAAAGAACTTTCCCTGTATAGAGTTCATACAAACAACAGCCTACAGACCATATATCCAATGGATGATCATATTGCAAGCCAAGTACTGCACAGAAACATACAAAAACTCAGCAGTTGGTATCTACAAGATATTCAAAGTGAAAAAAAGTATTTAGGTATAATAAAATTATAAATACTATGAAATGGAACTTACTTATTTCAGGGGCACGATAAAAGCGACTCACAAGGTAAGGCGTAACTTCATTCTTACCAGCAAACATGGCATTACCGAAGTCACATAGCTTCAACACATTTTTAGCCTCATTCACCTTGTCAAAATAGGATAATGTTCATTTAAGAAACAAATAGAAGAAAATGATATTCTTTTTAAAAAGAAACAAGGCAACCACAAAAAAGTATTCAAGACATACCAACATATTATCTGGCTTTATATCACAGTGGAGAACACCACAGTTCCGAAGATGCTTCAGTGCAATAAATAGTTGTTTTGCGTATGCTCTCACAGCTGTTAGCCTAAGGCCAATATTGCGACCAAATTTCTTTAAAACCTCACGGAGATTCATATGAAGAGATTCAAAAACTAAACAAAGGTGATTCCTGTACTTAAAACTTGAAAGAAAACGAACACAATGACGCTTATCATCTGGATCTGCACCTACTAATTTCTTCAATATGACCAATTCATCCAAACCAGCCTTGTACCTGTGTCACATTAGACACCCAACACTGAGCAAAAGAACCACAAGCCAAAAGCAAATCATTTAAGAAGGATACCCAAGGAACCATTATAACTCACATAGTGTCATTATTACGAATAATTTTTATAGCTACTTCTTCTGGCTCACCATTACCAGCCTTAAGATTCTTTGCCCGAACCACTGTTGAAAAGACACCTCTACCATGAGCAGCGGTAACTTCATATCGGCCGTCAAGAATTTCACCAAAACGATAGCCTGCAAAGCCACATAGCAATATTATAACATATCACCACAACCAGAAGAACAGATATATGAAGGATCAATGGATGGAAAACCGGACAGCACAAGGCCAACAAAAATTAGTCAAGCCTCATGTCAACAATCAAAGACAATAATTAAAACAGCTAGATGCAATTAAATGAATACTTACTGTAATACCCCTCTGCATCATCCCAATTGTCATGCAGGCCACCCCTCTCAACCCGTAAACCATCTCCTTTGCCCTGGGAGGAAAGCAGACATATTGTTAATAGATATTATGGAGAAAAAAATTAAAATAGAACTAAAAACCCAATGAATGGTTTAACAACTGAAGTTAAGCATAAAAAAATATGCAAGAAAAATTTAACAAAACCATTCAACTGTAAATTTTAATAGCCACATAAGGTTAATTGGGCTATATTACAACCCAGCAATATAAATCACCTATCACACTGAAAGTATATTAATTATTAACGCCACTGGGCTTGGGAAGGAGGCAAAATTAAAATGCCACAGAAGACAATGAAAGAAGCTTCATATAAATAACTATGTCAAATGTCTAAAATTTAGATTTTCGCCAGATCACAGCTCCATAACCAGAAACTAGAATATTGACACCCACTCATGCATGTGTTAATTTCTTTTATTTATTCTATTTTTATTAAGAGAGTAGAGGAATTTTGAAATGTCAAATACCTACCCACTAACCATAACTTTCCATTTTTTTAAGCTCACCTGGATACCAATACCCTGCCAGAAGCATATATATCAGAATAGACATAGATATGAGTACTTACTACAGAATCAGAAACTTGTCAACTTGTGTAGACAAACATTAGCTGTCACTGTTAATAATCAGAATGGGTTAACCAAACACTTACCGATTTCCGAACTCCAGTTGGTGTCTCACCAAATATATCATCACAAAACTTTTCATCTGATCTCTCACTCTGTAAATGTTATAAATGACTTTAAAACCAAATAGCAATAAGGAGTGCAAAAAAAATCCCATTAATTATCAGTTATGACATTTTCTTTAAAATATAACTAAGGAAAGAACAAACCTTCGGAGTACCTTCTCCCAGGCCCCCAGCACCTGAGATCTTTTCAGAAGCAGCATTTCCATTCTCTGGAGGAGATTTTCCAACAGAAAAAGATGTTTCCGCTTCAGAGACATCAACCCCATCATTCTTAGCATCAGGAGCTTCCGAAATGGCAGCAGCAATATCCACAGAATCCTTCTCTAATCATGGTTCAACATACAAGAATAGTAAGAAAAAAGATGGGACAATAAAAACTTTCATAAAGCATGTGTTCTTTATTTATCCGTCCATACTTAAGAGCAGTGGCGGATCTAGAAAATTTTAGCAGTGGGGGCAATTTTTTTAAAAACAATTTTATATAATTTAAAATTTTAGTAAGCAAAAAAAAAAGAGATTATAAAAGTAGTTTTCATTCCCACCAAATCTCCAATTACACGAAATGCTACTTATACAAAATACATAATCGCATGAGATAACAACATAAACAAAATACAGCATCTTTTAATACACTATATTTTAACTAATTGCTAAATTTAAGATATCAATCGGAGTTAAACTTACGAAAAGAAGTCTCCATTTGTCGTTGTAAGAAATCATATTCTCTTTTGATACAATAACATAATAGAACAATGAAGATTGAAGGTAATAGAATAATAGAATTACCCATAACCCATTAGACCACTAGCCCACTAGTAGATTAAAAATTCCTAAATAGTCAATTTTAAAATCCCCATTTGACCATTCATGTAGGTTTATCAACTTTCTCTCGTGTGCGCAAATAGATTGAAATATTGAAGGAAATGAGAGTCTAAGACAAATGAGTAAAGTGAGGTGTGACTTGTGGGGCATGGAGTCTTTTACTTTAACCAAGTTACCAATTATAATATGTGGTGGAGAGGGATTCTTATCATAGATGAACAGTAAAAAACCTACTGGGTGGTCAGATTTAATGCATTTGTATAATTGTGGCCATGTCACGTGTGAGTTAGTAGGTTATCCTTTAGTAACAGAACAAAATGGGCTAAGAAATGAGCGTTGTCATTTTTTACTTAAGAGTATGGGGTCAAAAAACAATTTTTGATGGGGGCAAATTTATTTGTTATATATAATAATAAATAAAAAACAAAATGTTTTGGGGGCAACTGCCCCCACCCCTTAAGACGTGGGTCCACAATTGCTTAAGAGTCATTATAACATTCAAAGTCTTTTCCACAGAAAAAATCGACTTCTACAACACCAATGGACTTGCATCAAGTTTGACCTCATACCATTTATGAAGCTCACAGTTACGCTCAATATCTATAGAAAACTAGAGAAAATCGTTGCTCAAACAAAAAAAGATTCAAAAATGATGAAAATACAGCGATCACAAGAAAAACCAAAAACAATGAAAGGCAAAAAGGTAATAAGGAAAAACAAGTAAAATAAAACCTTGATTTCTTATGAAGAACGTATGAGACAACTGACAAAATAAAACATACAAGGATTAATCAAAAGAGAAAGGATGACAGGAGAAGCAAATGCCACTTCTCAAATGCAGAGAACTTATCATGTACCAAACCAGAGGAACATTGAGAAAGACTTAGAGCGCGTTTGGGACGGCTTTTGTCGTCCAAAAAGCAGCTTTTTTAAAATAAAATAAAAGTACTTCTGCATAAAATGGCCATTTGTTTCAGCTTCTATAAAAAAATGCTTTTTTCAGACGCCAGTATTTGTAATTTTTGAAAACAGCAGGTCCAATGGAAGAGAGAAATTTTTGGACAAATATATCCCTAAAACATTTCACAAATTCTCTAAAAAGCAATTTTGTATATCATTTTCAATAATTTTACATACTCAAAAGTACGTTTACATTTTTACATCCAAACGCAAGACATCTGTTTTGTCAGCAAAATCACTTCTGCATAACTACATCTGCATAACTACATCCAAACACCAAATACCTGCTTTGTTTTTAAAAAATCACTTCTATTTGAAGCACTTGCTCGAAAGTACAAGCACATCCAAACTACCTCTGCATTGGATCAAAGAGGTTACAGTCCACATATTCAGCTTCTTGGAACATGAGTTACAAGGAAAATACACTTTCCAAAATGCCACTTCAAATATACAACCTATTATACTCAAGGTAATCACTTGAAAACTAAATCATTGACTGGAATATCATAGACACAGACATCTTAGGTATGCAACAAGTCATGATACATAAAACAATTTTAGGCAACAGCGTTGTTAACTGATACTAATCACTACCACTCACACTAAAGGAAAAATAATACCTTTTTCTTCATTTTCAGGAGTTTTTTCTGCTTGCTGCTGCTTCTTGTATTTCTCTAAGATTGCTTCCCTTCTCCTTCTACTCTCCTCCTTAATTCTATTGAGATCCTCCTCTTCTTCTTCAGAAAATTGCAATGTAACCTTCTCATCTACGTCATCTTGTTCATCCTCACCTCTGAAGTCAATATAAATCAATAAAGTAAGGTATTCCAAAAGTAAAAGTAAAAAAAAAAACAAAGAAATACAAACAGACAACTTATCCTAGTGGGAAAATTTTATAGATGAACACATACCTTTCTTGTTTGATTACACCCCCTTCCAAAGAAGTGCCCATAGAGTTATAGGCCTTTACAAGCTCAGAATTTCTTTTTCTCTCCCGATGGTTTTCCATTTCTTCATGTCTTGAATGCCTAGGGTGTCTATATCTATCTCGGCTGTCATTATCATCCTCATAACTCACATGCTTATCTTTATCAATGACAGTGTCTCTATCCTTATGCCTATTTCTGTCATCTCGCCTCTCCTTCTCCCTCTCCCTCTCCCTAATTTTATCCCTTTCCCGATTCTTATCTTCCCTTCCACTCTCCCGAACTCTTTCCCTCTCACCACCCCTTATTCTGTCCCTGCTCCTACCTCTTTCCTTCTCCCTTCTGTCCCGCTCAACCACTGTTTCCCAACTCCTATCTTGATCCTTTTCTCTTCTTCTTTCCCTATCCACCTCTCTTCCCCTGCTCCTATCTTTTTCAAGATCCCTTCTATCCCTCTCATGACTCCTTTCACGTTCTTTTTCCCTCCTGTGCACATGATCAACCTCCCTATTCCTGCTCCTTTCTCGTTCCTTTTCCCTTCTTAGGTCCCTATCCACATCCCTGTCCTTGCACCTATCTCTATCCCGAGCACCTCGATCGTAAAAACTGGAAATGCATTCCCTTCCATCATCTACTAACAAATCTCTACTACCACGTCCATGCTCCCTGATTCTTTCCTCATCGAGGTCATAGTCAGTCTTATGTCTTCCAGCATACGAAAGGGTATCATGTTCCTTGGGGTTCCTTCTCTTGGAATCAGCATATTCTTCTATTATACTGTGAGAACAAGACCTGTCCCTAGTATGACCACTTGATCTTGATCGACTCCTATACCTATAATTAGAAGGTGATCTTCCTGAGGTCCTATATTTCCCTCCACTTTCAGAAGAGGAATTCCTATTAATGCTTGCTTTGCCTCCATTAACCGCCAGATCTTCATTATCATAGTCATTTTTCAGCTTCTCATTTGCTTTAAAACATCCAAGTTCCCCATGCTGCCTTTTATCCTCTTTGGATGATTTAGTATCCAAATACCCATTGCCCATACCATCAGCACTAGCTCTAGCATACTTTCCTTCTAAAAGCTCAGCACTTGAACGATTAGGAGAACCATCATCTTCAAGTATATGACTAGTGTGTCTCTGACGGCATGTCTCATCTTCTCCATCCAATGCTGGACTAATAAAGCTACCATTGCTAATGTCCTCACTATTAGTTTTTGAACTTTTAGCATTGATCCCTACACTCTCTCTAAAAGGAACAGCATCTTCACGATGCCACAAAGTCTCTTCAGTGAAAGGTACCTGCCCAGCAGAACGAGGTAAGTGCATATGTTGCTGGTCTTAATACTTAAGTTAATGCTAAATAAAATACATAAAAAATTAAACCAGACAATATGCAGAATATGAAATTAAAAAAAAAAGGACTCGTAACCAGCTCTTACAAATTAACTGTAAGCCACCAGTCTTCACTGAAACGCCTAGAGAGACTTCTTTTGCAATTCACTCATGTTCGTGTAGTGCAAGCGGGTTCTTACATATCTATGAGACACTGACAGGGTATTCTACCAAACTCTCACGAATGAAAGATTAATTAAAGTCCCAAAATACAAAATTATATATCTCTGTTTGGTTACCGAGAGGAAGTGAAATACATTGCATACCTCGTATCACCAAAACAAAAACAAATCGAATTTTGCAAACAAAACAACACAAATTAGAAACCAATAACTTCCTTTAATTTCTATTTCAATAGCCTCCACTTTCTCAGCAACCAAACAGATGTTAAAGGTATCAACGAAAAAGACAAAATAAATTCGATCATAACCTACCAGATTTGCCTTATCAGATCGAATACCTCGATCTTCCGTGGCCATAATTTCACCAGACTCAGCATCCGATTCCGTCCGCTTTTTCCCAATCTCACCATCTCGGCCCCCAAAACCCTCCTCTTCGAGAATCTCTCCCTCCTCCACATCGTCATCGGGAACATGGGAATTCGGACCAAGATTAGGAGCACGAGTAGGAGAAGGAACCGTATCAACAGTTTCAGCATCGGGTTCGAATTCTTCTTCGCGTTTCTTGCTACCATGGCGGTGCCGATGATGCCGGTGGCTATGGTGGCGGTGCTTGTGGCGCTTCGAGGATCTCTCGACCTCCTCGGGAGAGGCTGATCGCCGGTGCTTGCGACGGGAGCCTTGAGCATCGGAGGCCATGGACAAAGACTGAACCTAGGGTTAGGGTTAGGGTTTTGATTTTCTTCTTGGAGATAAACCAGGAAGAGCTAGGGGTTAGGGTAAAACGGAAGAGTACGCGCGTAGGGTCCGAATTGGATCAGAAACTGTGCACGGAACTGCTCTTCCCTTTTGTAGAAACTGGCAAAATATTCGCCAGAGGTCGGATGTACCTCGCGAACCGTGCGCCGCGCAAACACTGACCAAACTGTGTTTCCGTGTAGCTCGAAACTTGGGGGCTTGGGTTGTTTGGGAACACCGACGCAACGTTTATGTCCTAAAGTAGAAAGGACATATTTTTGTGCTAATTTAATTTTAACTGGTATTAAATTCACAATACTTAGCCTGGTGATTTATGCCTTAAGTGGAGAGGGTATTTTTTTATATTAATAAGTGTTTTATTTTATTTTAAATTATTTATTTTTTTATATTATTAATAAAATATTAATTATTTTTTAATATTATTTTTATTTATTATTATTTTTAATGTAATAGTAAAAATAATTAAAATTAATTTTAATAAAAATAATTTAGTCAAATATAATTATTTTTTGTTAAAATTAAGATTATTTAATAGTTTTCTTAATTCTTATGATATTATCTTAAATAATAGATAATTTGAAACAAATAGAATACAAATTTATTGTTAATGCAATTCTAATTTGGAGCTAGGGTTGTTTGACGCTAACATAGTTATACAGTAACTTAAGTTCAGTTTTGTATCATAAGTGGAAGGGTCTTTATTTTGTTTGTTAATTTGACTTCGAGTAGGGTTAAACCTACAATATTTAAGGAAATAGCCTTGGTACCACTAATCTACAAATTCATTGGTAAGGCAATTTGATTAGAACTTAGGTTAATCTCCTTTGATAAATAATATACTGTAAATTTTTTAAATTTTTTGATAATATAATATTTGGTATATTTTTAATTTTAAAATGACATTTGACTTTCTATATGTGAATATACAAATTTATCATTATTTTTTAATCACCACCCACAATTGTGTTAAGGACAAACGGTTATTTCCACCCTTTCATAAGGAAGTTGAGTGTTCTTTTTAAGAAAGGGAAAATAAGTATTATATTATCAAACTTCAAAAAATATTAAGATAATTTATCCTATAATATTTAGTACACTTCATATTTTTAAAATAATATTTAACTTTCTTATGAAAGTGAATAAATATTAATTTAACATTAACATCAATATGGCAAGTGACTAAAAAATAAAAGTAAATTATTATTTTTATATATTTATAAGAGAACCGAGTGTCATTTTTAATATAAAAAAATTATCAATTATTATATTATCAAATCTTAAGAAATGTTAATGTAATTTAGATTTATTTTTTTTCATTATTACATGTATTTTGTCTTAATATTTTTAAATAGAATTTAAAAAACAGTTTATAAAAAAATTTAATAATAAAAAAACTCAACCCCTTAACAAATTAAATTTTCTTTAATATTATCCAAAAAAATAGTTTAAAAATAAGCATAAGGGTAATTTCTCTTTTAATTTTGGTTAAATTACACGTAATCCTCCTCAAATATTAGCCATGTGCAGTTTATCCACTGTAGTAAAATACTCAACTACTAACCATTTAGAACAAGTTTTCGTACCATTTAAGTATTCTGTTTGTAATTCTTTTAGTTTCTTTTTTAAATTTACCTGGGTGAATTTGTCTCTATTCAAATACGTTAATTCTTATATATGATTTAATTATTAATTATTAATTATTTGAATTAGCATTAATTAATTATTTAGAATAATAGGATTAAAAGAATATTAATTTGTTAATATTATATATGTGTAACACTAGATCAATTAATAAATATTGTAGTGAACTCGTAAATAAAAAATTCATAATTAGTTTCACTATGCATTATTTACGACTTAAGGGCCTTTACTCTCATCTAATATATAATACATATAGTTTACCTATTAAATCACATTAGTTTAATTTTTACCTATTAAATAAAGAGTAGTGAACTCTATAAATAAAAGAAAATTTCTCCTTTTCTCTCTAGTATTCATCTAGATGACCATGGATCCAACTTTGGTACCACCTACAATTTATTATTGTTAATTAATTCATCTCTAGTTATTTATCTACAAAATGAATTAGTTTAGATAAATCACTAAAATTTATATCAATTTTTATTAAAGTCAAGATAATTTTTTGTTTTTTTGACATTTTCTTAATAATTTTAGGTTGAATACTGGATGTAGATCAATAGGAAATTGAAAATTGAGTCAAAAAAATCCTAAAATTTGGGGAAAGACGATGAAGAAATTGGCATTTTTCCTACAAAAAACAGCGTTTTTGGGTGAAAAATAGTGTTTTCAATTTCTCACACAAAAGTTTTCCAATTTTTCAATTTTGGCCCAAAAGCTTTTCAATTTTGAAATTCTCTAGTTTTGGGACTTAAGATTTTTTACATGTTTATCACATATTTGGGGATCATATATGTATGGTACTCTCTCTGGAGATGGTGATGCATGTTAAATTAATTATTTTGTTTTATATATTTGCTTATTTCATTGTCCACAGTGAGAGCATTTGTGAAATAATCAATTATGGGTCAAAAACCTATATATTTTAAGTTCAATTGATGTATTTTGAATGTTAATTTGATATTTCATTCATGTGATTCTGTATAGTTGATAATCAGTTATGGTTAAATTGATAATTGAATTTTATATGGTCGTAAACTCACTCATTGTACGGTCATTGTTGATGTAGTATAATGCAATCAGGTCCTTTGATTATGGAGTTATGTCAATTGTGTTTTAGAATACCCTATCAATATGAAAATTTTGTGGCATAATATTCCATGTATAGTTTTAAGGATTTCTTATTTGTTGTTGTTTAGGACCCTTAGACGAGATCATAATAAATAGGAAACTTGTTTCTAAGGCTTGGTTAATTGTGCAAAAAGGGAATTATTTTTTATTTGATTGCATGATAATATTGTTTTGCATGCATGTTAAGTGTTTTCCTATGAATCTTTATACCAGTTTCCTTGCCTATGCAATTGACTTCTGTTAAAACTCTGAATTGTACCGATTATGAGGACTGGACAGAGTCTTTGGATTTGTATTTGGCTATTTCTAATATGGATTTAGCCTTAAGAGTGGAAGAGTTTGCTATAATTACTAATAGCATTTCTACTACTGAGAAGTCTTCTCGTGAAAAATAGGAACACTCAAATAGGGTGTGTTTGATGGTCATGAAATATACCATGGAGAAGTCCATTAGGCAAAGTATTATAGAGATTGACAATGTTAAGCAATTTTTGAAATTAGTTGGTGAGAACGTCAAGAAGTTTGACAAAGCCCAAAAGGGTCAATTTCTTTTTCTGTTGGAGAAGATAAAGTATAATGGCATCAGTGGAGTACGTGAACATATTATGAAACTGG
Source organism: Ceratonia siliqua (assembly GCA_034509205.1). Lineage (NCBI taxonomy): Eukaryota > Viridiplantae > Streptophyta > Magnoliopsida > Fabales > Fabaceae > Ceratonia > Ceratonia siliqua. Next base: position 19,601,204 of record JASKGM010000001.1, on the reverse strand, counting down.
CGCACCACAATAATATGAAATCTCTTAAAGTTGAGCTGGGTAAAAATTATCTGATATGGCAGGTCTTTGAGTCTCTTCCACCATAATTTGATGTTCTTAGGATATCTTACAACATTCAAACAAATGAGTGGACTGTTGATGAGATGATTGTTATAACCAATTAAGAGGAAGATCCATGAAGAAAGGTAATTCTCACAATGCTCAGTTTATTGCCTCTGGATCCAACATTAAGAATGAGAAAATGGCTTATAAAGGTAGAAAGGACAAGCCTCATGTTGATAAGAAGGAAGTAAATAAACCTCCATTAGAGCCAAAGAAGAAATTTTTCAAGGGAAATTGTGCTTATTGTAAGAAATTTGGCCATAAACAGGCATATTATTTTAGGCGTTTGCTATGCTACAGCCCCATTTTGGGGCTGTAGCATAACTTCGGCATCCCAGTTTTTTAATTTATGTGTTTTTTTATCTCAATTTTTTTTACTTTTTAAGATTAATTAATTATTATCTAGGTTATA
>JASKGM010000001.1:19584438-19600590 GCA_034509205.1 Ceratonia siliqua | reverse complement strand
TTTTGCTAGCCCAGCCCTATTATTTTTCGGGTTAGATCGGGCCAGCCCATCGGGTTGGGCCCATTTTGCCACCTCTACCTACAATCACAGTTACATAGAAATAGGGGCTTTCACATAAATTAGAAAACTTTATAGATGAATTAATAATTAAATAAAATTGCAAGTGATGTGTTCTGGTGAGTCTTAACTTTTTACTCCACTTGTAACGTGTTAATTGAATCATCTAAGCAGGGTTTTGGTGTCCAACATTAAGTAGTTATAATAGATTTTCCAGAAATTTATATCTTATTTCTATGATCCAAAGCTTTATTATATACTTTACTTTCTTGAATTTAGTACCGTCATCAATTTGCAGTCTTTGGAATTTTCATCTGGGTTCAATCATGTTTTCTATTTATGTTGAAGCAGTTTCAAGTGGGTGTGAATATCTGAGAATAAAAATATTATCATCCTTAGACTTGAAATCTCAAGACATTGATAACTGTGTGACTAAAACCAAAGATTCAGATCCAAAATATAAAGGTTACTAATCACAGGTAAGTTGGAATGCGCAATCCGAAAACTTATAAACCCTCGTCTTATCAACCTTACCAATTCCCTTTAAAACATGCAAACAAGTACAATAGTTGATCAACACACTGATAATATTCATTCATTATTAGCTTAATCTACTAATTTCTAAATTAAGTACTTAAGAAAATAGTATAATGCCTCCATGATCCTTAACTCCTTGTGTAGGTAGGACAACTCTATAATTACATCCACCCATGGGAGAGTCTTTAAGTTAGGTGTCATTCTTATGTAGTTAGATATATATTTTCAAAATGGGTTAATGACTCACGAGAATCCTCATCCTCATCCTCAGCGGTGGATTGAGAAATGGTTCTCATTAGAGGAGTCATATGCGACCCCGACTCTATAGGCGAGCTACTGTTTAACTTGGTATGTTTTTACTTGATGGGATCCAGTCATGAAATCTTGATCGTTCATTCATCTAGACGGCCAAGATTGTGGCACGTGGTAGATTTGATTTTAAAAAAAATTCACGTTCCCACACTTTCCCATTGCCCCATCGTTTTTCCTCCCCGTTCTCAAATCTCTTCCGTTTCTGAAATCATTTATCCTCCCCTCCTTCCCTCCTCACTTCCTGAAATCCTTCTCCCGCCGCAACCATTTTCTTTGGCTGCCATTGTGTCGCGAAGGCGGGATCTCTGTAGTTCGCCAACAAATACACTTCGTAGGGAAGACGGGCCGCCCTAGTGTTGTGAAGACAGGATCTCTACAATGCCTGTTCGCCAGAAAATACACTTTGCAGGGAAGATGGGATCTGTAAACCCTGATTCTTTCTTTGTCCTGCTTCCATCTATTCATTTTCAGAAATTAGTCCTATAAATTATGATTCTAAATTAGCTTTGATTTGTGTTATACTTTCAATTTGCTATTTGATTCCGATGAATGTGTAATGGAGATTAACATACTTAATGCACGTTCATTGTGGCAATTTTACCAATGACTTGTTAGTGTTTATGATGAATATGCAAAATTTACTAAAATTAGGATAGATGCTTGGATATTAGTTTAACAGCAAGGTGCCCAAATTCTTAATGTCCTTGTTTTCAATTATTATTTAGTATAGACAAGATTTACTTTCCCTTTTTTAAAATTATTATTTTGCAGTAAAAATTTACTCATTATATTAGCTCCAAATTTTGGTTGTTTTTAAATCTCAGACTTATATTTGAATGGTCTGAACTATATATTATGGGTGCCAAACACTCTCTTCGTATTATTTTGATATATTTTATGTATTCTGGCCAAGGTTTTGGTGAAATATAATATTTCTTATTGGTGAATCATTGGCTTGATAATTATGTATTTATTTGTTTATATGAATTTAGATTTAAAATGAGTTATAGACTTAAAGCAAAGTAAGATTTGGCTCTGCCTATTGCCAGTTTTCTGTTGTGTTGGAGCTCGTGCTATAACGGGGTCACTATATCTTGTTGACAAGGACCTACTTGGATGGTGGTTATGTGAGTGGCAAGTTAAATCTGGAGGTTTAAATAGGCCTCTTGAGAAACTACATGATGTGAGTAAAGCTCAAAAAAATTAGGCTTATAGCTAATTTTCTATAAATTTCTTATTGGCCGATTTTTCTCTGACTAGCTTTTGGATCATATCATGTCTGCTACTCATGGTGGGTTCTTTCTAGCTTAACCATGATTGATAAGGCTCATTGGATTAGTAAGGAGAAGCTTATAAAGTTCATCTTAGACTGCCAGGTTATTTTAGCTTAATGGCTTTTATGTGATTTTAAATCAGCATGTTTCTGATTCTTCTTTTGGAGTATTAATTTTGGTGATGTAAGATTTTCTGAAATATTCTTTATTGAAATTCAAAGGACATAGAAAATGGAGGGATTTCGGATAGGCCAGATGATGTTGTGGATGTCTTCCATACATACTTTGGGGTTGGTGGTAATATACATATAGTTTTCTGTCTTTCTCTATTTTATATATTATTTCCTTTATCTTTTCTTATCTAAGATTCATAATTTATAGTGCTAAAATATTGTTGTCTAGGACTCTGGTCTTTGCCATGGGTGTTATGGGAACTTCTCACTTCTCTCATGTTGTGTGTTGAGATTTTTCTAATGTAAGAATGGCAGTAACTACTTACTTTCATTACATACTCTATTTGAAAGAGAGGGAGAAAGTCACTCTTTCTTATGGCCATAGTGATTAAAATATCAATTACGAAATGTGAAGCTGTGTAACTTCCTAAATACTTCAACCAAACAATCACTATGGAATTGCTTTAGATCTTATAACATAATATAATAGTACTATGAAGAACAACATAACTAGTTAGAGCATCAAAGCTATGTTATAGTCATTTGCAATACAGCATCTTTGCTAAAGGCATATTTTTCAAAGTTAGATCATTATTAAGGCTATAGTACTATTATGTTGTTCGTAAGTTGATCCTATTTTGTATGACATAACCTGAAAATGAACTGCATCAATCGCCTCAGAAATTGAAGTGATAGGATCCCTTTTTTTATTTTGAGAGCTTTTATCAGTTAAATTGATTGTCTGAAAGCATAAGCATAATCCACGAGAACTACAGTTTTCATTTACTTATGCTCAAAACTGGCACATTTCATTAACAAACTAAGTCAGTTAGGTTGTCAACGAAAGTTATAAATACAGCTCTGTGGCCTAGACCTTACAGAATTCTATTTATTTTAGTTGATGGAGAATGGATAAGATTGGCATTTAATTATAATTTTGGTTAGTGGAACAGACATATTTGCTTCAAGGTAGCTTATGGAATCTAGAATTATGGAGAACTATAGTTTTATTGGAACTTGGAATTATGGTTGCTTTAGGTTGCAACCTTTTTTGGGCAACATTTTATTGTCCATGAAAGTAGTAAATATAACAGTATGATGATGCATGTATTGTCTGTATTATCTATCTGTAGAAATGGAGCACTATGATCTGCAAGGACAAAGAAGGGATATAAAACACAAAGGAAGAAATTTTGTGTGGTCAATTGCAATTGGTAAGTAGTTATGACTCAGAATCAGATTGTGAAACTGAGTTCCACAAATTTGCTGAAGTTTCTAGAAGAAAGAAATTAAGAAAGTGAGTCCCTCTTATTTTATTATTTTTCCAAGTTTATTCATTCAACACTATAATTTAAAACAAGCAAACTGATGCTATGCTTATTATTTTTAAACATCATAATTGTCACAACGTGACGGCCAGGAAAATGGCTCAAGGCGACAAAAGGGAAAAAACACATATATAAAATATGGAGTCGTCACCAATTAATTAGAAAGATAATTGTGATAATTTAAAAACCAAATACTTGCCCTTGGAACTAGATGATAGGTTCGGGAGTCTAATTACGTGTAGGGAATGTGTTAGGTACCCTACAGCGTCCATACTTAAAGATAGTTATCCTAAATTGCTTGTACTTAAATTTGTTGTGTTTGAATTACCCTTTTTTTGTTATCGCAATTTAAAAATACAAAAGTGAGAGAATTGGACCTGTCTTACTGTGTAAGTGCTTACGTACTCCTGTGGGATCAAGATCTACGTAGTTCGAGAATATTTGATTATAGTTTACCTGGGAAAGGTATATGACCTCTCCCAAGGTAGAAGCAATTTTAGATGATGTGAAAGAATAACTCTTCACACAGAATTTTTAGGAAGAAACAAGACCATATGGGAAAATAAATTTTCACATATAGCTTAACAGAATGAGAGAATAACTCTCTACATAATGTTTAAAAGAAAATAAGATAATGTGGAAAAATAAATTTTCACATAGATCTCAACAATATGTGAGAACAAATCTCTACATAATGTTTAGAAGAAAATGAGACAATATAGGAAGTAAAAGTTTCACATAAAGGTCAACACTATGGAAAAATAATTCTCCACATAATGTTCGAAAGAAATATAGGGATTCCTTTATCCAAAAGTTCAATTTTCAAAAGATTTGGAGTGAAATTTACAATTTCTGCAATATTAGGGGTCAAACCAAAATTTTTGAAAGTATTAGGGGTAAAATCAAATTTCTAAAAGTATTGGAGATAAAATAATTAAATCCCATTTTCGGTCAAAACGAAATTCTCAAAATTGAGTGAAAAATATTGGGCTTTCTTTGTAAATCCATTTAGAATACATAATTGGGCTTTTAGGAATCACATTTTGAGTAAATTCATTGGACTCCCCTTGAAACTAATTCTAATGGGCATTTTGAAACCCAGAGGTGTCATGTTCCCTACTATTTTGAGAGGGCTTTTGGAACCCGAATGTTTTGAGGAATATGATACCTAAAATTATTTCGTGGGCTTCCCAAAATTCAAATTTTTGCTAAAAGGATTATGGGCCTTGAACCCACTCTTTTAAAATTCATGGGCCTTTGGGACCCTATTCAGAAAATGAACCCAATGGGCATTTGAAGCCCTTTAAGCATGCATTGTATTTAACTTCTCATCCTATATACATGTATACTCATTTTTTTTAATATTTATAATGAAGGTAATATAGTGAAAATAAATAAAATAAAAATAAGAAATAATACAAAATCCTAAATCTAATAACTAAGCCACATGAAATGGGTTGATAAAAGTGTTTATGTACAAGAAACAATATAAGAAAAAGATAATAACCAAACCACAAGACTTATACAACTTAACTTGAAAGGTACCCCAGCGCATAACTAATAGAGGAATACTGTATTAGATATGCAAATGAGAACTATACAGTAAAGTATAAGAAAGTGTAAGCTCAGGCAAATGGATATTTAATGCCTCAAAATATTGCAGCTTCACATTGTGGACCAAAATTAACTTCCAAAATTACAACCGTACTTATGACCGAAACCATGAATTGCATTTAGCTTATCCGTTTTAATGAGGCCAAAAGCAAGCTTTCAAGCATTAGGTAAATACATTAGGAATTATGGTCCATTTTAAATCATTCACTGACTAAAGGAAGAAAACCAATATCCATTTCAACCCATCTGAGATACAAAGTCAAGTGCAAATTTGTGAAAACCCTAATTTCCAAAACCAAGATGCTATCAGATAGAAGTTAGCAACAAATTTAGGATAACTCAGATTCTCACCAACCACGATACTAGCACACGAAAGTCAGATCCTATCAACCTAATATTGGCAACCAAAACCAGAATAAACTAACATACCCGCGATATTTCATTCCCCAAATGTAACAAATGTATTATTATTTTTTTTTTAAAAAGAAAACTGATTATCAATCTGCCTGATTAAGTCAGAAACTAAACCTTCAAATCAAATAGCTAGAATGTGTGCAACCAAAATTAGAACAGCAACACATTTAAGTTGAATCAACAGCAATCTGAAAAGCCAACAATTGAAACCAAACATCCGTATGTTTGGACCTAAATCAAACTAGCTTAGATACCGAACTATACCCACAAACTCACAGTAACCTGAATTTATGTTCGAAATCAAATCACCAAGAAGATGAAAACAAGCATATTGATAATCAACCAACGACAGGGACATTAAACATAAGGAGCCACATTTGGGAAGGATCTTACCTTCCTTACTGATTTCTTTTCTTTCTATTCTTAACCCTCAGACCCCTTATTTCTTCCCCTTCTGTTCTTCGATTTCTCCTCTTTTAGATTAGTTCTTGGTTTCCTTGTCGCTTCGTCCCCTCCGTGATCCCCCGATTTTTTTGATCTTTTCTCTTTTATCTCTTTCTTCGTTTATAGGCGCAACTGAAGAGTAGAACATGCCCTTATCTGCAATGGCATCAGGAGTTGTCGTGCGTGATGGTAAGCTGTGGCCGCATGTTCAGAGGCGTGGAGCAGGGGCTTGGTAGCGCCGTAATGCAGAGAGTGCCAAAATAGCAGGACCAAGAGGTGCAGCAGAAAGTGGATTGTCAGAATTCCAATTAGAGAACGGCTAGGGCATAGAAGGGAAAGACGCATAGGGAAAATGGAGAAAGCAGGGGATATGGCTGCGGGTTCAGAGGTGTGGAGCAGGGGAATGCCTAAAGGAGAAAGAGACGTCTTCCAAGGAAAGGCAGAAAGGTCAGGCACGAGGAAAAATTGAGAAAGCAGAGAAAGGGACAACACACATTGTTGGTTCAGAGAGAAAAAGGCGAGGTACTGAGAGAAAGGGGGAAACGTGCAAGGGATGAAAGGTTCTCACTGGGTGTGGACCTAATTAACAGGCTGGACTCTGGTCCGTAGGTTTCTAAAGGGGTTATTAGGTTGCCAACAAATATTGGGTCAGTCTATTAAGTTGGGTTTAAAGGGAATTGGGCTTGAAGTGTTTGGAAGAACAAGTAAAAATCCTTGGGCTGGCCTGGCAGCAAATTTTTGGCCATGGATTCAAACACAACAATAATGGAATTGGGCCCTATTTGTTTTGTTTTTCTTTGTTTTTCTTCTTTTTTTTTATTTTTTTTATTTTAGGGGTACCTGGACAAAATCTGGTGTTTACAATGATGTTTGTAGGAACTTGCATTCCAATGATGATTTTTACAGGGTCAAGCAATTCAAAATGTATGGACTTGCAGCAAGGATATTTGAGAAAGCTGATAACTATTATAGACAATCAGCCCTAGTGGGAACTGCTTTACTTGTAGGGTATTAGGGACAGTGGAATTGGACCTCATTGTGATATTAAATTAGATACTCAATTTATAGATACTGAATGTATAAGACTAATGTCTTGTGCACCTAAATGTATAGATTCTTAATGTTATTTCTTGCCTACTGGATGTATAGATACTGAAGAAATATGAATATTTAGTACCTTGTATTATGTTCAATGCAAGTGAATATAATTAATGCCCACAATCCTTAGTTTGCTTGCTTGAATCTTGGGAGGTTCATGTAGGGTGTACATAATCATGAGCCTACTTTGCAAATGATCCTGTACAGCCACATTATCATGATGATCCCAAATAATCATACAGTAAATTAATATACATTTAAAAAAAAATCATTTAATCAATCAATATTTATCCTATTATTTTGCTATAATTTTTATTCTTTTTATGCATTTTATTTTAGAATTAGATTACTTTGAGTTGTGTTTTGTGTATTTGTAGGAAGTTTCCCAGAAGATTTTGAAGTCTTATTTCTAAACAAAAAAAATATTAAAAAAAATTCTTCAATTTCCTTTTTTCACTAGAATTGTTGCTTTCCTTTTTTACCAAAACTCTTCCATCAATTTCCTTCCTTTACTAGGACTTCCCTTTCCTCCCTATAAATATCCTATTATCTCCATCATTCAAAACATACACAGATCACCACCATCATCAGTCGTCACATTACCATCACCAGCCACCATAGTTACCGTTCACGCCATTGTTGTTGCAGCAGGAGAAGGATTTTCATCTTTTATTTTTATTTTATGTGTTTGCAATATGTTTGAGATTTTTATAATTAAATTTATTGTGTTAAATTTAATTATAAGAGGCTAAACATATTGTGAGTATTTAGTTTAGCTACCATGAGTGTATTGAATATTTTGGTGGATTGTTTTTAATGCAAGTTTAGATTATTTCTTGTTCATTGTTGTTTATCCAGTTTAATTATAAATTGTGGAGTGATCATCTCTAATTTGTGATTAAAATTGGAATCTGAGAATTAGGTATTAGACACATCATCTGCACTTAATTAAGCTCTCTTGAATAAGAGTTTAAATTGAATTCATTGATTTAATTTAATTTAGATGGTTGTGTATTTTTTCTTGTGATAAATCAATTAACTAAATAATTATCTTGATCAAAGAAATTAATTAGTTGATTGTAAGTGAGGGATATCCGTGATCATCTGGGTTCTCTAGCTTTAGTGGAAAAAATCAATAATCTCGACTTAGGAGTTTTAGTTTAATCAACTTAATATTTCAATACATGATTGGTTAGTTGGCTAAACCCCATTAATTTTCATAGAATTTAATTCAGTTTAAGTTATTATTTGCATTATTCTAGTTTAGTGAGTTTAATTAATTTTGAACCTTCGTAACAATTTGATTAGAGTGTTTAAGATTTTATTTTATTCAATTTATTTTATTTTATTTTATTTTATTGTATTTGGATTTGTTTTATTTTTAGTATTTGGTAAATTTAGTATTTGAAGAAAATAATTAAAAATTTAGACCATTGCAATTCCTTGAGAGATCGACCTCGAAGTAAATTTATCATTAAACTATTAGTGATTCGTGTACTTACGAGCATTTAAAATTTGCACATCACCATTCATTGATAAATTGTAGCATGTAGTATTCTCAAAAGTTCTAAATTCATGAAAGTTCCAATCCAAAATAAACTCTCCTATATAGTAACATCTACTGTCAAATGGCATAGAGAATTATAATGTCAGAAAGTACATAGAAACCTAGAGAAACATTATACATTAAAACTATACATATCAACACTACTTTGATGTCTCTATGCAAGACTGTAACATCTCAACCTTCATCTAGAAGTCCATGAACCACTTTTTTATTATGCACAACATTAAACAAATAATTAAAATTAGTCATGTACTTATAGTAACTCAGTAATTTATAATTACTAGATAAAAGATTAGCTTAAACTTATATTTGATGGACACTAGAATTGGATATACCACTTATAGGGCAAGATGCTTGACTGACATCAATGTAATGCTTGCAAATATATTTATTACAAAGGAAGAGTGTTTAAGTATTTTTCACATAAAAAAATAACTTCACACATGAACATTAGATCTTAACCAACGTACCGTAAGAATTTTATTCAATCTTTGAAATAGTAGAGGGTGAAAAGTATTACCAAGAAGATCCTACGTAAGAAGAATTAACAATAATGATAATTAGCTCTATTCCTATAAACTTGAGAAGAAAAGAGATGTTAGAAGTAAATAAAATATATGTTGTACCTCAATGGAATGAAATTGCTCTTGAGAACTTGAAAGGTCATTATGATAGAAGAAGTATTTTCCTATTCAAATAGAAAGAACACAAATTAGTATGTTATAAAATTTAAACACAAAAATATATATATTAAGTTAAGAACTAAAGTACCTTCAATTAATTGTTTTGTGAAACACTAGTGTCTTGACACTTGTTTTTTCTTTTGTGTTGCTTCTCAACTAACTTTTTGAACGCTTTTTGATTTTTTTTTTTCTTCTTTTTTCTTCAAGCCTTTGATATTAGACAAGTGATTATTTTTATTAGCCATACAATCAGTTATATCTTTTCCATCCCTATAATCACCATGTCTTATGCAAATATCTTCAACTTGCTTACTCAACTCAACTACAGCTTGATCCATAAATAGGTATGCTTCCTCACAATCAGCAGCCTGAGATGCTAACCTCATTAACTTGGGACAAAGCTGCCTATATCGTTGTGTGATATTGAGTTGAGGATCTTTATGAACAATATTCCCTCTTGTACAATGCACAAGTCCATTTCTTACATCTTTTGTCCATCTTTTCAAAAGATATTCGGTAAGAATTAATTTGATATCTTTTATATCATAAACTTTTAATACATAGCAACATAGAATGTCAAAACTCTCAAATTTTCTACAGCTACAAGAAATTGTGTTATTAGTGTAATTAAATAACACCTTGAACTCTAAATTACTATTAAACATGATAACCACATACTTATAAATCGGTTCACTTTCATTTCGATACTTTATAAAGGCTGCAGAATATAAATCAAACTCTTCTTGAAAAATATAAAAAATCTTAAGAGTATATATCTGAGCAACTTGTTGCAACAAAAGTGAATTTTACATCTTGAATCTTGGCAAGTTTTGCCTAGATTCAAATTTAGCCTGTAATTCATTATATCTTTTATCATTAACCACCCTTTCAAAGTGCTTGAAAAATTGAATTATATCTAAATCTGATGTCATGCAACTTTTCAAATCAGAGTTTATGCTTTCACTAAGTTGTGTACTCTGCATGCCTATTGAGAAAGCATTTTTCAGATAGCATTTTGCCCATTTTCTTTTTATTTTATATAGATTACTTAGCCAATTATTTTCTTGAAGTTTATAATCACTTAATAGTTTATCCTAGGCTATTTGGAAATCATCTTCCTTTGCATATCTGTACATACATGCCTTTAAGTCTCGAAGACAGTTAGAACCACTTGTCATCAAATTCCCAAGATGCTTAATGCCATTTTGCATCAAATGTCAAGTATACAATCCATGATATGTTTCAGGCATCACATCAATTAAAGCTTTAGCCATTGTCTGGTCTTGATCAGTAAAAATAGTATGAGGTTTCATTTTATTTTGTACCTCCAAGAATGTTTCAAATAGCCATTTAAAAGACTATGTTGTCTCATCATAAAGAAGTGCGCTCCAAAAATTATCACCCCTCTGTGATGATTAAAACCTGCAAGTAAAGCTAAAGCCCTACATGCATTGCTAGTGCTGTATGTAGTGTCGAGTGTAACCGCATCACCAAATATGGCATAATCAATGATTATTTTTGCATTTGCCTAAAATATATTTGTTATTTGCTGTTCCACATCTAATTGACTGCATAGTAAAATGAGGGATTAACTGCTGACTCATGTTGGAAGTACTGTAGTAAACTGTCTGCCTCCTCGTATGCCATGTTTCTTAATCTTTTAGTCCGAAGATAATTTTTTTGATCTAAACGGGTGTATCCAAGATTTTCTCTCCCACCTACTTGTTTGCTCATCAATTCAAATGAAGCTTTTTGTTTAATCCCAGATTCATTTACTAGATCAATCTCATAAGCATGTATTTGAGATACTTTTCTTTGACACGCCAACATGTGAGTAATTTGTGGATGATACAATTCATGATTATGCTCAGCTACAAAACTATGAACTCTATATTTATCACATTCGCTAATGTAAGTGAGTCCTATTCTTATAGGACAATTAGTTCTAGTTTCAAATCAATGCCTTTTATCACCCGTAATTTTTTTACGAACACCCTCTTTGTAACATACATATATGCATGACCTAATTTTGCCATCTTTTTTGCATTTATTGGCCCATTGTTTTCTAACACCAAATCTAACTTTTCCACCATAGTCAACCCAAAATTGCCATACCTCATCTAAATTTTTAAATTTCTTGCTTTCATAAGGCTTCCAATTAACTTCTGAATTATATCTGTTTAAATATAAATAATTAATGAATATATGCATGAAAAAAATTCAAACAAGAAGATATGCACTCATTTTTATTAAAATATGATAAAAAATATTTAAACAAAAAGATACAAGGAATAAAAATTACTCACATTTCAACCAATAATGTTATATAAAAATCATTTACTTAGTTTTGATTTCTAAAAAACACCTAAAATCCCCAATAATAACAATCTACAAACTTTTTGCAATTACCCACCCTTGAGAGTATACACTTGAGATGTTACTTATTCCTCCTTCAATTGTTAGCTCGTCTTGTTGATTATGTGGTTCACTAGTGGCTGGACATTTGACTGATTATGCTTTAGAAACATACCCCTATAGACAATGGGCAACAATACCATCGCTTCTAACATGAACAAATATATTTGCATTGAAAGTTCTGTAGAGAACTAGGACTTCAATGTGTTCAAATATTACTGAGTAATTATATTCCAACTTTAAAAATTACATAATGATAGTACATCTTGAAGCTCAAGAGTAATAAAGGAAACAACATAATGATGCAAGAGTAGGGTCAGATGATTAACATGAATACATTGGAATAAAAATTATTTAATCAAAACAATTTAGGAATAACCCTTATTGACTTTACACCTTCATAGTTGCCATTCAGGAAATAACTCCAACACTTATTTTAATAAAATAATTGAACTAATTATTATTCAGAAACATATTAAATAACTCACATATTAAATATTAAGCATATTAAACTCCAACATTGGAATAAACATATTCAGGCAATAACTCCAACATTGGAATAAACATATTAAATAATTGAACACTTATTTTAATAAAACTTTCAATATGCTTTTCAAATGTGAAATATGGGAGTCAAATGTAAAATCACTCAATCTTTCAAAGAATAAAAACCAAAATAAATCAACTCACTCAATTTTCTCTGTAACAATCAAATTTAAATCAATCCAAGAACTACACGTTGGAAAATTTCCTTCAATGGTTTCACAATAAACTTCTATAAAGGTGTTTCTTCTTCAGACTTTATATTTTTACTACTTCCATCCCCAAATTTTCTTGCACAATTTAGTAGAGTAATTCCATTGACCAGCTCTGTATGTTCTGCAGAATATTGGCAAATTATAATTTCTATATGTTTTGGTCTGCAACATGGACGCATGTGTATTTCAACAGTGGCAATAGCTTAAGACCCTTAAAATATGAGATGGGAATACATGAAATGACATATCAGCCAACTATTTGATTCATTTTGTGGTTTCACATGCAAATTGGATGCATATGAAGGCATTTCAATTCCAGTAATTAACCCATTTGTTGCAACCAAAGCAGTAAAAACCAAAATAAATCAACTCACCTAAATATGCATGTCTATGAATATGAATGTTGGAAGCTTTTAATTATTGTCATTCAGTTTCAGTTTGATGCTCAAGGAAAACAAGAACATATGATGAAAATTAGCAGTCAGTCTAGCGGCTATCATTATTCAACTCCAAACAAATAAACAAAAGGACCTTTAAAAATGACCGTTATCATTTTCATAATCTGTAAATACCCATAAGAGTCCTAAATACAGTATCCTTTCAAAAATAAAGATTATGTATGAATGGCAATACCCACGAACGTGCAAGAGGTTAGCTACTTAGTTGACTTGATTTGAGGTATCTCTTGATCGAAGGCTTTTCTATCACCGCGAAGATTGTCGAGTGAAAACCGCAGCTTCTAATCGGACTCCAGTTGAAGAACTTTAGCCGTCGGTGGTGGAAGGAGAAAACAGCCGGTGGTGTTGCAAATTGGCGGGAAGGAGAAAAAGTCAAAAATTTTCGGAGAAAGGAAAGGTGAAAAAGGGAAGGGAAGGGAATGAGATGAAAAAAAAAAAATAATAAAATAATAAAATAATGGAGTGACCACGTGTCGTATCTTGGCCGTCCACACGAATGGAAGGCCAAGATTTCATGACTGGATGGAATCCCCATCTGTTTTTACTATACTGGCTTCATTTCACTAGAACACCATTGTCATCTATTTCTTCTATCTCTATCGGTGATGTGAAGCTAAAGTAATAAAAAAGAAAAAAAGAAAAGTAACTATTATGGTGAGGATGTAACTTTCCATACTGACTTCATTTCACTAGAACACCATTGTCATCTGTTTCTTCTATCTCTATTGATGATGTGAATCTAAAGTAATAAAAACAAAAAAAGAAAAGTAACTATTATGGTGAGGATGTAACTTTCCCTACAATCCCTATATAGAAACAGGGCTTTCACATATGTTAGAGAACTTTATAGATAAATTAGTAAGTAAATAAAATGGCATGTGATGTGTTTTGGTGAGTCTAACTTTTTCCTCCACTTTAACCTTTTAATTAAATCATTTAAGCATGGTTTTGGTGTCTAGCATGGTCATAATAGAATTTCCTATAGGAATTTTATATCTTAAGATTTTTATGATCCAAAACTTTATTATATACTTTACTCTCTTGAATTTAGTATAGTCATCAACCATTGGATAGTAAGTTAAATGGATGAATCTTAATTTGCCACTTGCTTGTGACATACATACTACAAGTGGCATCAAAAGATATGAACACTTATCAGATATCCCTACAAAAGTCATATTGTCTTTCAAAATTTATAAAACCGGTTTGAATATAAACATGAAGTAAATTAAAATGTTTCCTTACAAATAAGAAAAATATATCTCATTTGTATTGAGAAAACACTTTATTATAAACATTTAAATTAAGAAAATACTATTGAAGCAGAGATCAATTATAAACTCTATCTAAATGTTTCACATTACATTGAAAGAACTATTTTTTTTTCTTTTGGGTAGGCATAAAATATCTATGATAATGTCATTGAGGTATAGATAATCATTTAATATACTAAATTAAAGTCTTAATATTAATTTGATTATGGGACAACCAAATAATCTATTATTCAGAACAATATGTGATCTATTCTTTTGAAATTACTCCAAACTTTCATTATAAGCAGAGTATTAAATAACTCAAAGGTCAAGTAATCTTCTTTTTTCAATGAATAACCCAGCCACTAATTAAAGGCTAATTAAGATTATAGCCATACAAAGGTTAAATAAGATTATTTTCTACTATTCTCAATTAGCTTTTTGTATATAAACTAGGTAAAAAAAAGTATCCTTACAAATAAAATAAAAAAGATATCTCATTTAAATTGATAAAATACTTTATTGTAGGCATTTGAATGAGAAAAAATTTGAAGGGATTAGTAATAAACCTTATGTAAATGTTTCACACTAGAAAGAACAATTTTTTTCTTTTTTTTCTTCTTCTTCTTTTTGTTTATAATCCATAGATGGTTACTACCATGCACTGATTAGTTTGGGGGATTCAACACATTTCTGAATTTTTGTTTGTAGTGTTTATAATAAAGGCAGCTCTCATACTATATGTTATATGCAACTCTAAAAAATGAAAAAAAAAAAAAGTCGTATTCTTATTAATTTGTAATAAACGTTTAATCCAATAAAGAGTTCGTTAGGAAAATCATTTTCAGTATAATCCTATTATAGGGAGACTTTTTCAGTATCCACAATATACTAATTTTTTTGCCTACGTAATAATGTTATCAATCACATATTATCAATCCTCACATAAAAAAATTATGAATTCATATAATGATTGATAACACTATCACGTTATTAAAATATGGCTACACTAAATTCCGTTTCAATTATATGTAATTTTTGTAAGTTTTTAAGGTTTAATTAATTTTACACTTTTAATGCCTAAATAAAAAAATTATTTATCATTATTTGTAGTTAAAAGAAAACAAAATAAATATATAATCAATAAAATTTATAATCTTAGTAAACCACTACCACCACCATCATTTATCATATTGTCACTATCCTATGTCTCCACCATACTAACGGTCAATCTATAATATATGAGTATAATATTATTTGTATATATTAAAAAATTATTTTTCTATTAATAAGCACATAAAATAATATTTTTATATAATCTTATGTTGTATTGATATAATAAACACATAATATTATTAAGATTTCTATGATTAATAGCTTATAGCTAGAATATTATATATTAGCTCTTATCTTATACAGCATACTAAATCAAACTTAAGCATAGACCCAAATGTTTGAAAATGAATACTCAAAATAGGCCTAATGCATTTAAATTTTTTTTTAATCTTAATCTAAATATTTAAATTTAAATAAGATACTTGTTAAGCTACTGTTTCATTATTAGAACGGTAACACTACAACTTTTTAAAAGAGACTATCCCCCCGTTTGGATGGGATTAATGGGGAGAAAAGTTGCTTTTTTTTAAAAAAATAAGTGATTATTTTTAAAATAGGTGTTTGGATGCAGATTAAAAAAAAGTGCTTATTTTAAAAATAAGCAGAAAACTTGCTTTTCAGAGAAGCAGCAAATATGATGCTTAAAAAATA
>JASKGM010000001.1:19493017-19546964 GCA_034509205.1 Ceratonia siliqua | reverse complement strand
CAGCCACACCTAAAAAATATATTTATTGTTTTTAAATATAGAAATAATTTTATTTAAATAAAATGATTGAAAATAATATATAAAAATATTTTTTATATTATATTTAGATAAAAAAATATTTTATGACATATTTAAAAAATAAATTTTTTGTTAAAATTAAATTTAGAAATATAAAATATATTATTATGAGTTCTTTTTTTAAAATATTTTTTATTATTAAAATTATAAAAAAATGAAGAAATTTGTCCCCTCTCACATGGAAATTGGGAAAGACATTAATAGAAATTGATAAAAAGTATAGGGGTATATATGTACATATGTTATCCTCTCTCTACCGCTAGTAATATTTTTTTTCAAGGAGCAAAAACTAATTTCTCAAAATAGTTGCTCTCTTTTGTTTAGTTTATATTTTTTAATAAATATTTTAAATAAAAGTATTAATTTAAAAAAAAGTGAGTATTTAATATATATATATATATATGTAATTATATAAAATTAATTTTACTAAAAATATATATTTGTTGCTTCATATGTAAAAATATAAAAATATTTTTGTACAGGTAAAATTATTGAAAAATGTGTGTAAAAATATTTTTTAAATTATGTTTGGATAAAAATATATTTTATCATAAATTTTAAAAATTAATTTTTTGTCAAAATTAAATTTAAAATTATAAAATATATTATTAAAAATTCTGATTTTTATTTTTATAAATATAAAATAAAATATTTTATTATAATTTTAGTAAAATTATGAAAAAATAGATAAAATTATAAATAAGATTGATATGAATGAAAATATGTTAACAGTATAGAATATAGAGGTAATATTGTTCATAAAATTTTACCTCTCTTTCACTTAAAATGATTTTTAACCTAAAATAAAATGGCTGTTATTTAATTTTTTTTCCCCTAAAAAAATCAATTGCCAAACACCATTTTACGATAAAAATTTTTTTTTTGCAAAAAAGCAGCTAAACAGGCAATTTGGAAATAAAGCAGTTGCTAAACTGTACTTTGTTCCAAAACATCTTTCTTTCTTCTTTTTTTTAAAAAAATCAGCTTTTAAGGGCAAAAAGCAGTATGGCTTCTGGAAAAACTGGGTAAATTGCTTTTTTTGTTTGAGCGTTTGGATACTATTTTTGGGGAAAATGCAGTTTTGTTGAGGAAAAAAAAAGCAAAAGCAATAAATATGTTTGGGTAATGCTTTTTTTTTTTGGGTGCTTTTTCTGAAAACAAAAAGCATAAAATCAGATTTTAGTATACACTATTTTTTTATGCTTTTGAAAAACAGTAGTTTGAAGTATAAGAGAGCTAATATTTAATGGACAAATATACCCTTATATTATTTATTAAATTCTAGTTATGCCCTTTCTCAAAATTATAATATTTTTCATTTCAAATTTATATTTGTAAAATTAAAAATAAAAATTCTTAATAATATTTTATAAGTTTAAATTTAAGTTTAAAAAAAGTTAAATTTAAAAATTTGTTATAAAGTATTTTTTATCCAAACATTATAAAAAATATTTTTATATACCCTTTCAGTAATTTTATCTATATAAAAATACTCTTATATATTTATATCAAAATACAATAAATCTTTTATTTTAATAAAATTACTTTTATATAATTACTTCCCAACATCAAATATTTTTTTTTTTTCAAATTAGCACTAAACACCTCCTTATCCTCAAAAGCCCAACCAAACGCCTACATCATCTCCTTATGCTTTTTTTTCTTCCCAATCAAACGAGCTGTCAAGTGCGGGGGTGACCCAAAGTTTAAATCCAAATAATAGTAGAGTGAGAATTTGAATAATTGATCTTGAAGTCATCTTAATACTTAACGATACCATCTTTGATATTAAGTACGAAGATGATCTCAAGAATAAGAGCTCAATCATCCACTCTGCTAATTACCTAATTTAAGTGTACTAAACAACTTATTATTATTATAAAAGGTGTATAATTGTTAGCGTAACTAGACTTGATCTAAACTGAAAAATGTTAACAACTTGAATTCAAATACGCTATTCTGCATAGTTTTTGTACAAAAAGATTGTATTATATACTGGATGCATGTTATGACTTTAGTCACTCGACATCTTCCCTCTTGCACCCCTCCCAAACTCTCAAGGGTCAGACTCCATTTTTTAGAGCAGAACTTTTATTTTTCTTAAATAAAAAAATGAAAAGAAAACCCTGATTTCAGCCAATACATTGTTTTTACTTGTTCTTTTTGTTAAAATTATTTGCCCTTTCTAAATGAATAGGCCATATAGGATTATAGATAATCTTATGGAGTCATTTTTGTATAGGCTCAATTTATAGACTCACCAATAAATAGATTTAAAATGGTCCAATTTTGTTAAAAGCGTAATTTTTTATGGTTAATTTTATTTTTGTGTGTCTTGTGATCCATAAATAATGTGGTAGACTATGTTCACTAAAAAAAAAATCAAACTTACGGAAAACTAGAAAAATTAAAGATTTTTTATTAAATACTTTAAAATTTATGCATTCATAATATATTAATTAAATTGTAAGTTGAAAAATAAATGTGAGAATCTGGAATTGCTTGTAATGACAAAAAAAAAACTTAAACTATTCAAAGCTATAACCTTTTTCTGGACGGTCAAAGCAATAATTATTTGCAGCTAACGAACATTTAAAAATCTGTTGGATGAATTCATCTCTTGCCAATTACATAGATGAAGTTAAGTTGCTACCTATTTATTTTTAAATGATTAAGATGTATTATTTTTTTATTATATGTAATTAAATAAATTACATGCTGATCAATTAAAAAGTGAACGAGTTACACAATTTCGGAGCTTGTCTCCAGGATGGATCCAAATTCCAGTTGGGTAGGACAAGAGAAGGCTGCAGCTCAAGACAGTTAGTTACTAGTACATGATTTAGACCCCAATGGCCTGCAAATACCAAAACTATCGACACAGACAATGACACTCAACCTTGAAGCATTCAAACTTTGGACAAGTTCCATTCTATCAAAAGTCTACCCGTGCTCTCATTTGTCAGCTTTCAATTCTCATATCGGCTACTGCCCTTTGCCTTATCGCCCATTGTCGCTCTCCACTCTATTTTCAGTTTGTTTTTATCAATTTGTCGCCGTCCTTCATATAGGACACCCTTATGGCCTTTCTCAATATTCCTTCACTTCTCTCGAATCTTCTCCTATGCTTCTTGTCAGAAATTGAACCCGGAATTGGTTTCAAATTTAGAGCTTTTCGAGAAAAGAAAGAAAGAAAGAAAAAAACCCAGCTTGACATGGATTAGCAGTTGGTGTGAGCTCGATTGAATCGTAGATGTTTGTTAAAACGTTCCTGTTTCACGAAGTTTGTAATTGGAGCGTAATCTTGTAATCTGGTGTTTCACAGGAGAAACTTAGGTAAAAATTATGAAGATTTAGAATTGATATGGGCATAGTGTATCTTTCTATTTGTTTTTACCCTGTGTCGTGCGAAACTGCTATCACACAACAAGGGAAATGGCGACTATTAATTTGTGGTTAGTTCGGATAATCTGATGTACTTCTTTCTGCTCTCTAGAAAACCATATATCTTCATTGATAACTTATCATAGAGCTCAGCAGGGTTGTTTAGATTAGCATTTCTGAAGTTGATTACGAGTACATGTTAGTATTACGGATTACTCAATCGTTTCTTCTCTTGCATTGCGAAGTTGACATTTTTCATCTTCATTTCTTTTTCAACTTCATAAATTAGGCCTTCTTTGAATGTTTCTGATTTTTAATGTGTCAAACTACAGGAAGAGATACCATTTGACGAGTTAGTACTTCTTTGTGTGAGAGGGTTACATTTTGGGGACGATTACTGTAGAGAAGACTTAAATTCCATGATAAATGGCTTCATCTTTGGAGGAGCTTCTTGCAAAGGAAGGATTCAAAGGAAGTAGAAGAATGACAAGGTCGAGATCTTCCTTCCAGTCTGATACTGCAAACGTGCCACGCTACTCTTTCCGCGATCAACAAAAGAGACTTTCTGTATCGAGTGAAAGAATTAAAACAGAGAGGACACAGTCTGATGTCTCCCAATATCAGATTAGAGGTAAATTATTGAATAGCGATACTGCTAAGATCATGAGACCAAGAGATAACCTTTGTAAAAGAGAGAAAATGGATGAAGGACTGAAGAATGAAATTAAGGAGAAACCTTCTAGCAATACCGAGGTAGGTAAGGGATTTGATATAAATTCATCTGAAAATATGCCAAGAAATGAGATAACTGAGGTGAGTGAGAAAGAAGATAACAGAGTTAAAGACATATATTCAAACGAGGTGTCAAATGCAAGGAGAGGGAAAGAGAAGAACGTAAATGAATTTAGGGAAAAGGAAAAATGGAGAGAAATGCCCGACAAGGATGCAAAGGTGGATAAGAGGCATGGCAGTAGTTCCAATTTAAATATGCTTGGACATTTCGGTGGGAATACAAGGAAGAATATAAAACGACAGGGGAACTCCTTCAATAGATCTAATAGCAAAAGCTTTGAAGATAGTGACGAAAAAAATCATGATCATACTGTACAAGCAGCTTCTAATCTAGCTCTTGACGAAGTTGCTGTCCAAGCAATAGTTTCCATACTGAATGGATATATAAAACGTTTTCTAAAAGATGAGGACTTTCGGACTACACTGCGTCACAATTGTTTCTCCTCCTTGAATTTTGTTGAACTGGAAGATGGGAGCAGCACTGAGACCAAAGTAATAAGAAGTCTTGAACAGGCAATTGAGACAATAGAACAAGTTGCTGAGGAACCTGTATCTTCCAAAGATTTGAAAAGAGCCTCATTGCAGCTAAGCATTATTACAGGTTTGAGTTTAAATTATTTGAAGTATGGGTTTACATGTGGGATTCCAAATTACAAGTTGTCAGCCTGTGCTCATCTTTACCTCAGTGTGGCGTATAAGATACAGAGAAAAGATAAGGTTTCAGCAAAGCATCTTTTGCAAGTGTTTTGTGATTCACCTTTTCAGGCGCGGACAACATTGTTGCCAGAACTGTGGGAGTATCTATTTTCTCCTCATTTTTCCCATTTGAAGGCATGGTACAATAAGGAAGCCGATATTCTAGCAGATAGGCCCAGTAGAACAAGAAAACTGAATCTTCTTCAAAAAGTTTACAATGAACATTTGGATTCTGGAACTTATACCTTTGCTGTATACTACAAAGACTGGCTCACTGAAGAAGTAGAAGCTCCATCTATTCCTTCTATCAGCATTCCATCAATCTCTATCACGGGAAGTCAGAAAGAAAGTTCACTTGGTCGTTCTTCAGAGCTTTCTAGCTCCATTGATCCATTCTCACCACAATCAATGATCAGCAAAAAACTTTATGAATCTGTCTTTGGTAGGTTGAGTCAACCTGGAATTGATGAAGATGAAGATAATGAGGAGGATAGTGACCTAGATACTTGTATGAGAGGCTCTGAAGGTTCAACTACTGTTGAACAAACATTAATATATGCGTCTGAAGTGGTTAAATATACTGATCAAGATGTTGAAGAAGATTTTAATAAAAATGTACCAGTTGTTGCGTGGCATCCTGTAAGTTTTTTGCTGTCTCAATTTTTTCTTTCCATCTTATGCTTTAGTCTGCATTACTATAGCTTTTTTCTCAACTTTTTTGTTTCTTCTCTCACTCTACCTCTCACATAATATCAAATCGTCAGTAATATTTAACATTTTTGTAGCAGCAAGGAATCTCAATGATGGATGAAGAACAGAGAGAAAGAAATCTCAATGGTGACATTGGTTACTCTTTCATACCCGCACAAACTAATGTATACAGCCACATGATAGATTCTAAAGAAAATGAACTTACTCTTGAAAACGTAAAAAGATCTAATTTGGAAATGCGAAGCGCCAAAAGCTCTTTTGATCCCACTGTTTCACAGTCCAGTGAGAAATTCGTCTCCAGCTCTGCTGTAAATGTAATGTTCTCTTGACTTTTAGCTTTTGTCTGAGAGTGCATTATGTTATTTATTTCAAGTGGCCTTCTCTAATCCATTAACTTTCAAATGCAGCCAATTAATATAAGTTCTTCTCTTGAAGGTAAGAAAAACAATGTTTCATTAATTGATTTCCTTCAGATAGCTTAGTTTTTGTTAAATTTTAGTTTTCTTTGAAGAGAGGTAACTGGACTACATAAACTTTTTTATGCAGGATTATATTTTCCAAGCATTCCACAGGAATTTATTTGTCCTCTAACTGGAAATCTGTTTGAGGAACCAGTCACTATAGAGACTGGTCAAACCTTCGAACGAGCAGCCATCAAGGCATGGTTTGAAAAGGGAAACAGAACATGTCCTGTAACAGGAACTACTTTAGATTGTGCAGCCATGCCACTAACCAACCTTGTTTTGAAGCGTTTGATTCATAATTGGAAGTCAGAACATTTAAGTCGATTCCTGGATTCTGCTTCTCAAATCTTGGAAAATTCAAGGAAACCTAAATTAAAACCTAGGGATGAGGTTGCTGTTTTCAAATTAGAGCGTCTTTTCACTTTGTTAAATGAAGAGGACAAAATAACTTATGCCAAGCATCTCATCTCTTTAGGGTTTCTATCATTTCTTCTTACGAGGTTTGAATTGGGAAATTTGGAAGAGAAAACACAGGTGGTGGCACTCTTGCTAAATTGTATTGAAGCAGACTCTTGTTGCATATATCATATAACAAGAGATATTAACAAAAAAGGTCTTCTTGAGCTTCTTCACAGCAAGGATGTTACTTCAAGAACAAACACAATATTATTGCTTACTGAACATTTAGCACTGAAGAGGTGAGTATGATCATATTTTGGTATTCAACTTCCCAGGAGCCCCTTTTTTGCTTTCTAATTTTGTGAAGCTTATAGGTCATATTGACTAGGAAAACCAAAGGCAAATAAGCAGGAATTTGAACATTGTAATATCTAGTTTTTGTTTTTTCTTTCCTCCTTTTGCAGTTAATGCTCTTCCTCTTTCAAACTTTTTTCTTCTTATAGTTTGATGGATCCATTGGCATGCTGCCCAAGAATACAGCTAGCATACAAGTAGATATACCTCCAAAAAGGAAAACCATTAGTCTTATTTATATCACAAAAAGATGTTAGGACATATAGGACACACAATGATCTGAACATGCCTCTTTATTTGTTATTGGTGTAACACATCTTTTGTCTGTTGTTTAAAAGGAAAAATAAAGGATTTTATGAATTTGTTGGTTGACCAGTTCTTATCTAGCAAAGTCTAGTAAAAATAAAAGAAACTGAAATGGATAACATGGAAGGAGAAATTTGGTGATACTTATTTTTGGGTTTAATTTTTTAGCAATTACAAACATGCTGCAAAAAGTTGGGATAGTTCTCAGGTTTGGAAGCATGGTAATCATCAAAGTCCACTTATTGCCTTCTTTTAGTTATAAGTGGCATTGCAAAATAATTTATTGTTTACTTCATTTCCTTGCAGTTTGTCTGATGTGTCGAATTTAGAACTTTTTTTATCACTGGGTTTATACTCTGATTAGAAGTCTCTTACCATTTCATGCTTTTTTTTGGTTGGTTCATTAATATGTATGTGACCAAATAAAACATGGATTGTAATCTTTCTCTTTGATATCTTAACAATAACTCTGTGATGAAGCACTTGTTTTCTTAATAGGTAATTTCTTACAACATGACTTTAGTTTAAATGATAGCCTCATTTATCAATATTCATTTTGCAAGAAACTTTTCTTCCATCTTTGGACTTCCAACTATTCAAGGGAATAACCTAATAAAATATCCTGTTCTGCACAGATATTGTTGTTGTTTTTCAGTGGCTGTTTGTCTTTCAATTTCAAATGTTTTGAGGCTTCTTGTAATATGTTGTTTAATCAATGGGTATTTTCAAAAAGTAACATTTTGCATCCAATTTTAACTAATGCCACCCCTTTTTCTACAATAATAAATGAGGTTTTTGAAGTCTAAACTTTTGTGTAATTGCCCAAACTGGAAAATAGTTGTGGGACAACCAAAAATTAGAAAACAAAATAGGTGGACACATGAATTCGAAAAAAGGGTACTAACATTTATAGACTTTATTATTTGAGGAGTGGATAGGAACCCACTTGCAAGAAAGAAGAATATTTCAAAGAACCACCGCTTTAAAAGGTTAACCAACAGGATCCAATAATGGTTTTATAACTGTAACATGCTCCGAAAGCCCGTGGGATTAATATGCAGACCATTTATGGACTTCGACCTTGTACTGAAGTAAACTCTGCTTTATAGTGAGAAGTATTTGTAAAGCAAGGATTGAATATTAAACGAGTTGGTCAACTAGGCTTTAATATGATGACAATTCTCAACTTGATTTAAAAGTTGTTAAAGTAAGGGCCCCATTTTGCTTTTTATAACTCTACCAGAATAAATTATTGTCAGTTGTTTCTCCTTTCCATATCCTGGATATCATATCCTGCCGAAGAATATGTAGTTATAAACTATGGTGATGTCGTGTTGGATAAATTGTTGAGGGATAACACATCAGGCACTAAATAGAGTTTGAAGATCATTTATATCTAATTCTTTTTTCAACTGTTAATTGCTTGACTACTTTTTTGTAGAAGAAAGGATGTTACTTCATTCTTAAGTGGCTTGAAGGATGAAGATGTATTTATTACAATGTATGTTCTCCTCATGTATCTCAAGAATTGTCCACCACATCAAAAACCCCTAATTGCTGTCCTTTTGTTGCACTTTGATCTACTGGTATGTTCCAATAATCTTGAAAATTTTTATCCTGGTTTCCTCATTATGCTTACTCAATGTCAGTTTTCTTGTACCATCATTTGAAATAATCTCGACTGGTCTACCATGAAGGGCATGGAGGGATGAGGCAACTTTTTGTACCCTAAAATGTCTTAGAATTCAATTTTATATTCTTTATTAAATTAACATTTAAATGTTGGAATCTTGTGACTGGGACTTGTCAAATCTTTCCCTATTTCAATATATTTGTATTAATATAATTCTAAAATATTTGGTAAAGTAGTGAATAATTTCTTTAACATACAGTTGCTTGCCTGAAAAAAAAAACATATAATTCGACTATTCTGTAATTGTAGTTAGCACTATCTTGCTGAAGATAGTGCTTTTGACATGCTTTTGACATTTGAAAATTATTGTATATGATTACTGGAACACATAATCCATATAAGAGAATATACGTGCATTTTAAATGTTACAAAATCATATATGTTTATCAATGTGTTTAAGGGAAGCAACTGCATTAGCAACTTGCCAATCTCTTGTCTTCTTTCTCACCTCTCCCTCTTTCTTGTTCGGGCAAAATTGTAAAAACATCAAAAGATACTAATAGAACAAACACCTGAAACCTGAAGAAGAAATGGTAGTTCTTCATGTATCTGCACGTCTTGTTTATTTTTACCTCCTTAGTTACATGTATGATGTTGAGGTTCCTTTTGCTTAATACTTCCTATCTCATATGACAACTGATCCTAACCTAGCAGCTTGCACTTTGTTTCTTCATTAATCATATTTCTTCGTCATAGTTAGTAAGCTATTTTGCAAACTTTTATACTTGAGCAGTTTACACAATCAATGAATATTCAATATCAATTAATTAAAGTGGGAATGGTTGGCCTTGATCTTTCCTGCAAATTTTGTCATGAAAGCAAGGAATGGAATTATTAGCAAGAATAAAGGATCACAAATATAAGCATAGATTTCAAATGAAGGGTGACATCTGATAAAATTATTGCTGAAAATATCTATCTGGTTTCTCCTTGTGATATACCTTTTGTCACTGTGATCCTCCAACCAACCATTGAAACATGAAAGAAAGCTGGGTTTGCTACTAAAATTATTCTGCTGTTCCTGTCTCCTGTTGAGTGCACAACATTTAGAAGGTCTGTTGTATCCTGGAAAGATTGTCGTTGTTGTGTCTTTGCACGGTATAAAGACACGAATAATCTTTTGAGAACAATGAAATACACATATCAGACATTCGAATTATTATTGTTTTTTATTCTTCACAGTCTCCATCAATATTTTACAACAAGCAATTCTTTGTCTTGCTGTTTCATTGGCTATGACAAGTTTACACTGCAGGTTAAGCCTAAAAAATATAGCATATACAGAGAGGAAGCTGTGAATTCCATTGCAGTGGCTCTTGATGCCAGCTTAAATGATGAGAAGATCCGAGAAAAGTGTTGTAGAGCACTTTTTATCTTGGGAGGGCATTTTTCTTCCACTGGAATGATACTGTTGGAGAGTAGCATTTTAAAGCAAGCGAGATATAAAAATGATGCTTCAGAAGTCAAAACTCCTGACCATGAGGAAGGGGGTTTATTATGGGATGGCACCATTTTATTGGTAAGTTTGCTGTGTAACGTTAGTTTATCATCTCTTAGGGTCTTTCTTTGTATTATTTCAACATTTATAAGAAATGATGCTTCGTTGAAATTTTTTATAGTATGCACATAATGACAACTAGTATTCCAATTGTCCAACCTCCTCATTTCTTGTATCTTTAAAATAGCTGAGCCAGAATAGTGCTTACTTTACTGTTGTTTAATGCTTTCCACAACCTTCTCATGGTTTTTTCATCACCATTTACAAGTTTCTATCTTTATATGATTACATTAATGTGAATCAAATTCGTTAGAAAAAATATACTAACTTTGTGCATTAAAGGTGAAATCCCTAAGATAGGGCAAGCAACCCTAATGCAACTAGGACAACCAACCGAAACCTAAGACTCAAGAAGTCCTAATTCAGAATAAGAAATAAATAATAATAATCCTACTAGTGATAAGATATCTAAAGACCCAAATAACTAAACCTTAAATACCTAAATTAAGAATATAAACCCCTAGTTCACAAATTTCAAACCTCTAATCCCAAGTCACTATTACATCTTAAATTAATCCAAATAACATAATTAATATTCTCTAATATTGCATCATTCTCTCATTGTTGGAGAAAACTTATCCTTGACTTTTGAGGTGGAGAAGTAAAAGATAAGGACAGTGGGTAGTGGTAGCAAGGATGGAAACAGGAAGGGGTGGGAGTAGTAACTGCAGGATCAATTTCATATTCTTATGTGCTTTGGGAATAACAAAATCGATATGAAAGTTACTTTGACTTTCATAGGCTTCATATCATAAACTTGTAAAATGTGAAAATGAATGGGACAAAGTTTCCACAATATTAGTATTCTTTAGTGCTTAGTTTTTATAGGCTAAAGCATCTGTAGTTTATACTTTTCAGTATATAGAATACAGCCCCTTGGCATGTGTGTTTCAATGATATATAAAATACTTGGCATGTAGATATGGAGGTCCATTTATGAATTCTATCACGAACCCCTTCAATCATTATGGATGATATACTTATATTCTGACAAAATCAAATTGACACGCCAGCTTATAGGTTTATCAAAGTGAATCAAATGCAGAACGACTTTACTCTATTATCATGCAACTCTTGTTTCTTACATGAATCACTTGATGTAGCTTGCCTGATATTCTTAATTAAAACCACAGGAAGAGGAAGAAGAAATGAGCAAAGAGTGGTTGGTGAGCTTGTTAGAATTGATGATTGCTGATGGAGAAAGCGCATTTTTGAAAACTATTTCTAGATGTTTAGACTCTAGACTCCCTGATTTGGTTAGGATGTGTCTAATAACCGTTACATGGCTGAGCTCCTCTCTTTCTATGCTATGTAATGCTGGATTACACCTTCCTGTCTTCTTAGCCATCATTTCTCAGATGAAAGGAGTCCTGGAAAATGGAGAACTTGAACTCAAGATGCTTGCTTCTATGTCCTTGCTTAATTTCAGTAAAATATCAGGTTTGATACCTTTCTCTTTTCTGTTATATTTTTGTTAAAAAATATGCTATTTTTGGAACTATTGCAGACAACTATCATTTTAAATGCAAAAGAGGGGGACAAATAAAGCCTTTATATAGTATTGTCAAGTATCAGTATAACTTGATGTCACATTCACAGCCTGTCTTTATGATTATGAGCCAAGCCTGGTAGCTTCATAGAATTCAACACATGAAGGAAACTATATATCAATTGAACTGGCTTAATCCAGTAAGTAGTAAAACATCTAAAAATAATAACAGTTCTCGTAAACACACTCAAAGCTCAAATTTCCAAAAAATCTCCATGAATAACTAAAGCTCTGATACTCACATACTCAATTTGCTAATAAATTTTGTATTTATTTATATTTAATTTTTTCCAAAACAATTTTCTCGTAGCCTTATTGATTATGAAGATTCTCATAACTATAGCCTAGCCACTCAAACTTATCACAGGACCATTACATTGGGTTTTAGATTTTTAGACCTTCAATAGATATCAAAGATGTTTTCCTACACACAATCCAGTGAGAACCAATATTACACAAATGATACATACAAAGATTACCTTGATTGGATTCAAAATACAACAATGAGTTTATATATATATATATATATATATTATTAACTTTGGCTTTGATAAATAGAAAATTAATATAAAATTTAAAATGCACGATTTAAAATTCAATTACAACAATATGTTTATGCTATTCTCTAGCAGCAAGCATTGTAGTTAGCACTCACAGTTGTATACTACCAACTAGGTTCAATTACATACCTTTCATGTATATGTGATACCGAACTTAACTAATCAACTGCTGACGTGGTGTCATTAATTGATGTGGTAATGAGGTGGCAATTGTGGCTTTCTATGTTGCACCGATATTGACACTAGTATTTGATATGATATATTACGGTACGTCTATACGACCAATTTCTTAAAAATTAGAATACGTGATACGTTAGGATATTACCTAGCAAATAGCATATATGTTGGGATAATATTTGTAAGATTGCTGAGATTGTGAAAAAGCCTTTGATAATGGGATATAAATTCTCTATTAATCCATTTCAAATGAGTGGTCTTTATGGGAAAGCTTCATACAATGATTTTAATATGAAGCAAGTTGTTCGGAAATATAGAAGTGTAGTTGATATGGATGGAGTTACTGGAATGGGTGATGCAAGAGTATGGTACGCATATCAGTATTTGATACGAGTATGATACGGATACGCTACCATTTTCGAAGTATTAGTGCATCATAGGTGGCTTCTGATGTTAAGAGTCTAATGGATATGATCCAGAATTTTAGCCTTGGCCAGCCAATTTCAAAGTAATTAAGTCTTGCATTTAGGAGTAATACCTCTAGTTTTGGAAGCTAGCTTTTATGATAATTGTGAATCTCCATCTTCTGAACTCTTGTATTTCCTTAGCAGGAACTTCTCGGAATCCTTTCAATTCTAGGCTTCTCTAAACTCTTGTATCATCTTCCTTAAGTTCACTGTAACTTCTGGAAGTTTTCTTTGATTGAATTCAATAAATATTTTATTGTTTCCAAATCCAATTGTGTTTGCTGTATCAATATGTGAAACTATCTAATTTGTGAAGAGCAAAATAAATGTCCAACTTAGTGAATTTTTTGTTACAATATGAACTTGAATAAACCTTCTTCATTTAGTACCTTGAACCCACAAAACACATATGTTCCATAGTCTAAAACTAATTACCATCACTTCTTTACTAATAAAGAAAAATGTATCTCTCTGGAGATATACAATGAGATTATATAAAACTGGTCTTTTAGGACCTTTCCACATGAGTGATAAATCCACTTTCTTTCTTTTGAATTAACTAAACTTCTTTGTTGGTGCAAATGCAAATACATATACACATACAGATTATGATCAATTGACACTAGGGTAAGATGTACTAATCTTAAAATATTAATGAACTTTTGACAAATTTCTTGAATCTCTACAGTGAATTTTGAGCATTAAATTGTAATGATCATACACGTCAAATTTCATATTTGTCACATATCAATAAAGTACTAGATCCAATTCAAAAGGTGGCTTTCTTTTTTTACAAAAAAGATAAAAGTTTTCTTCTAATTGCAGATTATAATATCTTTAATTCCAGACGACTAGTAACTTACCATGTGATACTCCTTTGTTTTTGTACATCATTTTTTCCCTTGGATCTACTACTTTGTAATTTCATATCAGGAATTTTTCAATAAATATAATGTGTTATATAGAAAATATTTGTGTTTTTATATTTTCATATATGATAAATCATATATGTTTCTGGAATTCATTGTATTCAATTAGGATTACCTGCTAATACCACCTACCAGTTGAGAACTTTTTCATTCTTCTTCCCCATATCTTCTCCTGTAACTACCCCCATTTTCAGTTGATCTTTAATGCAGGAATGTTTGGAACGTAGGGTGGAAAGAAGATTTTGTATGATGATGTATAAATGCATGTGCAGTTCCATTAATTTGGAGAATTTGTATTCTCTTCTTTAATACTATGTGACCTGTATATTGCAGAATGCAGAACACTTTTGATGACTATGTCAGAAGATATTGCTGCCCCTCTTCATAGACTCGCTAACGTAACTTGGACTGCAAAGGAGTTACATGCCATTGTTTCTGGAGAGGATCTGTAACATTTTTGGAAATATATGCTAGTCTTCTTATTTCCATGAGTTCCAATTTTTATTTTGTCCATTTTTTCTTTTAGCAAGTGTACGCTTCTTCTGAAAAGCCTTGGCATTCTCAACATTGTAGATCCCTATCAACAAAAACTATATGTTTATTTCATTGGCTTTTTTTTCTTTATATTGAATCGGGTAAACAAACATTTGGGGAAAAGAGTCAGACCCTAGGATTTGGGTCATTGACAATATCAGAAGTTTCCATAAGGTTGGGACCTAGGATATATTTCACACTGATATAGGAAAAATCAAATTGTATTCAGAAACACAAATATGGAAATGAATAAGTACAAAGATAGAAATCCATAATCTCAAACAGAGACTGAGGAATTCTAATGACAGAGAGTCCTAAAAAAGAAAGAACCCCAAGAGCCCAAGCTTAAAAAAAATGACAGTACAAGATACAATTTCAGAGAATGAATCTACTCTAACCCGTATCTAGTCTTATATAGCAACTTCCACTTCATTCTTCTGTTATTATTTCCATTTTGATATAATGGTCTCCACGTCATAAGCTACATCACGAGCATTGCATATATCATTCTTTAAAGTCTCTTAGTCAAATAATGGTTATAACCATTTATTCCATATCAAAACCCTTTCCCTAAAAACGAACTTGACCTCAAGGCCGAAAGTGGGAAATTTCTGCAGAATGTCGTAGCAGAATTCCCAGGAAGCGTCTTCCTCTGGTTGGCTCTGCCATTTAATCAAAACTCTTGTAACAGCCTAACCATGGCGATTAACCACGGTTTGATCAACGATGCATTTAGGTTCCTTAGTAATTCCCAAGGCATCATAGGGAAGTAGAGGTAGATGAGTCGAAAGGGGCAAAGTGCCAATGTGTTTCTTAAGCTAAGAGACATGAAAGGTGGGATGGATACGAGTACCCTCTGGTAAGGCAAGCGTGTAGGCAACATCTCTCACCTTATGGAGCACTGGATAAAGGCCAAAGTAGCGAGATGAAAGCTTGTTATTAGGTCTATGGATCAATGAAGATTACTGATAAGGTTGAAGCTTTAAGTAAACATAATCTCCCACTTAGAATGTCCTCTCTGAACAATTCCTATCAATAATAAACGTATCCGGTTTTGTGCTAGTCGAAGATGAAACTTGAGAATATTAATCATATCTTCCTGAGCCTTCAAACTGCGATCCACCATATCGACATTAGTTTCACCCTGCAAGTATGGTAAATAAATAGGAGGTGGTTGCCTATAGATAATTTCATAACGGGTAGTCTTAGTAGCTGTGTGGTAAGTGGTATTATACCACCATTCGGCAAGTGGCAGCCATTTAGACCATGTTAAGGGATTGTCAACACATATACAGTGCAAATAAGTTTCCAAGCAGCGATTTACAACCTCAAATTGCCCATCCATTTGAGGATGATAGGTAGTAGAAAAATGTAATTAAACTCCTTAACACTGAAATAAGGTTTGCCAAAATGTGCTGAGGAAGATAGCATTGTGATCAAAAGTGATAGACTTAGGGAGGCCGTGGAGTTTGTAGACATTATCAAGGAAACATTGGGTTACATTAGATGCTATAAATGGATGAGACAATGGCATAAAGTGAGCAGCCTTGGAAATGTGATCCACTACAACCAAAATAGTAGTGTACCCATTAGAGAGCAGAAAACACTCTACAAAATCCATGGTAAAATCAAACTAAACCCCTTGAGAAATGAGTAAGGGCTGTAATAACCCTAAAGAAGCTAAATCATCATATTTACAGGTTTGGCATACTGAACATTCTTGCACAAATTGCTTGATATCTTGGGACGTACCCTTCAAGTAAAAGAGGGACTGGATTCTTTGCAAGGTTGCATCTATGCCCCGAATGTCCCCCCACTGCATCAGCATGCAACCATTCCAAGAGTTTGCGTTTGACAGTAGGATCATTACTCACCACTAACTTTGTTTTTCATCAGAGTTCATTATGTGCCCAAGTGTAGTGCCTGTGAGTGGTCTGATTATTTTGTAAGTCTACTATAATTTTCTGTATATGAGGATCATTGGCCCAACTATCCTGAATCAATTTCATCAAATTAGATTAGATGGTACAAAGCACCAAGGAATAACTCACTTCTTGTAATTTGAGATAAAGCATATGTTACTCTATTTTCTTTCCCTTGCTTGTATTGTATTTCAAAATTGAATTCCATCAGTTTAGCAACCCATCATTGCTGGATATGTGTAGTTAACCTTTGATGGAGCAAGTATGGCAAGCTACGTTGGTTAATTTTAAGAATAAAATGTTGATTCAGTAAATAATGCCTCCACTTTTGC
Organism: Ceratonia siliqua; assembly: GCA_034509205.1. Lineage (NCBI taxonomy): Eukaryota > Viridiplantae > Streptophyta > Magnoliopsida > Fabales > Fabaceae > Ceratonia > Ceratonia siliqua. The sequence goes on along the minus strand of JASKGM010000001.1, from coordinate 19,530,059 downwards.
ACTGCAAACAAGACTGCTAGTAATTCCTTATCATAAACAGAGAGAGCCTGTTGTCTTGGTCACAAAGTCTTATTGATAAAGGCAATATGATGATGATTTTGTAGTAATACTGCCCCAATGCTATAGTTGCTAACATCTGTTTCCATAATAAAAGCTTGAGAAAAATCAGGCAGTGCTAACACTAGGGAAGTTGTTAAGCGATTTTAAAGTTTTCAAATACAACTTCAACTTCTTTGTTCCATAGAAAGATGTCTTTCTTTAAGATATCAGTCCAAGGCTTAGCAATGATGCGATACCCCTTAACAAATAGTTTATAATAGCCAGCTAACCCCAAGAAACTCCTTAATTGCTTAATATCTTTAAGACAAGGCCATTGACTTATCGCTGTAATTTTAGATGGATAAGTGGATATACCTTTTTTGGTAATGTAGTGTTATAAGTATTCACCCCATGTAACCTCAAAAAAACATTTACTATGTTTTGCAAGTAATTGGTGTTGTCTGATTAGAAAAAAATACCTTTTGTAAATGATAAACATAATCCTTAATTAACTGGCTATAAATCAGAATGTCATAAAAAAAAACTAACAAATTTTCTGCGATGCATTCTGAAAACTGAATGAGTGTTGAAAGGTAACTGGAGCATTGGTAAGGCCAAATGGCATAACCAAATACTCATAGTGACCTGAATGAGTCTTAAAGGTAGTCTTATGAACATCTTCATGCTTCATTCTCACTTGATTATAGCATGCCCGAAGGTCAATCCTGGAAAAGATTGAAGCCCCTCCTAACTTATCCATAAGCTCTTCCACTAAGGGAATGAGAAATATATCATTAACTATATTTTTGTTTAATTCCTAATAATCCACACAAAGCCTCCAAGAACCATCCAGTTTTTCCTACTAGCACCACATAGGAAGCATATGGACTGTTACTGTTTTGAATAATGCCATTATTCGACATTTCACCTACCATTTTGTCAATTATGTCCTTTTGATATGATGGGTATAGATATGGCCATTTATTTACAGGATTGGCTCCTTGGATTAGTGTAATATAATGATTTTGGTTCTTTCTGAATGGTGGCAAAGAATGTGGTTTTTAAAAAAGATCATTAAATTCCATGAGTAATGATCCAATATGGGAAGGCATCTCAATTTCTGCAGTTGCAGCATGTGTAGTTTAGGCATTAAGGGTTCCATTACTCCCAGAGTTACTGGCTGTACACAAGTGTGTCATGGCCAATTGAGCATTATGTCCTAACAACTTATTAAGCTGTTGAGGTTTGATTGTTATGATGGCAGCAGTGGAACTCCCTCTCAAAACATGCATTTTTCCCTTTGTGGTAAATTCCATAATAAGCCTACTAAAATCCCAGATTATGGGTTTAGGTGTAACTCCATTGAACTCCTAACACCATGTCACAATAGGACAATGGTAGAATCATCATATCAGCCTGAAACATTGTGTTTTGAAGCTGCCATTTAAAATTTCTGACCATGGTTGATATATATAGTTTGCTTCCATCAGCCATTGAAGCTGAGAGCAACTCAGAAGATTGCAATTTACAACCTAATTTATGATTTATCTTCTCATTTGGAAAATTAAGAGTACTCTCACTATCAATCAATATGTGTAATGGTTCCTGTTTATGAAATCCTGTAGTTCTCATGGTTTGGTAGTTAGTTATTCTTATCAGCGCATGTAAATAGATCCTAGGATAGTCTGCATTGTCTTCCTCTTCCCTTACTTCTGGTACATCTACTTCCATATATTCTAACAGCTCATCCTCCAATTCTAGTTGATACAATTGAGCCTTCTTATGTTTTAATGCATGCCCTGGAGTGTAAGGCTCATCAAACATAAAATACAGGCCTTTAGATCTCCTCTCATTCATTTCAGCATAAGACAAGGGTTTAGTTTTAGTTGAACCAGTAGAAGAGTTAACAGTATTAGTTGGTTTTAGTAGTAATAGAGCTTTATAATTTGCATTCTGAAATGAGTTGAAGTTTTGAACTCTAAATTCAGTCTTAGTATTAGATTAAACAATTTTTTGTTGTGGTCAACTTGTAGTTTTTGGAATGTTATTGGAATTACCAAATGCTTCATGTAATTTAGCCAAATTATAAGCTTACCTTATAGTTTTTGGTTGAAACATTCTACAGTGTATTTGAATATCAACCTTTAGTCCCATCAAAAAGCAATTGACCTTGTAATCTTTAGGCAGATTTACTCTAGTCAAAACTGTGTCAAATTCATCATGATAATCCTGAACTGTTCCTATCTGATGTAGTCTCTTTAATTCAGACATAGGATAATCATAAATTACTCTAAATATATCATACACTGTCTTAATGAACTCATTCCAGCTAGGCAAAGATGCTGTTAACATGGATTTAGCAAAAGCATAGTACCACTGTAACGCTTTCCTCTCCAAATGAATTACAGCCAGTCTAACTCTCATGTGATAAGGTGTGTTATCAATTAGAAATAATTGTTCACATTGAAATATCCATTCTCTCACTTTATCACCTCTGAACTTTGGAAAGTCAATTCTTGCTAATCTATATGCATAATAAGATTGGCTATTTGATTGAAAGGTAATTCTAGGATTACCTTTAGGAGGAACACCTGGTCCAAGTACACATGATGCAGATTCGCTACTAACATCTTCCTTTTCCTTATGTTTAGCCACATGATCATCATTTGCTTAAGAGCATCAAACATTTCTGCCATTCTTCCTTCGATCCTTCCTTTGATCGCAGTCAATTTCTTGTTAATTGCATCCTCCATTGCACGATAGTTATTTGCATTCGAGTTGCCTCCACCATTAGGTCTAAGGTAATTTGGCTTTGACACCAATTTGAACAAGTACAGGGATAGAAATCCAAAATCTCAAACAGAGACTAAGGAACTCCAATGACAGAGAGTCCTAAAAAAGAAAGACCCCGAGAGCCCCAGCTTACAAAAAAAGAGAGTACAAGATACACTTCCATAGAATGAATCTACTCTAACCAGTATCTAGTCTTATATAGCAACTTCCACTTCATTCTTCTATTATTATTTCCATTCTAATATAACGGCAGCCACGTCATACGCCCCATCACGAGCATTGCACATGTCATTCTTTAAATAACGATTATAAAAATTTATTCCATATCACACACTATAAAGTGACTATAGAATTAGATCATTGTGTTGTTAAGAGGCCTTTAAAAATATGATATAGAAATTTGTAAAGTCAGTTACAGAAAACTTTGTGAATGAATCATATTTCTTTATCCTTAACTATGCCAAACTAAATTTAGTACTATTAATACATAATCCCTATAAAGTAACTGACCTCATATACTTTTGTTATTATATATTTTATGTATTTTATTTATTTCTTTCTCTGTACACTAGCTACCCTTCTATACATAGCATAAAAGTTGCACAGCTTTAATTTTTCTCTCTCTCGGTTAGGTATACATATTGAGTTTAAATGTATTCAAGAAACAGATAGAAAACATATACAAGTTATCTCCCTCATTTCTACCTCTATGTTTTGTGTTATGCTTCTTCTTTCTTTTCTGCAGCAACCATCATATTCTCATGGTATCAAATCCTATTAACCAAGAGTTTCCATTAAAAGTCTTTGCTCACTAAAATATGTCTTCCACTACATTACCCACTATACCTCCCCCTGAAAACTCAAACTGCAATTCTCCTTCTCAAATGTATTTCCAAAATCAGAATACCTCAGTTCCTTTACCCACTATATCTTATCCTCTCAACATTAAACTTGAAGAGGGCAACTATGGTCTTTGGAAGAGTCAACTCTTAAATGTCATATATGCAAATGGATTAGAAGACTTCATCTCATTTGAGTACAAATCTCCTCCTCAATTTCTTGATGAAAACATAGCTAGGATAAATTCAGAGTTTAAATAATGGCATTGGTTGAACCAACTACTAATGAGTTGGTTCTATCCTTCCATTACTCTAAAACTAATGAGACACACTGTGGGTTTCTCCACAGTCACTAAAATTTGGGAATCTCTCCATCGAAGGTATGAATCCTCTTCTACTACAAGAGTTTTAAGCATTCGACCTCAACTTAAACAAAAGTGGCAACTTCATCACTCAGTATTTGGAAAATATAAAAACTCTAACCTACAAACTTATGCAGTTGGGGAACCACTCTCCTACAAAGATCACTTTGGCTATCTTCTTGAGGGGTTGCCTGCAGAATATGACCCATTTGTGACAGTTGTATACAACCGCTCAGACCAGTCATCGATTAAACATGTGCAAAGTTTGCTCTTGTAGTTTAAAATTTGCCGAGAAAGATTCCACCTTTCAGAGCTCAAATGAGCAAACTGAACTTTGGAAATAGCTCTAAAGGTAACTAATCCCAGTCTAATCACAACTCACCTGCCCAGTATTATTCCTCCATGCCGCGCCATCAAGCTATCAGCCCTAACCCTTCACCAACATCAAGCGTACTCAAGCACCCACTAGGACAAAATCCGAACCTAACTAGTAACCCATCCAATCATAAGCTCAAACTTTAAATATGCTTCAAGGTGGGATATACAGCTGCAAAGTGTTACCACCATTTGCATCCAACCTACTAGACCCTACCTCAAGCTAGCCTACCAAGCCCAAATATCCAATCATTCCAACAATAACACATTTCCTCTGGAACTCCTCTCTCAGCCTACCTCTCCACATCTAAAGCCATCCACAACTCAAACTGCAAATCCATCTCTCTACTATGGTGAAACCTCATCTCAACAACTGACCACAACCTTGGGCAACTTAGAAGAATTGATACTTAATAGTGGTGTCACTCACGTTCAAACCATCACTCCATACCAAAGTACATCGTCTATTACAGTAGTAAGTGGTAAGAAAATTCCTATCACTCACATTGGCACTAAAATGTTGCTTACTTCTGCAAAAAAGTATGACACTTTCTAATTTGCTCATCACACCTCAAGCATCACACAATCAAAATTGTGTCATGATAACAATACTTATGTTGAATTTCACCCTGATTTCTTCTTGTCAAGGATTGAAACTCTCACCAAACTCTTTTCACTGGACGTACTAAACATGGCCTCTACACTATCAGTTTAACGCCCAGTACTAACCAACATCTTACTACGACTTCACCAATACTAGCCCATCAGTCTTTTCCCATTCAAGCTCTCAACTCTACCTCCAAAATTTCTAATGTGTTTTAACTTTGGCATGCTAGATTAGGACATACTGCAAGAAAATTGTAACTCAAATTTTAACTCAATGTAATGTTCCTTGTATTAATATTAATGACCAATATTTCTGTCATGCCTTCTTGCTATCAAAGCACCATCGTCTTCCTTTTACATCATCTGAATCCAAGACCACAAAACCATTTGAACTCATTCACATGGACTTGTGGGGACCCTTCCCAGTTAAATCAATCACTAGTGCTCAGTATTTTTTACTTATTGTTGATGATTATTCAAGACACATGTGGATCTATTTTTTAAACACTAAAGATCAAACTTTTAACACATGTAATCAATTTCACACCTTTGTTTCCACCTAGTACAATGCTAAAATCAAAACTGTTAAATTCGATTGGGGAGGGGAATTTAGACCTCTACACAAATAATTCAATCAATTTGGCATCCACCATCAAATATCCTGCCCATAGACCCCTCAACAAAGTGGAAGAGTAGAGAAGCGAAACCGACAAGTTGTAGAAGTGGGACAAACCTTGCTTGCTCCTACCCATATGCTTAAAAACTATTAGCCATATGCCTGCTAACAGACTTCCCACTAAACTACTCCACAAAAAATCTCTATTTGAACTTCCCCACAATCAACCTCCCATATATTATACTATTCGAGTGCTTGGGTGTAGCTGCTACCCTTTCCTAAGACCCTTTAACTGCCATAAACTTGACTATCATACAAATAAATACATATTCCAAGGACATAGTAGACATCATAAAGAATATCTATGTCTTCACAAAGATTCAAGAAAAATTTATATTTCTAGCGATGTCATTTTCAATGAACATGAATTTCATTTTTTATCTGAACATAACCATGCCTCCCCTTCCAACCACTCATAGGAAAACCAACCCAATGACTTCAACCCTACTAGTCCCATAATTCCCTTAACTCATCCATGGCATCCCAACAACACAGATTCACTTCATCCATCAAATCTGGCACCTAATGAAACCACCACATCTCCCACTTTCACCCCCTAAACACCTAGAGACTAATCCCACTTAATTGACACCTCACCCGTAACTCAACATCCTCCTCCTAACCCATAAACAACCACTAATTAACATCCCATGATTACCAGTTCCAAAGCCGGCATTTTTAAACCAAAAACTTACCTTACCTCTACCACATTACCTAGTGAACCTTAAAACCCACCCGAGGCCCTTCAATCCCCTATATGGAAATATGCCATGCTTGCAGAATTACAAGTTGTCCAACACAACTAGACTTGGACTCTTGTACCTTAAGAGCAATCTTATAAAGTCATTGGTTATAAGTGGGTGTTCAAGGTAAAACTAAAATCTGATGGAACTTTGGAGCATTGTAAAGCAAGGTTAGTGGCTAATAGATTTCATCTAACCCCTGGTTCAGATTACACAGAAACCTTTATCCCAGTGGTGAAATCTTCCACAATCCGATTAATTTTTCCCTAGCTATTTCAAGTAACTAAGCTATTAGATAGTTGGATGTTCACAATGCATTCTTGAATAATGATATCCTTGAAACTGTCTATATGCAACAACTACCTGAGTTTGAGGATCCTTATTATCCCACACATGTATGTCGGTTACACAAAGCCATCTATAGACTCAAACATAATGTAAGAGCTTAGTATAATAAGCTACATGCAAAACTCACTCACTAGGGCTTTCAAAACTCAAGGAGTGATGCCTCTATGTTCTTTAAAAAGAACCAATCTTACATTATCATTATCCTCATCTATGTTGATGACATTTTGATTGCAGTCACTGATTCTTACTAAATATAAAAGGTGATATCACAATTAAATCAAACTTTTGCCATCAAAGATCTTGAAGAACTATCTTATTTTCTTGGCATTCAGGTTACAAGAACCAAGACCTCAATTCATTGCTGCCAAGAAAAATATATATATGACATCCTTCATTGGCTGGAATGTCAGACTGCAAACCAATTACCACCTTGATGGCGGCCAACTTAAATCTATCACTATATGATGGTGAGACACTCCCTGACCCTCAACTATACAGGAGTTTAGTTGGAACTCTTTAATACTGATCTCTAACATGTCCTAACATAGCCTTCACTATCAATAGGGCATGTCAGTTCCTCCATGCTCTCACTATTACTCATATGCAGGCTATCAAAAACATACTGCGATATCTCAAGGGAACTCCAACACCTGGCATCATCAAATTCAACACTTGGCATCACATGTTTTGTTGATGTAGATTGGGCAAGTTGCCTCGATGACTAATGAAGTACAAGTGGATACTGTATCTTTCTAGGTAGCAACATATTTATGAGGCATCCAACAAACAAAAAGTAGTTTCTTTGTCTAGTACAGAAACAGAGTATCGCGTTCTAGCAGATGCCACAGCTGAACTTACTTGGATTGAATATCTCCTCGGTGAACTTAAACTTTAACACCCCTATCCATCAACCATCTTCTGCAATAATCAAAGTACTATCCATTTAGCAATAAGTTTTTCTTGCATGCTTGCACTAAGCATGTTAAAATTGATCATCATTTCATCAGGGAAAAAGTTACTTAAGATAGTCTTTGAATTCATCATGTTTCATCTAGTAACCAAGTAGCTGATCCCTTCACAGAGGTGATACCCACTCAGCAGTTCTTACAGTGTAGAAGCAAGCTAGCAGTACATCACAGCCCCGTTACCTTGCAGGGGGATGTTAAAACATAATCCCTATAGAGTAGCTGACCCCCTATACTTCTGTTATTATATATTTTATGTATTTTATTTCTTTCTGTCTATGTACATTAGCTACCCCTTTGTACATAGTATATAGGTTGCACAACTTTACTTTTTCTCTCTCTCGGTTAGCTATACTTATTGAGTCTAAATGTATTCAGGAATCAAATAGAAAACATATACAAGTTATCTCCCTCATTTTCTTCCTTTGTGTTTTGTGTTCTGCTTCTTCTTTCCTTTTTGCAGCAACCATCATATTCTTAAGTACAAGTGTCTCTTTGTATATCTGATCATTTTCAAGTTTGACAAGTGACAAAATGACAATGTCTGAATATTAACACATAACTTATGTGTCATCCAACGGTTGATTGATTGAGTAAAAAAATGACATCAGACATTTCCTGCGGATTTGCAATCTGTAGGAACATCACCGTAGATTCTAAATCCGTAGGAAACTTTACATGCGGATTTTCCTTCAGATTTTACCTGTTAAAAATATCTGTAAGAAATTTCGCAGCAAATTGTTCGCGCATTTTGACCCTATACTTTCGCGAGGATTTTCTTGCATATTTATAATTTGCAAGAAATTTTCTTGCGGATTATCTGCGAAAATAATCCGCAGCAAACATCCTCAAAAAATTGGATTTTTTCTTATTGTGATAACGAATTTCTTATTCGACAGATTTTCCGGGTGGTATAATTAAAGGCGTTTGTTTCCCGGGTTTCTCCATGCATCACATTTTCTTATTTTTCTTATGTTAATTTTGTCTTACCATGCTTATTGTATTTAGAATCAGAGTGCAGTTCATAATAACTATACTGCCAATTCTGATGAATGTTAATAGTATGCTTTTCTAGAATACTGTTATTTATGATAACTTAGTCCATGGAGGGATTCTGGATTACAAAAGTGTGTCGTAAGCATCCAAACACAAGGTTAGAAAGATTATTTATTAAGTTAAAAAAAACAAGTATATCAGCCAACCAAACATAACAGACGCAGCAGATAGATCACAAAAACCCTGTAGATAGACCCTAATGCGTAACAAAAGCCCTGTAGATAGACCCTAATGCATAACAAGAACGCTGTAAATATATAGACTCTAATGCATAACACATATCTGACTTAAAAATTAGCAGGTTCTTCCTTGATTGGGACATCAAATAAGCCGTCACCATTATTAGCTGCCTTTCCTGGAGGAGCAGCCTGATCATGGCCCCCTACGTCACCTTCTGCTTCAGCCACTACGGTAGGTCTTTCTTTGCGTTGAGCTAATCTGTAAGGAAACATGTTCATATCTGACACGGGAAGTACAGTTAATCCATCCCTTAACTGGTGAAGACGGACATTTCTTCTTCTGATTCTGGCCAGGAGTCTCCTCCTCCTCTGAGACCTAGTTTCGTACTTGTAATGGGTATTCGCGTGAGCTGCAAAGACTTGTGACGTTGAAAACTTTTTCAAGCACCTTGGGCATGTGTACGGCCCATATTTCTGGGGATGAAGGCTATGGTTTACACCGTCAATCCCAATATCATATTCATCATCGTCGTCGTCGTCATCAGATATAACCATTTTATCATCATCCTCACCCAGATCTCCATTATAATTTCTGTTTGGTTCGTCGATCTTTTCCCTCCTGTTAAGCTTCCTCAAATTATCACCCACTGAAGGATTAATGGGTTTAGGAGGAAAATGAACACTCACCGGAGTAGGGTCAAGAATTCCATTGCCTTGGGCATTATTAGTACTTTCATCAAGTTCTGTGATAGGGAGATTTCTTGCTCTACGTTGCTGTGCCTGTGACTGCGAGTGACTACTAGGATAGCAAATAATTTTTTGAGATTGAGAAGGGCTAGAGTTACCATAATTGAAAGGATTATACAAGCGCTCAAGTGGAGTGAGATCAGAATGACCCACTTGGTTACGCTGCATGAGCAAACTCCTAGTTTGGGTAGTGAACATACCTTCCCTATTTTGCAGACTAGGCCCTCTGGCATCCTGGGTAGTAATAGTGAATGCACGTTCTCTGGTTGATGATGCAGAAAGGAGACGAGTTCTCACAATCTCACTTGTTCTTAGAATCTCAGTCACAGAAACCCCACTAGCCACAGGCAAAGCTGAATGGTTTCTCACAGGGTAAAACTCGGTTACTCTCTCAATTCTCACCCCTTCAGGTGTCACAAAACTTTGTCTCAGCTCAGTCACATTTTGAACGCTCGGGCCAAGCTGGCCTACCCCATTCACTGGTTCACCTCCATTAATTCTGCTTGGCATCAAAAGAGAGAGGCTGCTTCTGTGGTTGTTAATGTTGTTGGCAGCAGTAAAGCCAAGTTGCTGGTTGGAGTTGGAGTTGGAAGAGTTGATCACAGGCATTGCCATGGTTCAAAAATGGGGGAGAAATTAAGCAAATAGCTTCTTCTGGTTCAAAGGTGCAATCCGTTGAGTTATCAGGATGCATTTTATTTATAGCGGGTCAATGTTTGCTTTTGGAAAGGAAGAATTTATTAGGCCATGCCCAGAGGATTGAGAATTAACTGCAGATTTAGACCAGCGTAATATGCAGGATTAGGCCCGTTTACTTTTCCACAAGAAGAATCCACCCATTTGTCAAAGTTACAGTAACAGATTAATTGCCTCAAAAGTTGGTCAATTTAATTTATTAGAAATCCATCGCATTATTCTCCAGAAGATGCAAAAATTAAATGCTTCGGTTTAAATGGGAAAATAGAATTGCATTTTGGCTTTTGTGCCATATGCAAATTTCATGTGACTTTCAAACCTTGGGTGTCGTAAAGCCTTCGGATTTCTATATGAAACCAATCGATGTTTCTAGGGCCCGAGAATTCTTGTCGCATCGTTTTTTCTACTTCTGGAAAAGATACATTTTTCTAAAGGCAACATTTTTCTTTTTCATATTATATAAATTGGTCCCCAAATGGCAATTTGTTATGATCAAATTAATAATACGTACGTATAAGGTTCATGTAAATAAAATATTAAAATAATAAAGAGGAATGTAAAGGAAAGGACAAAAATATCAATTATATATGTCCTAATAAAATATTAGAAAATTAAAGATGAAGGTAAAGGAAAGAAAAAAAAATCAATTATATATGTCCTAATAAAGAAAAATTAAAAAAATATGAATGTAAAGTAATGAGGAAAACAAATATGTCAATTATGTAACTTTGATTAAAAAAGAGGTACTAGGGAGTATGCATGGCTGTATGGCTAATTACCAATTGGTATTTCATCTATTAACAATTTGCTTGTTATATTTATCTTCTCTCCCATAAAATTGAAATTAATGATCTGGCATTATAATATGAAGATTAATTCAAGAATGCCAACAACTCTGAAATTACATTTAATAGTCCTAACATTTTCTCATACTTAAAGATAATATTATCTGGTAATATTATAAGAAATTACATAAATTTCTAGAGAGACAAATTACTATATGATAATATATATAAGAAACAACATAAATTATTAGAGAGAAAACTTATTACCTGGTAATATTATAAGAAACTACATAAATTATTAGAGAGATAAGTTATTATATGGCATAATATATATAAGAAACTATCATTAGAGAGGCAAATTATTATAGCCACTAATATAAGAAACTAAATAAATTATTATTAGAGGAGAGACAAATTATTATCCCTAATAAAATAAGAAAGGGTAAATTATTGTTTGGTAATATAACATTTGATATTATTTTTATTTTTAAAATAACACTCATACTTTTGACAATTCTAATATCACTAAATCATATCTTTATTAGTAATTGTGCTCATTTACAAATTCACATTTTTAAGTAGTCATTTGGGTTTAGCTTTAGCTTGTTAGAGTGGGTAAACTGGATAGAAATTCTAGATTCCAAGTTACTATGATGACTTCTTAAAAAATATATATCTATATTATGATAATGTGGTTGCATAACTAATTCAGTTAGTTTAATTTGTTAATTATGAGAACAAACATTTTACTGTATTTATATATCATTCATTATAATCACTTGATATATGTGACTATCAACTGTAAAAATAGTAGGAGGTTGTTTAAACTTTATAATATGTATTATAATTGTAAGGAAAAAACTATTTTTTTTGCCAAAAAAAAATATAGAATAACATAAGATAACTAAAGTACGTAATTTATTTTATTAAACTAGATAGAGGCAAATTAAATCTTATAATTTTTTAAAAACCTACACCGGACTGCCAGTCGAACAGAAAAAACCAGTGAGTCAATTATTCCACAATTTTGGTCAAACCATCAAAATTAGTTTTAACAAAGTATTAGTTAAAAACTAGAAAGTCGGTCAAATGTGGCAAACGGTTTAAACGGTTTTTTTTTTTTGTCTTTTTACTTAAACGACATTATTTTTGTACCATTTTTTTATAATTTATTAAATTTTAAATAATATAATTTTTAATGTAAATAAATATAGTACTGTTTTTATATTATTTAAAACTTATTTTATTTATATTCAAGTAATTTAATAATTTAATATATTAGTACATATTTTTTTATAAATTTTATAATAAATCATTAAATTATTTAATTAAAAATATTATATTAATAATATATAGTGTTATATAATATACAAAATAAAAAAACTTATTTTTATTACTGGTTCAATTGCGATTCAATCACGGTTAGTCTAATAAATTATAAATCGTTGTCTCCATCAATCTAATGATTGATTCAATTTTTAAAACATTAAATTTTATTTAAAAATATAATTTCAACCATTACTTCCATGGAACTTTTTTCCCCCTTTCAAATCCAATCTTTCAAAAATAGCATTAATTATATATATAAAATAAGAGAATGATCATATTCAATCTCTTATTTTCGAATGCAAACTTCTTCTTTTTTTCTCTTTCAAATGCCACCTTTCAAAAATTGCATTAATTCATTTCATTATCTATAAAAAGTGTAAGAAGAAGATGGAAATAAAACATGACAAGTATATTCAATATTCACAGAAAAATAAAAATAAAAATAAAAATAGTTATGTCAACTAAGCACACAAGGAAATAAAGTTGACTAATTAATTAAAGGGTTGTAAGATAACCTAAATAGTAAATATCACAAAATGTAGAAAATAAAATAACATAGCAAGTTACTATTAAAAAATCTTTTATGCAAAAAGGGAAAAGGAATAAATAAAATAACAAAAACTCAAATTTAATAATAAAAGATTAATTTCTTATGACTGACAGTATATATTTATAAACAAACAAATTAATTAAAATTAAAACAGTTAAATTCTACATTAAAATTCCAGATTAATAATAATAAAATATTACTTATCATTTCTAAACTTTAATTCTAAATTTATAATTAATATAATATGCTATTTTGTTTTTCTCATATTGAATTATTATTCAAAGAATCCATTAAAATTTATGATACCAATCAAGCTCAATTCACGAGTTGGTTGGGGATGAAAAAGAAAATGTTAGGCATGCTAATTCAAATAACCTTTACTTAAAATAAATTGAAAATTTTATTATATTTATATGTATTTGATTTATTTTTAAATAGATACAAGTAAGTAGCCAATATTTAATATGAAAACAATAATAAACCTCAAAGGTTAAAATTAGTGTCTAAGTTTTTTTGGTTACGGCTTTCTTATGAAAATTTTAAAATTTTTTTTATTTACTTAATAAATTAATATTAATGATAAATTATTATTTTTATAAAAAAACTGAGTGTTATTATTTTTAAATCCAATCATAACCAATTATTTTTATTTGATCTAAAATCATAATCAAATGAAAAAAAAAAAACGTTAAGGTGGAGATTTCTCAACTAATTAAACTTGAGTCTTGACACTATAATTTTGAATGCAAGCTTAATTTTTCAAAGGCCCAATTCGAAACCCATTTTTGTTTCGGCCTTTTAATCTCTCCCTCTCTCCCAAAAAAAAAAAACCCTAGGGTTTATCACTTTATCGTTCAATTATCGTCGATGTTCTCTTTTACCCTTGGATTCTAGGATTTTGTTTTCCTTTTGCTTTCCTGGACCTGGGTGTTGTACGTGTTGCCATGGATGTTAAAGCTCGCAAGAGGGGTAGGCCTGAAGCAGCTGCCTTTGACGGCAATGGCGGCGTTAAGAAACCCAAGTCAGGTTTGTGTTTACTTAAATCCTCTATGTTTTCGTATATGTATTGAGATGCTTGCACCTCTTTCTGTGACTTTTTGCTTCAATGTCATACTTGGAGTAAAAAAAAAAAAAGTAAAATATATTAATTTATGGTTTAAGCTTTCTTTTTTGGTGGTGGAGGTAGTTTCGGCGGAAGGGAAGTTGACAAATTTCGGAGTAATTATAGCGGTTTAAGTGGCCGCTTAAGATATTTTATAGTTTGATCTTTATAAATTAGTTTTTTATAATGGAAGAAAAAATACAAGCTGGAAAAACTGTTAAAAGTGGTTTATGCTTGAAAATCTTGAAATTATCTGGGTTAGAAAAGTTCACGATATGTTCACAATAACTTCAATACGGGCTTAGATTACATTGTTTTATTTTCACATGCTTTCTGGTTGACATGTCTTTAAGTCATGTTGGAAGTATGTGTTGGTGCTTTAGCATTCAGAATTGCTGAGCTTGGATTTTTTTTTCAGATAATCAAGCAAGAGAACACGTGGAGCAATTACAGAGACTTCAGCAGAAGGTTAGAAACTTATTCGCGTTGCTTAGTATCTGCTACCATTATCATTATCACACTGTTTTCAAACGGTGCCTTGAATAAGTATTTGAAATATTTTCTAGAAGTTTATCTGAGTACATTTGGTGGTTTTGTATTCATAGTCTTGAGGAAACATTTGAGTTCTTGAAGTTTGAATAGATATAAAGAAAATAGAGATATTGGAAGTTCTTAAAGGGGGCAGATGTTTTGTATTCTCATGTAAAACCATTTGGGTAAGCAATTTCATGTTATATTGTATCTTTATTGAAGCTGTTAATTTTATGGCAAGTAAGCATCGTGATTACAATTTTTTTCTCGAAGTAAAATTGTAAGTGGGGGTAAATTGTGTATGGTGTAGAATTGAGACTAGGATGTTTGATGACTTCCAGATTCTAAACATTCGCTGATGCCTCATCTCATGGTTACTGATGTGATTGGTCCAGGATTGTCCTATGACCTGGAATGATTTGCTTTGTGGTCCTTGGCAGTCATTGTTTTTGTGCACCTATAGCATATTATACAGTTCTGGTTATATATATTTTATTTAGGGAATCGCCTTGTTAATCCTTATTATATATTTGTACAGATATACTTTATTGATAATGTTACTTTTCCGTCACAGGACCCAGAATTTTATGAGTTCTTGAAAGAGCATGACAAGGAGCTTCTTCAATTTGATGATGAGGATATTGATGTGAGTATGCAACATATCTACTCTTCCTAGCTATCGTCATCTGCTTGACACATGAATTGTAATGCCCATAGGCCTGTGAGTCTGTGACAATTTTCTATATGAAGAAGTTTCTCAGGAGACTATTCTTTTAATAATCCATACTACCCGAGTTATTTTAAAGAAATATTGACTTCTTTATTTATTTTTTTGTAATTTTCTTAAGTTACTGATATACAAATATTAGTAAATTCCTATTATTTATTATGTGCTTGTGGCATTGGAAACCATATAGCTCTTTTTTCTTATTTGTCCAGGAAGAATATGATACTGACGTGGAAGATGGAGACCTACCAATAGAAGAGAAAGCCAACAAGCTTGAGATTCCAGAGAAGGAACAAAAATCTTTGAAGAAAGCTATAACCACTGCTACGGTTGATTCGTGGTGCAAATCGATCCAAGATAATGGGAACTTAAGTGCAGTTCGTTCCATGATGAGAGCTTTCAGGACAGCATGCCACTATGGTGATGATGGGGAGGAAGAGTCTATGACAAAGCTTAGCATCATTTCTAGTAGTGTGTTCAACAAAATAATGCTATTTGTACTTAATGAAATGGATGGAGTACTCAGAAATTTCTTGAAGCTTCCTGCTTCTGGTGGAAAGAAAGAGACCATAACAGATCTAATGACCACAAAGCAATGGAAGAACCATAACCATTTAGTGAAGTCTTACCTTGGAAATTCCCTCCATGTTTTGAACCAAATGACTGACTCAGAAATGATATCATTTACTTTACGCCGGCTTAAATGTTCTTCCTTTTTCTTGGCTGCTTTTCCTACCCTCTTAAGAAAATACATCAAGGTATGAATAGATCATTGTTCTCTATAGTATTCTTTCGCTTCACCATTGAACACTAGTACTTTGAAGTCCATATAGCATATGTTTGCACATGCAAATTGATTGTGGTACCCTATGGTTCTCTACAGTAATTCTATTATATATATTAAGTGCCCAAAATCAACTTACCATACAGATTGTAACAATCTGAAAATGGAAATGTTTTTCCTTTGTTTATACATCTAATTTACATATATGAGTTTGTTTGATTGAGGGTTATTAACCTTGGTTTTAATGACACATTGTCCCCCAACATAAACAAGATAAAAAATAATATTATTCATGATGAATCCAATGTCAATCACATGTGATTGTTTTTCCTATAAGAATGTGTTTCTATAAAGGTGCATGTGATGCTTAGTGAAAAGTAGAGAACATCTTCTGTAGCCCATCATTATGGGCAATGTGACATTCTGGGGCATGTGACTTAATATTTATCTCCCATTGATTTGATGAACTTATTTTCTTGATGACTTACCAGGTAGCCCTTCATTTCTGGGGTACTGGGGGAGGTGCCCTTCCAGTTGTTTCATTTCTATTTTTGAGAGATTTGTGCATCCGTATTGGATCTGATTGCTTAGACGAATGCTTCAGAGGAATATACAAAGCCTATGTTTTGAACTGCCACTTTGTAAATGCTGTGAAACTTCAACATATCCATTTTCTCGGGAATTGTGTAATTGAACTTCTAGGTGTGGATCTTCCAACTGCATATCAACATGCCTTTGTTTTTATCCGGCAATTGGCTATGATTTTAAGGGAGGCACTTAATACAAAAACTAAGGTACTGTAAAGTTGCTGATTTCATATTATTTCTCTTCTTAGGTACTGTAAGACGAGTCTTATAATATTTTTATGAATTATGGAATTGTTCTAACTATTTACCTTTGGATTTTGATTAGTGTCACTTCATCTCATCTAGACATCATTTTTCATATATTGTTCTGCTGCTTTACTCCTTTCAGCACAAGGCTGCAATGCTTTGCTATCTGTCTATTGCAAAAGAAAGTTTGGTTTTAAATATCTTACTATGATAAGAAATTTGGAGATAAATTAATTACAGGTTTTACAGTGCTTTTTCTACGGTCCTCAATTCATTTTTCTCTTTACTTGAATGTGTTCTTTAGGAAGTATTCCGCAAGGTGTACGAGTGGAAATTCATTAACTGTCTTGAACTTTGGACTGGTGCTGTCTGTGCCTACAGCTCAGAATCTGACTTTAAGCAACTTGCATATCCACTTACCCAAATAATTTCTGGGGTAGCCCGTCTAGTTCCCACAGCTAGGTATTTTCCCCTTAGATTGAGATGTGTTAGAATGCTGAACCGGATTGCAGCTTCTACCCAATCTTTTATACCGGTGTCCATGCTCCTTTTGGATATGCTGGAGATGAAAGAGTTAAATAGACCCCCTACAGGAGGTGTTGGAAAAGCTGTTGACTTGCGAAGTATACTGAAGGTACTGGCAATTTTTTTTTAAACATGTGAATGTGCACTTTTTCATCTCCATCTAACTTTAGAGAAATTTCTTCCATATCAGGTTAGCAAGCCAACCCTGAAGACTCGAGCATTTCAAGAGGCATGCGTTTTTTCTGTGGTTGAAGAGCTTGCTGAACACTTAGCACAGTGGAGTTATTCTGTTGCATTCATGGAATTGTCTTTTATTCCACTTGTGAGGTTGCGTAGCTTTTGTAAATTGACAAAAGTTGAGAGGTTTCGGAAAGAAATGAGGCTGCTTATTTGCCAGGTACCTCTATTAAAATGGTCATAAATTGCAATGGCAATTTTTAGCTTTGCTTACACATTTCATCATTTGTGTCTGAGAGCCTGTGGTACGTGCCTGTAATTTTTCATTTGGTTACATTCAGATTGAGGCTGATTCTGACTTTGTGAATGGAAGGCGCATGTCTGTTTCCTTTTTACCTAATGACCCTGCAGCATTATCTTTTCTTCAGGTTTGCATATAGTTAGTCTTTACTTTTGTGGTACTTGAGTTTCATTTGCTTCCTTCTTGGATGCTTGTTGACCTTGTTAGTTAACTTATTTATTGACTTGGTAGCTGTTTTTATTCTGAAGTTGTTTAAGGTTCCTCACTCCTTCTTCCTCTCGGGAAATTGCATGCACAAAAAATGGGCTTCTTTAAGTTAGTAAACTTCTCATTTGCCAGTTATAACTGAATATTTTAATCAGCGGTAATACCATGTTGGGTTCGTTTGGATGAGCCTAAAGAAAAGGGTTTTCTATGAAAGTGCTTCAATTAGAAAGTCTTTTATTAGAAGTAGAAGTTATTTTGCATTTGAATGCAGTAATTAAATACTTTTAAATTATAAAAGTTGTTTGGATGTAAAAATGTAAAAGTAATGTTGAGTGATAAAATTATTGAAAAGAACATGCCAGGTATAGGATGTAATTAGTAAATATAAAAATGATATTTTTGTTCAGAAAATTTCATTAAAAGATGACCTATCATTCTTCTCTTTCATTTATCGCATGTGTTTTTATTTGAAGCTACAATTTTTAGTTTCAGAAAAATGCATCATTTTGTGCTCTTTTTTATAGGCCCATCCAAACAGCCTTTTTCACGAAATAAAAGGCCTATCCAAAAGGGCCCGTTATATATTCATATTGGTGGCTGTTACCCTACTCATGGAGTAGCAATATTCCATGCTCCACACGTGGGGGCCACTTACCCCTCTCGTGGAGTATTGCTACTCATTGCATGGAGTATTACTACCTTATAAGTAGCTTAGAAATGACCATTCATATTTGTTGTGGTCTACCATATCATGTTGCGCACTTGCACATCCATGGAACCATGTATTTGATGTTTAATACATCAGGTCATTTGCTTTTCCTTTCCTTTTTCTTATTCCCTTGCTATCTCAGAGAATTGTTTCTGGCTTATCATCCCATTTTCTTTTAAGGCTCAATTTTTGTCCACTTTGGTGCAATTTGTATTCGAACTGAAAAGAGTAAATTAATTGTTTTAGGACGAGAAGAAGTCTGCAGTTAGTGCTCTATCAAAGTATGTTATAATACTCCGCCAGAGAGCACAGCAAAAAAATGCTTCATTGACGGATTCCAGGTTTTCAATCATGTTCAATCACGTATATTACAGTATCCAACATGTAATCGTTGTTAAAATAGAGTTTTCTAACATAATGTGAATTTCCAGTGTTCTTGTGGGGGAAGAATCCTCTGTTTTTGGTAATAAAATATCAGAAAGCGATGAAGAGGATGCTAGAAAGAATGAGGAAGGTGCTTCTGTCTTTAGTTCAACCTGGTTACCTGGAAATGGCTCCAAGTATGATTCTCTCTTCTGTCTCGTCTCTTTAACTGGCAAACCTGGCTGCATACACAAACTATTGCGTAATTCAAGCACATGTGCACACATTTCTGTGTGCTTGTACTTTTGTCTCAGAACTGCTTTGCATGCAGGGTAAAACATCCAAGAGAAATGAAGAAAAAGAAAAAGAAGCAGCAAAGAGAGATAGCCACAGACGAGGATGTTGTGGAGGACTTGGTTCTCAGTTCTGATGAAGATGGGTCTCCAAGTGATAGCCTTTCTGACGGGGAAAATGACAATGCAGGTCACATCCCTCCAAAGCAGAAACACAAGAAGCAGAGAAGAACAAAAATGCTGAAACAAAAAAATACTCGAGCAAAGAGTGGAAGCAGTGAGAGAGCTAGTTAGAAGTCTTTTCGTTATTCATTGTTTGAGGGAAAAATAGACATGGCCATCTACCCAAGGTGATAGGTTCCAAAATTTTTGTAGTTTTATCAGTCTTTTATATTCCACCTTAGAAGTAAACTCTCTTCTATTTGAAAGAATTGGGAGCTGCACTTACAGAATAAATACACTTTTGATCCTCTAGTTTCTATAAAAATTTCTCAGTGGTTCCAACTGCAGCTATACTGCCGTTTTAGCATTTTAACTCGTGCAATTAAATGCCCTTATTAATGGATCATTTAATTGTATATGAAAAATGGTGATGTGGTGCTTGCAAAGTCACATTATGACATGTCGCTACTTGAACCGACACATAGACCGGCATGGGTCCTTATTTTGTTGACATGGATTATCAAACATCAGTCTATGTAAGCGCATCGTCATAAAAATGTGGTCATGCTAGTGTGATATTATCATTTTTTGTTTACATTTGAATGATCTGTTAACAATGAGGTTTCATTGCACCTGTCTGGAACTTAGGAGGACATTATTGCAATTGAAGCCAGTCACCGGTGGAAGAAAATTGGAGTTTCTATTAAACTAGATACCAAAAGTATATTTAAGCCAAATTATTGATTATCTGGTCTCGTTTGAATGTGATGAAGAGGATACTGGAAAGAATGAGGCAGGTGTTTCTGGTCACTGGAAATGACTCCAAGTATGATTCTCTTCCTTTCCTTGTCTTCTTTCTTAACTGACAAACCTAGCTGCATGCACAAACCTTGCATTATTCATGCACAGTTGCACACATTGGTACAAATTTTTGTGTACTTTCGTCTTAGCTCTGCTTTGTATGCAGGGTAGAACATCCTACAGAAAGAAGAGGAAGCAGCTAAAAGAGATAACTACAGACTAGGATATTGTGGAGGACTTGGTACTCAGTTTTGATGAGGAGGGATGTCCAAATGACAGCCTTTCTGCAGGGGTAAATGACAATAGAGACCGATGTACCTCCAAAGCAGAAAGTGGAAACAGTGAGAGGGCTAGTTATAACTTATAAACTCTTTTTCTCTTTATTCATCTGTTTGTTGGAAAAATGAGACATGGCCTTCTTCCCAAGTTGCGAGGTTCAAATTTTTTTTTGTAATTTTATCAGTCTTTTAGCTTCCACCTTTGAATTAAAGATTTCTATATGAAAGAATTAGTTGCTGCACTTATAAAGTAAAAACACTTTTGGTCCTATAGATCTATATAAGTTTGAGTTACATCAACTGCTCTTGATATTTTTGAAATCTACACTCACATTCTTTTTAGTTTTAGATATTAAGTTTTCATAATATACTAGCTTCCCTTTTGTTAGCCTGATGTTATGTGTCTAACAGAATGTTTAAATCATACTATATGATATCGTTTCATTTCTAAAATACCCTTTTGATGCCCGTTTCTATTGTTGTCTCCTGTTTTCCATTCAAATTGATTATTTTTGAAGTATTAAATTCATGCTTCTCTGAAAAGTAGGGTTTCCTGCATATTTTAAATAAAGTACTTATAACATTAAGATGTAACAAACACCCAATTTAAAAAAAAAAAGGCACTTATTTTTTTAAAAAAATAATATGCTTTTCTTCATGTGGAACCAAACGCCCAGAAATAGAAGTAGAAGGAGATATATCAGTGCAAATGAGCAAAGAATGAGGAAATTTGATTGAAAGTTGAAGATATTATTCTTACTCTTGCAGGTTATCACTTAATATGATATTCACAAAATTTACTAAAATAGATTTGTAGTAATATAATCATTTTTCAATTATAATTATTCATTTTTATTAAGTGCAATTATTTTTAAAAAAACTTAAAAAAGTAAAGAATTTTTTTGAAAATATGATACCCAAGAAATAACAGTTTACAATATGATATTTTTGAACACTAATTAATAATTCTATATTAAAAAGGATTCTCAAATTGTCAACTAAATCAAATCCTACTACAAAAGTGAATTCAAATTCGATCTTATTAATAGCATAACTGTCCATTTATTTTTAGACGACTACAATAAATAAAATAAATAAAATACATATTTTTTATTAAATAAATCATAGTCATACAAAAATAAATATACAGTCACAATTTAAAAAATATAAATCTTGTTATATTTTGACAATATGACTGAATTTAACTTTTACAAAAACACATTCACATTCTAATATTACAAACAATCCAAAAGTGAGTATTACAGTTTTCCTTATGTATGATTTATTCAATTAATAATAACTAAAATAAATCACTTTCTGGATGCAAAACACACGCCTTCATAAGCAAATATTTTATTTAATTAAACGTGGAACTTCATAAGAAAATTTTGAATTTTTGATGCAACAACTTTTGAGTTGACCCACGATGCATATATTACATTCATAGATCTACATCGTAAAAGTAACTCTAACTCGTACGTGTCTGTCACTTTCCAGTTTCCACGTCCTTGCTTTGTGCCTTGGAGACGGAGAATGTAAGCAAATGGCTAACATCACCCTTCGCACGTGAGCCCCCTCACATATAGTCACATATATATGCACAAGCCCGTCTAGTTTCACCCGTTGCTCTCTCTCCCCGCCTTTTTCAACCTTTCCTCCCTCTCCCTCTTTGTGAAACCCTAGGGTTTCTTTTTCTTCGATCCCCGCCTCTGTTATTTTTTACGCTAAATTTCTAGGATTTTGTTTTCCTTCTGCTTTCCAGGATCTGGCTGTTGTACCTGTTTTCATGGACGTTGGAAGAGCTCACAAGAGGGGAAGGCCTGAAGCTGCCTTTAACGGCAATGACGGCTTTAAGAGATCCAAGCCAGGTTTGCGTTTACTTCAGACCTATATATGTCTTCGTTATGTGTTTAGATGCTTGCTTCTCTTGCTGTGACTCTTTGCTTGATTGCCATACTGGAAGTAAGAAAAAATTATGGAGAGTGTTTAATTTATTATTTAATCTTTCTTTTGTGGTGGTGGGGATAGTTTTGGCAGAAGGGAAGTTGAAATTTCGGAGTGATTATGGTGGGGTCAAGGGAAATGGTCGTTTGAGGAGTTTTCTGGTTTGATTTTTAAGAATTGGATATTTATAACGGAAGAAGAAATACGAGTTGGAAAAACAATTAAAAGTGCTTAAGAGTTGCATTGTACACACGCAACTAACTTGGTGTAACTGATGATACCCTTGTTGGTTAAAAAATGGCCAGGTGGAAAATGGCTATGTATATAGGCTTTACTGTGTCCAAACACATTTTTTTTCTCATCTTCGCATACTCCCCGTCCATATTTTCACTCGAACAAGGCGTAGCCTTGATCAGGTATACGACATTGCAAAGGTCACCTGGTGTCAGTTCCTGTCCTTTGTTTAGCCTAGTCTTTGCTTCACTAATATTAGTATCAGTTTGGTGACCTAGTAGAATTTCTTTTTAATATTTGTTGCTTCTTTTCTTCATCTATTTCTTTAAGCCTCTACCAACAAATTTTCATTTTTTTTTGTTAAAAAAGGTATATGTAATTTCTTTTACGACTTTCTTTTACTCCTAATGGTTGTGGAGAGGAAGAGGAAGATAATGTGAAGTCATAAAAATCTTCGGCAATTTATTTCCTAAAAAATCTTTTTTTTATTAATATAAATATACTGGAAAACAAATTATTTTTTTATTAAAATGAAATTTTGGTGATTTAAAGTAGGAAGGTCTACGGTGTTAAATATCTTTTTGGATTTATATTCTCTTTCATTATACAGTAACATTGAAATGGGTAGAATTTTATTAACCTTTTACTTCTTGAACATATCATGGAAATTTAATTTCGTAGTCCTAGCCCAGTAGTAATGTGAATTAGGTGTAAAATTGTATTTTATATATCTTGCTTTGAAAACTAAGTATGCTTAAACATAGATGAGTTAATATTGCTCTAATAGGGAGAAGAAATGAATATTGGATACTTTTTGAGTTGAAGCATCAAAGGTCAATGAAATTGTAACTGAGGGGACTTAATTAATGTTCTGCAACAGAAACGGAGTCCTTTCCAACTGGTTTAGGAAGCAAATCAAAGCCATGCACAAAGTTTTTCAGGTTCTAATCTTTAACTTATCTAAAATAAAATCTAATGCAATTTGATACATTCATAAATTCTATAATGTTTTAGGAAATAATTTGATACACAATTTCTGCAAGCAAAATCCATATGATTTGACTAATGAATTGGGTAGTTAAAGCTGTGGTACAGGTCCTACTCTATCTAATCATGATAACAAGACTATGAACAGAAATTGTTGATTCTCAAGAACAGATCTGTTAAGTGCAAGCTGGGCCATAAATAAAATTAAAGCAGTTATTTGGGATGCAAAACTTGACATTCATATATTGGTTGTATACAATTCTCTCCACAATCTTTGCAAGTAAAGATGTCTGATGTGGATCAGTGAAATGGCTAGAGCTGTGCAGGGCTTAAGACATGGTCTATCAGTGGAACAAAACATAACTATGCTAATGGTTGGACGCGTTCTTGATTTACTTGATACTGGTTTATGTTTGGAAAACTCAAATTTTCTGGGTTACAAAAGTTCTCCACGATATGGTCACAATAACTTGAATATGTGCTTAGATTATATTGTTTTCTTTTCATATGCTTTTTGGTTGACTCATCTTTAAGTAGGATGCAAGTATTTGTTGTTTTAACCCAAATCCAGAATGCTTCTGAACATGTTAATTTGAGGATTTACTCAAGCTTGAGAAATTGTTTTAGATTATAAGTAATAACATACATTAAAAGAAATCAAATTTCTTTACAAAAAGAAGTTACGGTTGATACCAGCCAATGGTCGTAATGGTAACACTAAAGCTTCCCAGAGTTCTATAAAGTAGGTTTCAACTGAAACGATATCTGTATGAAATTATGAATAGATAGCCTTGAAGCAACTAAATAACTGTTTTTTTATGAACACATATTTTTGTGCTGAAGTCAAAATAGTTTTAGCTCAGTGCTGTAAAAGATGAATATACTGATTATTCTAATGAAGCTCACATCGAGATCTCTGGCAACTAGCATTTTGGGTTTGCAAATAGAATACAATTGTGGAAGCATTTCCTTCAAATGGTTGATCAGCATACCATGTAATTCATCCCTCAAAGGAACTTACCAACCCAAAATTTGCAAAATGGCTCCAGTTGATCAGGATATCCTTTTCAAAGAGCCATTAAATGACATGTTTTAAACTGGTGAAGACAACTCACATAGTACACTCTATTGTACTTTGAAGCTATTCACTTCCTCCATAAGCATCCCCCCCCCCCCCCCACCCTCCCCCAAAATCTTCACAACTCTCTCCTGTGCTGAAGGAAGTACATTTAAACTTCTAATACCTAACCTCCTTGCTGGATAGGTTTGCAAGTATAATTTCATTTTGCCAAATGGAACTTTGCCCCTGTCATCTTTCTATTAACTTAGCTTCTGCATCTTTTGTTCCAAATGAATTTTTTTCTTTGGTGTTTGCTTTACCATTCTGAGGTTGTCCAAGGTAAAAGGTGCCTTTAAGTGCGAGGGGGTTCTTGTGCCTTGAGGGCCAGAAAAGTCATTTTTCTAGTAAAGTAAGGCTCAAAATTAGGAACAAAATTGAAAAATAATATAGTGAAGAATAAGTATGTGTAACATGAAGTTAACATATAAAGTAGTTACTAAATCATACGATACATATACAACAATAATAGAAAGGCATTTATATTATTTGTTTTCTGTTTAATTTCTTAGTGATGCCATATATCTATTATTTCCAAGTCTTTCTTGATTGATGAATTATTTTGTAATTTTCATTCAATAATAGTTCACTTCTTTCCTTTTTCAGAACTTTGACTTGGTGTCTAATTATTTCCTTTTTTTTTTTTTATAATCTAATTTTCTATCATTGACTCTAAATTTAATTATTTTTATAATCTGTACTAATTTTCCTGAACAACTCTGTAGGCGAGTTCTGAATTTTTATACAGATGCAAGACCAACTCTATAGTCCTGACTACTGAGGATTTAGTACTACTTCTACTTATAAAATGCCATGCATAAAATTTTCCCACATCATTATTCTGATACGGAAGACATATGAATCAATATATCAATCACCCTCTCTTGAATTTGTATGCCCACTTTGACATTGACTCCGACTCTTAGCCCTTCCACTTTATTGTCCTTATAGAATCTCTAACTCCATGCTCATCAAATTTTCAAATTCACCAGGCAATAATCTTTAATCATCAGCTACTCATATTGACTTCTCAAAAAATCCCGTCTTTTTCACCTCTCCCCTGGTGATCTATCATGGTTAATTTACCTCAGACCCTCCTTAATTACTTGATCTTGCATCTTCATCTGCTTCTTTGCCTTCCATCTTCTCTGCATACAGTGTTAGCCACACCAAGGACTTTACCTCGCCGCCGCAAGTGCCGCCCTATACAACTAATAAAGCTTTTGATTTTGCAATTTGAAACTAGTGATGATTCATGAGTTTTACCTCATTTATGTGGTGAGATTTGCAGTTGGCCATTGAAGGGCAATTGTGGCCACAGTTGCTTGTTTCAGTTATGCCATTGGCTTGTCAGAATATTGTGGAAAATTTTTAATCATGGCATATTACAAGTGGGTGTAATAATGAATACTCAGTACTATAGGAGGACTAAAATTATTTCCATGTGTGATGTTTTAAACTTAATAAAATAGGTAAGAAAGGCTGAAAGGGCATAGCTGCATAGGTGATTCTAAAATAAATTGAGGAGTTTCAGCATGTCATACTGATCTATTTGAAAATTTCCCAGAAAAGGACAGATAAAGAACTCTAAGCAATTTTGGATTGGGTTGCTTAAGACTTGACTGACTTGGATCAGTCGCAACCTGATTCAAGTTTCTACTGAGAGAATTGCCAGAATCGCTTGATCCCTGCAAATCCGGCACGGTTCCAGTGACTCTAGCCAAGTTTATTGCCATTGCTTGATTAATTTGTTCAGCCACTTGCTTCAGTGCCTCACCACTCCCAAAATTGATTGACTTGGCATTAAGGCGAGCACCTGGTTGAACGGACATTGCCTGAAGTATCAACAGGTTATGACACCCTTGTTGCCCTGCTCCTTGTTGCCTTGCCCTAATGTTTAGGCAAGAGCATATGACTTCACTGGTGTCAAATTTTTATCCTTTTAGAGTACAGCCTTTTAGGTCATGGAAATTTTCTAACTCTAACTTATATAGAAGCTTTGTAAGATATTCCAAGAGTAAACCACTTTTCTCAGGCTTAGATCTGTAGATCATTTAACCAGGTCCACTTCCCTCTTAATTGTTATTTGTTACACTTACGTCCCTAATTTAATTTGGGTTTCCTAGTATTGGTCTCGCCTGGCTTTCTACTTCTGTAAAACAGAAAAGAGAGAAAGAGAGACAAGCCTGCTGAGTAGAGATGTAAGAGAGATAAGCCTGAGAAAGTTTGATGAGCCCAAGTGTGTGATTTCTTTGATGCCTCTCAGCAAAAGACCTGCAGCCAGAAACCTGCTTTATCAATAGTGCACGTCAGGTCTCCTCCATTGTGTGACTTCTCATGTTGCAAATCAAGCCTGCCATCTGAAATCTATCTTGTCAAGCACTGATCTGAGTTAACAGCTAGGAGAGAAGATGAGCTAAGAATGTCCAACTTCACTAACTGCTGGATTGTTTCTCTGATTTTTTTTTTCTTCCAAATTTTCCATAGTTTTTAATTTCTCATGGGAGCTAGGTAGACGTTTCGGGGGTGATGGAATCTGTTAGAAGTAGGAACCATGCTGGAAAAACAAAATTTAGGGAGATGTTTCATATTTGTTTGTTTTACAGCCCTTACATGTAAATGCGTTATTGTATTAATGTATGCTTTTTCTTTGGCGAAGTATCAAATTTGATCTTTGAATTTCACACATCAGTATATTACATATGCACAAGTTTCAGTTGCTTCCTAGCAAGGAAGCATGCTTGAATTTCACACATCAGTCTATTACATATGCACAAGTTTCTCTCTTTTAAGCTGTTATACTTAACATGATTTCTCTTAACCATGAAATATTTTTACGATATCTTAAATTAGAATCTTATATTCTTTCAAGGAGGCCAGCTTATTTGTGATGTAGTGTGTAGGTATGGAGACCTCATTCCATCTGTACTCCCTAATGTTGGCATTGAGAATTCAATGTTGATGCTCACAATCTTTGATCATCATTGCTCTTTAAAAATTTATGATTGGCATTTGGCACTACTAAAAGAATGCACATGTAATGTTCAATCTACTGAATGTTTCAAGAAATAATTAACTAATCAGCTCTGGCTATCTATCTGCTATATCCGCCTATCAATTTTTGGTGGTTGTCTTTTTCTTGTGCTGTGGGTTTTCTCTTAAACAAGATGATGTCTTCATATGCTGGGAATTTTTAATTTGCTTTGATGATTTGTTAACTTGATTATACCAAAACAAAAAAAGTCAGAGAACAGGGTTCAAGGGAAAGTATTCTTGATACAATTCAAAAAGAGCATTTTTAATTGTGCAGCCTTTGTTGTAGAATCTGTAATTTATTTGATTAGGTTTTTTTTATTATTCATACTTAAAATGACATGTTACTGGGGTCAATCCCAATCATCACAATTTTTTTAGCTTAATAAGTTTCCTATATGTTTATATGATGACATCTGCTTTCATCTATTATGCAGCACCTCTGGCTGTCCATTTGGTGAGGGATGTCATTTCGTGCATTATGTTCCCGGAGGCATCAAAGCTGTCTCTCAGATGATTAGTGTTGCTAGCAACCCTGCTCATCCACAACATAGTAGAAATCCAACAGTTCCACCATCATTCCCAGATAGCTCTTCTCCTCCAGCTGTTAAAACCCGTTTGTGCAACAAGTATAATTCAGCTGAAGGCTGCAAATTTGGTGATAAATGCCACTTTGCCCATGGCGAGTGGGAGCTTGGTAAGCCTTCAGTGCCATCATATGAAGATCCTCGTGCATTGGGTCAAATTCATAGCAGGGTTGGAGGGCGGGTTGAGCCCCGGCCTCCAGCTCACGGAGCTGCAGCCAGCTTTGGAGCCTCTGCTACTGCTAAGATTAGTATTAATGCTTCCCTTGCTGGAGCTATAATTGGGAAAAATGGTGTAAACACTAAGCAAATTTGTCGTGTGACTGGCGCAAAACTGTCCATCAGGGAACATGATTCAGATCCTAACCTCAGGAACATTGAGCTTGAGGGAAGTTTTGATCAGATCAAGCAAGCGAGTGCCATGGTTCGTGAACTTATTGCGAATGTTGGTTCTGTCTCTGGTCCTCCAATGAAAAACATTACAGCACATGCTTCTGCCCCAGCTAGCAACTTTAAGACTAAGCTGTGTGAAAACTTTGTGAAAGGTTCCTGCACTTTTGGAGAAAGGTGCCACTTTGCACATGGGGCAGATCAATTACGCAAGCCAGGGATATGATGCCTGTCACTATATTTTTGTTCTTATAGCAGTCTGAGGACATACAGCTTTTATGTTCGTTGGGGTTTATTGAGGATTGAATTGCGTAGATTGTAGATTTTCCAGTTTTTAATTTGAAAATGCTCTGTTAGTTACTTTGCCAAATTAAGGTAATGGTGAGTCTTATTTGGAGTTGGACCATGATGGAAATTCAGTGCTGGTTCAAAGGAGTAATGCCAATGTCCAAAAAAACAGAAGAGGAAGAGTAATGCCAATACTCTTACAAACTATTAACAAATTACTTCATCTTACTGCACAGAGGATGTGTGGTAAGTTAGAGTAGTTTGTGAGAGATATGTGAAAGTTGAGGTTAAGAGTAGTATTATTCTTCAAATATTGTCTGTCAGGTTTAGGCTTATGGTCACAATTTTAGCTTGATAATCCTATGACAATAATTTGGCTCCTCTGAATTGCAATATGTACTTAAAGCAATGCTTTAAAACTTGAACCTATCTTTCTATAGTTTAATTAGTTGTACTGGTACTTCAATAAGGTTTACAATCCAAGGTATGATTAAATTTTTATAGTTGAATTGGCTGGTAAGATTTGTTAAACTTGCTGAAATTCGGAGATTCAGAATTGTGTTTTAGTCAAGATAAATTAATAAAAATGCATAAAAATGTTACTGTCTATATATTGAGAGTAGTACACTCTCCTTTTGAATATAAAGTGCAAATAGAAATTTGTCCTTAGAAGTGGGTGCTTCGCTTTTGGTTGGTTGACGTCAATATCTTTGAAGGCATGGCGTAGTTTATTTGACGTATTGTAGACTCCATTGATAATTTCATATCCATGTGGCCTTGGCCGATACCTACCCTTTATGTAACATCACTAACATGCATTCATTTGCGATGTTCGACATCCTTGTGATTCTTGAGAAGAGAACGCGTAAACGTAATCTCTCTCATAAGGACAATAATAATACTGACTTTTCCAGGAACACAAGAACAGTGACAATAAGTTCCAACCAGCTGTGGTATGGAATGGAAAGCAGTCAAAATTAATGCATCAAATCTGTGGCTTTCAGTTGCTTCGATTAATTCAACTTCCAACATGGAAGGATGAGCTTGCATTTGCATTTGGATCCATGTCACTTGGCAGATGCTCGGCCAACAACTACTTGCTTTTATAAATATCACTTGGTCTTGTTGCCTTTGCCTTTTCAAATACTCCATTTGGAGGAAGGTGGAAGCTGGTCCCAACTTTCTACACACACACATATATATATATATATATATATATGATTGTCCTTTCCAAGCCTCGCATACTTCATTAAGTCTTATTTCTTCGTCCACCTTTAGTTTAAAGTTAATTATTTTTACAAGTACAATATTTTATATAAGATTTATATTCTTTTGTAGTGTTTTAGGTCATTCAAGAACAACCTTTTGAAATAGCATCTTGAGGAGAATTGAATTTCATAATTTATCGTTTTAAAATACGATATATATGGAGATATCTATAATAGTCAATAATGTTTAAAAATAATGTTAAAAAAGAATATTAAATCTTATTATGTACTGATTTAAAATAAGATACATACAAAGACACAAATTAATTTTTTTATTTATGACATTCCATTTGAAGTGGGAACATTTTTCAGGGAAAAACAAATATAAATAGTGAGTTACTAATTTTTAATAAAATGATGCATCACAGCCTTATAATTTGAAAGACATATTCTTTTCTCTAAACTGGGTAATTCCATTATAAAGGTTTCCTAGAAACTAAAATTTGATGTGAAATAGTTATAATTCATAGTATTCACTTGAGATAGTGTACACATAATTTCAGTTCAGAATTAAGGGTTGGTTTAAATGGATTTTTTTTTTTTGAAGAAAAAGCAATTTGTTTTAAAAAAAAAAGTAGAAGCACATAGAAAAACAAAAAATTATGCTTTTTTTGAAGTTAAAAATTTTTGTTTCAGAAAAAAGCACTTGTAGTCAAAGTGAGAGAAAGTGACCGGTGGACACAAATAATCTTGTTAATCCAAAAGGCAAAAGAAGGCCGAAGTCCTCTCCCACTGCATTGCCCTTCCCTCTCTGCAAACTAGTCGTCGTCTTTGCATTGCCCTTTCCTTTACGCAAGAGAATCGTCGCCATTGCGTTGCCCTTTCCTCTGCGCAATAGAGTTGTCACTGTAGCGTTGCCCTTTCCTTTACTTACATTAATTTCTCTTATTATAAAGTTTCAAAAGTATTAATTTAACATTTTGATTATTTGTGATATATAGAAGGTTATTAAAATTTGTTAAGAGAAAACCTTTTCTATAGGGTTGTAAAAGTTTGAGAAACTGAGGAGGAGTATAAAATATCATTTTATAAAATATTATGAATTCTAAAACTTGGTTATTTTTAAGGGAGTACCTATGCTACCACCCCAAAATGAGGTGGTAGCATAATTTCTTTTATAGATTTATATCTCATTATATTTCAAATCATGTTCTCAATTTGTGTGTATATTTTTTTAGTGAAAAGATAGAGTTATTAGACCCCACTTTCAAAAAGGTGGGCCCACTATAAATTTACTCATTATTTGAGAACATAATGGGATTTAAATCCTTCTTTTACTCCCACCTCTTTTTTATTTTATTTTTTTATAATTTTGTTTTATGTTTTAGTATTAATTAATTATTTTTTATGATATATTTTTTTGAAAATGTTTAAAAAATTTTTTTGAAAATTTGTACACTTCTTACATTATTCATTCATTATTTTTCTAGAATTTATTTTTTTATAAGTAAAAAATTCAAAAAAAAATCTAAAAGCATTTCAAAAAATTCTAAAAAAGATTTGACATAAAATATAATCAATTAATATCAAAAAAATATTAAAACAAAAAATAAAAAAATGAGAGGTTGGAGTAAAAAAAATTATGCTACCGCCCCACATATTTTTAATTAAAAACTTAAAAACTCTTTAAATTATAATTATAAAATTTATAAAAAAAAGTTAACAAAAAGATTTAAAAATTTTGAATTTAGTTTTATCAAAAAAGTATCATTTTCAAAATTTTAAATAAGTATTTTTTTATCTAAACACAATAAAAAAAAGTGACTTTACTTGTCATTTTCAATAATTTTATCAGTCAAATATACTTTTATATTTTTGCATTCAAATAACTTTTATAATTTAAGATTACTTCTCAGTATCCAAATGTAAAATAATTTTTACTTCTAATAAAAACTTTTTTTAATTAAAACATTTTCATAAAAGTTCTTTTTTTTTTAAGCTCATCGGACCCAAAACAACTAGTAGTGTTGGGGATTTTATAGATATAATAGACCATCTATAAATTTGAGTACTATGGTTTGTGGTGGCCATATGATTATGAAATATCGAGGTTAATTAGTGATAGATAGTTGTTGAAACTGAGCAATCAACCATAATTTGTGGTATCCATTAATAGGTGTTGCCAATGATACATGCACTTATTTTATTACTCTCATATTTAAACTACCAATGCCTGATCATGTACACAAATTACTTATTATATACTATTGGATTAAATATGATCATATAAAGAAAGCATTCAATAATATTGTATTTTTTTATATTGTAATTCGGCCGTGTTTATGCTAACTTGTGTGTATCTTGCTTAAATTATATTTGTGGTTCAATCAGTGGCGGTAAACCATCTGCTCATTATATATATGCATGATATATATAAACTTTTATATTATTATGTATTTATTATATTATCTCACTTAAAAAGGTTTGAGATTTTGTTTTGAAGACATAATTTGAAGACTTATAGGCTGCTTCACTTCAAACACAAGAAATGAAAAACACATAATTTATTATTATCATTCAGTCGCATAAAACTTTAGAGCATTTACAGGAGTGATTCAAAACCAAATGTCCCAGCCTATCAAGAGTATTCTACCATTTTTTTACAAATAATCCTACCCTGTCACCATGAAAGCAATCACCCCACCAATATATTTCTGCTGTTCTATCAAAATAGGTGGTCATGCTTTCTGCTCTTGGAAATGCTCATTTGTGAAGGCCATATTGAAGCTAGAAAGAGAAACAAATGAAAGGAAAGAAAAAAAAATCAAAACATTTGAATCAGATAACTTGGAAAGCTCTCAAACTTTACTAATCACTTCATCATCCTCTTGGCTTCCTAACTCACTTTCACTCTCACTGTCTTCAACATTGATGCTCTTGTACCACTTAGCAGAGAACAGGTAAACCACAAAGTCAAAAGCAGTAAGAATAGCAATGAGAAAGAAGAACCTATCCATATGGCCTGTATTCAAATTATCTGGAATCCAACCTGGGTCGTTGCCTTTTGCAGTAATTGTCATGACAATGTTCACTAGCATGCTACTTACATAGTTTCCAAGAGACATTGAAGCCATGCAAAGTGAGCTTCCAAAACTCTTTATTCCATCTGGGGCTTGCCCATTAAAGAAATCCAGTTGACCCACATACATGAAAACTTCTGAAGCACCAACTAAAATATACTGTGGGATTTGCCAAAATATGCTCATAGAACTAATTTTCTGCCCAGGAGTAACATGTCTGAGCCTTTCAATCTCTACGGCACCAGCTGCAATCATAGCTAACATTCCAATAATCAGTCCAATTCCCATTCTTTGAAGCTCAGTTAGTCCCTTGGATTTACCACTCAATCTTCTAGCTATTGGGATTAGAAGTTTTTGATATAGTCCAGTGCATATAAGGACACTGCAGATATCAAAAGCAGACATGCTGGCTGCTGGTAAGTGAAAATCTCCAATGTAGGAGTGCATGACATCACCTTGCTCAACAAAAAGAGAAGCCATTTGGGTAAACACAACGGAGTACATTATGGTGCATAGCCAAACAGGTAACATTCTTAAGACACATTTGGCCTCCTCAACTTGAGTTACAGTGCAAAGCCTCCATGGATTCTTTGGACCATACACATCATTCTCTGTTACTGTTGCTGCCTTGTCCAAGAACCTGCACAAAGTCAGGGAACGATATTAGCTTTAATTCATATCTTTATTACATTTTGGCACAAACTTAAAACATCTGAGAGTTAAAACCGCAACCAATGCAATCAGCATATTCATTATCATGATTGTACTTTCGAGAAAAGTTAAGTAACTATTGCTTTTTTTCATCAAACTGGTATAAAGGGGAACAATCATTGCATAATTTGTTATCAAATCTCAACACTTACCCAAATTCATCGCTGTGCATGATCTTCCTACTCCCTTTTATAGCAGATTCTGGACCTACGACCTCATAAAGTTCATTTGACTTTGCTGAAGAAGTACCCCACTTCTTAGCAGCAGCCATAAATACCTGAGCAACCCTTATTACTGGGTTGCCACTTGCCTTCACATACTTATACCTTGGAGATCCTGCCAAGAATGACAAGAAGGCTATGATAGCAGATGCCAGTGATGCCAAGAAACCCATTGTCCAGTGTCCTGAATCCTCAAAATAGACTAATATGGTGTTGGAGAACAGGGATCCAGCATTGAGGGCAAAGTAAAAATAACCGAAAAAAGCTTCTTTCGACTTCTTCTGTTTCGGAATTTTCTCATCATATTGGTCAGAACCAAAGGTTGCCAAGGTTGGTTGGTGACCTCCATAGCCAAAAGCTACAAGATATATGGACAAGTAGAAAATGGTCACGCCAAATGAGGATGTGGGCATACATGGTGATTCTTCGGCACCACAACCAGCTGGTTTGATCAAGAAAAGCCAAGATGACAATGACAGTAGCCCCAAGCCCTATTAAACAGACAGTCAGACACAGATGCTGATAAGCAATTAGATAATTCCAGAATTTGATTAATTGAAGGCTACAGTAAGTATAAAAAAGATTTGATGATATATTACCGTAATAAAAATGATCTGAAAGATTGTGCAGGTTAAGTAACGACCCCAGTATGAATCACTAAGGAAAGCCCCAATTAGCGAGAACAAGTAAACAGTTCCAGTCCATTTGCTGACATTATTAGCAGCTTCGGCATTATCTTGACCAAGAACTCTGGTTAGAAACAAAACCAAGTTCACTCCAACTCCAAAGAAAGCTAGTGTTGCTAGTGCTTGATTCACTGCATTGAGAAAAAGGATGAAAAATTTATGGGTTTGATATATTAAAGGGAAGAAGGAGCAGAGGAAAAAAGGGGGGAAAATAATTCAAGAGGCAATCTAACAAACATATGAAGGGCTCAATATCATCATTTCTGACTTGTAATTCTTCTTGAAATTTAAAAGATGTATTGACCAATGATCTGATTGGTACCTAGCAAGAGGCTTGCAAATTTCCACCCTCCTAAACTCTTTTCAGCCACTTTGCAACTTTTTTCCACAGCTGGCTGTTCACAGTAGCCACCATTTTCTTCTTTCACCTGGTTGTTTTTTTCCAAGCAATATATTATATATAAGAAAAGAGAAAACTCAACTGTGAAACTGAAAATATTTTGCCTCAAAATGAATCTATGATATTCTAGTGGATAAGATCAGTATCATATATACATAAACTGTTACTTTTTGCCATGTAACTTAGAAACTGTGATGTCAAACCCAAAACCCGATAAAGGAGAAATACAGTAGTGGTCCCTAAACGGGAAAGTGCAATTTCAAGCTTCTGAAATCATTAGAGCTATTTGACACATTAGACTTCAAGTATTTATGTAAAATGTAATATTAAGAGTTAGAATAATGAAAGAGCACTTGCATGGTTGTCCTTTAACTGATCAAACACCTATAAAAGTTTACCTTAAAACAAATGCAACACTATTAAATTTTTTAGTGAATCATTGCTTCCAAGTTAATAAAGAAAAGATAGGGTGCTTAATAAAAAAATATTTAATTTTTCTTACAATTTTCCCAATGTTAGTAACTTAATAGTTCTTACACACTAGGGTGGAAACTTAATATTTTGTATTAACAAAAGTCATTTATAACTTATAAGCACGCTCGGTATCCATGAATATTTAACATCAAAGGAAAACAAAACATTTAGATGAATCTCAATTAATGATTTGGTGAATGATATGATTCCACAAAAAAAAATGAATTTTAAAAAATAAAATAGGAAAACTAATGGCTGTAGATGGTTTGTATAAATGCTTTTTGTTGTATTATAGTGAATCCAGTACCAAGAACCCCTACTGTCACCATCACTAGGAAGCAAATTGAAACTACAATTCCACCCATTTGACGTTTGAGTTTTGTCTTATAGAGTGAATAGTGGAACCTCTCTTTGAATTGTATTGAATTGCCTTCTCAAAACTGATTACTAACCTTCATTGCTGAAACATTAATGGAGTTGACAGAGAATGAAGTGGCCTTTGCTGGTTCCATCTGCAATATTTAGAACTCTGCTTTAAACTACTAACTCAGTCAAGAAACAACTGAACCAAAAAGTGATTCAGACAAAGTTTTAACATAAGAAAGAACAAAATGACATGAGTTTGCACAGGCAAATTTTAACATGAGCAATTCACTATTCAGAAGAGTTTCAGACAATTAAGATAGGCAAGAATAAAAAAGAACAGTACAGAACAGCTTGTTGTGAAATTTAGCAATAAAACATGATGATGTAGGCAATATATGTGTGTGTGTGTGTGTGTGTGTGTGTGTGTGTGTGTGTGTG
>JASKGM010000001.1:19447096-19459070 GCA_034509205.1 Ceratonia siliqua | reverse complement strand
AATTTTTTAAGTTACAAATGAATAGTAAAAAAAAATTATGGATGAATAGTAAAAGAAATGTAAAAAAATTCAAGAAAAAATTGAAAACCATTTTAAAAAATTTTAAAAAATATATATAAGATAAAAAATACTTAATTATTTTTAAAAAATAAAAAATTTTTGAAAAAAAAATATAAAAAAAAGTAAAAAAAAAAAGAGAATAGGATGTAGGATAGTATTTTCCATTTAATATACTGTCATCTTAATCCTAATATCTTAAATGGTATTAGGATGTAAAATACTTATTTATTATGTCGTTATTTAATATGCCTAACGTCATTCAAAATATTAAGATGTGATTAAATAAGATAATTATAAAAATTTCACGTCCCATAATTTAACTTTGATAAATTTATATAAGGTGTAACTATCTTACGGCCACACTTTTTTTTTCATTTTTAATATTAATTAAAATTTTTTGATATAATTTATTTTTTAAAAATTTTTAAAAAATTAAAAATTTTTTATTTCTTATATTATTCATCCATAATTTTTTATTTACTATTCATTTTTAAGTTAAAAAATTTTTAAAAAATAAAAACACATTTTAAAAAATTCTCAACAAAATTTATGACATAATAAATAATTAATTAATATCAAAACATTAAAAAAATTAATAAACTTCTAATTAGTGGGCGGCAAAAAATACTCCTCATTTATATAATACCAATTGATTCTTTTTTTTTCCAATTATCATAATAAACATAATTTTTTTTAATTTTCAATATCATAATAAACATAAAAATCTTAAATATTTTAATATCTTATATTTAATATCTTGTACCATTGTATCAAAAATACCAAGTAATGAGAGAACATTATCCCAAACAACCCCTCGTATGGACTTACTAACAGTAATTACAGAGGCTTGGCATGTTTCTAACACTGATAAAAAAACAGACTCTGGGGAATGAAAACATTAACGATCCTTCTCAAACATCCAGTGCACCATTTTTCGCTGTTGGCTATATGCACAAGTAATACAATGAACGAAGACACGTTACATAGGTCTTAAAATTTATCTTTAAAAATTCACCTAACTCACTCTCTTTATCACATCAAATTTGTTGAATGATGACAGAAAATGGTTTCTCTAGTTTATGAAGTTTGAGCGTAACAAGTTGGGTATCCAGAGAAAGGCAACTGACAAGGGCTACAACTAGACAAATGAAATAAAAAATGACTGATATAAGTTTCTTACATGTTTATCATCAGATTTTCTAATCAACAAATGACAACTCATTAAGTCACCCAATCAAGGAATAACATGTATAATAAATCTTTTCATTCATCTAATTCAGCTAACTTTTATTAATATTTATTAATACAAGTGTCAGAATCTAATGACAAACACTTAAATTTACCTAAATTTTGCCCATAAAATAATGATGACAGAAAATGGTTTCTCTATTTTGACTTTGAACTTTGAGAGTAACAAGTTTGGTATTTAATGAAAGGCAATTGACGTAGACCACAACTAGATAAATTGAATTAAGAAATAGTCCAATAGGCATCTTCATTTGACAAGGATGGCAAACTAATTCACTAGAAGGATACATGAACCTGTGATCATGTAAAAATTGAGATAAAACAGGATACCAATAATAAGTCATGATCACAAAAAATAAAAAAATAAAAACTGAAAGTGGAAAATGTCCAAAAGCTAGAGACCTATTCAATTCAACTTATACATACTGACTATACTTAAGTGGTACATCAATATTCATTCATATTTCATACACAATAAAATTAGCTAATCTAGACTTAAAACCCATATGCAAAATCAGAAATCAGACCACTTCCTCATCCTCCCAGGCCCCCACCAAAAAAATATATCCATTCATAGTGTTAGTATTACTTCAGCATTGTAAATACGAATTTCTATTTCTAAAGAAAAAAATACAATGGTTCAAACTACAAAACCATAAGAGTTTATAAATAACTAGGTAACTTTTGATTGATTTCTTCAACGAATGTACATGATTAAAACACCTGTAAATCCCTCAGTATTACAATGTGCGTTTGTACATACAAATAAAAAACTGATTCTACATTTTATATGTAATATTTTGACAAGTATTACCTGATGACCTGCCTGCCACATCGATTTACTTTTAATCTCCATTCATAAATCCTACTTCCCACCTTTAGTATAGCTGCCTTTTAAGGTGACTGTCCGATTAAAAACAAGTTTTCCAGGAGTGGAGTCCTGGTCCACCACAAAATACCCTGCAATTGCATATACAAAGACCATCAATTAGACAAGCAAGAACAACAGAATTATAACATCTTAGGCATTGTCTAGTATTATGTCCGTATTCATGAATCGATTATACAGAACTAAGATACAGGAACTGCCAGGCCTATGCTTACTTTATGTATTGAATCCCCCAAACATGAACCTTCCCCCTTATCCCCCCCAAAAAATAATAAATTGAAATTCCATCTCTCTATTTATTCCTAAAAACCTTTTTTTGATATAGAGTTGGTCCCCTAGATTATAACTACTTATGGAAGTCACTAACTAGTTAAGTGTCGGTCCCTCCAATCTCCTGGCTCTAGTTATGCAATATTCAAAACAGTGAAGTTGGAAACCAACTAGTAACAAATGAATGTGTCAAAGTAGGGTTTCATACAACTACATCAATATGATGCAGAGTACTATATCTTTTGATTCTTTTTCTTTTTAATATGTCGCTGAGTCCCACTGAAGAATGGTAGTAATATACGAAGATTCAACTTGTATAGGGAAAAATTGCTCAAATAATCACCAATAAGAGGTTGTCAAATATACCTAATCTTTCAAATTGGAACCTATCCCCAACTGTTGCATCCCGGAGCAAGGGCACAGCGTATGCGTTAGGAATTACCACTTTGGACTGGGGGTTTAGATCGCCAAGCCAGTTGTCAAGTTCAGCAGGATTCTATTGCAATTCGAATAAACATTGGCAGCCATCATTATTAAGAAAAACAAGAAAAAAAAATTGAAAGAGAACTGGGAAATAACAAATTGCCGACCTCTGATAGGAATAGCTTGTCAAACAACCTGACTTCCACCTTAAATGGATCAACTCCAGGGGATGGTTGAGCAACCCAATGAAGAACACCCTAAACATAAAAAATTACCCATAATTCATCGATCTGATTTTACAAACTCTTGGGGGCATTAACAAGCAGAAAATTTAGCGAGATCAGTATACCTTAGGTTTTGTCTTCTTTGAAGGATCATACTCAGCCTGGATTTCAAGAATAGTCTTGTTATCATCAGATAGAATAACTTCAGTGCACTTTATAGGAAATGCATATCTGCACAAATAACAAAGATCTTAAATTGGACCTACAATTCCTCATGTACTTGGCGAAATAGTTTTCTGTACCTTCTACTAACCTGAGTATCACAGATTTACCAGGAGCAAGGCCATAATAATCTTTTGAATCTTGCATTCGAAAATCCGAATGTTCAATATATACAACATTGGAAAATGGAATCTGAAAACAGCCAAAAAAAAAAAAACAATCAGTGATGTTATATAAAGAGACAAAGGACATCAACATCATACAAATAGTAAAAATACAAAATAACAATATATTAAGTCCACTAGACACTGAATCACCAGTGGATGGAGTAAAATTAGTTTAGTCAAACAACTAGGATGTATGATTACTTCAAACACTAGTACTCTATGGATATCAGTCTCTTAAGGACCATTTTCACCTTGTAGAAACCAGATGCATCATCAGCTTTAGCATCAGGCCATTTCTTTGCATCAACCTCCATTGTTGAGCTAGCTTCCAGGTTAGTAATAACAACCTTAAAACACAGAATCAATCAGTGTTAAGCCTTTTAAATACAAACGTATCCTCAGAAAGAATGCAAACAAGAAACATACCTTGAGTGGATGTAGGACAACCATTGTACGAGGAGCATCTCTGTTCAGTTCTTCCCTAACATGATACTCAAGGCGTTCCACAGATATCAAAGTCCCATCACTGCAACAGAAGGGAATAAGTTGACTTAAGAAACTAAGCTCTACCTCTTTGATATGCCAGGTATGTTTTTTAATGAAGAATCAGTATATATGTCTTGTGCATGAGCAACAGTCCATGGTCAAAACATCACTCTGAAATTCCCCTACATATTCTAAATTAAAAAAAAAAAAGAGAGAATGAAAATTGTTGGGAACCAACTCTGCCATCTTCTAAAATATGGCACTGAATGTGGTATTGAACTCATATATTATAGATATCAAAACACAATTACAACACATTATTCTTCACAACACAGAATACACAATACTATAGTATATACATAAGACACAAACCTGGCACTTCGAGTGGCCGGACACTCTCATTCCTAGCATTCAAGAGGCTAGACTCTCCCCCAAATCCCAATTCAATATTTTGCCTTCTCATAACTTCCCCCCACCCTCTGTTAAATAGCCCAACTGCATAACCTCCCCTAACTTCTCCAAAAAACTGTTTCTTCCTTTTTCCCTATGCCCTTTTTATCCCTGGTTCTAACATTACCACCCGGACAAGGTGAACATAATATTCCATCTTTTTTTGTTGGCTTTTTTTTTTTTGCCTTCTTTCTCTTTTTTGTCTTGTCTTCTTTCCTTCTCTTTTTCTCTTTCTGTTTTTTGTTTTTATAAATATCCCTTGCTACGCTGTCTTTGGGGAAGAAGGAAAACCCAGAAGCCATCGAAACTGAGACTAGCGGAGCAAGCACAGACTGCCATCAACCTCGCCGCCGGTCGTCGTTAGTCTTGCTGCCGTCGCTGGAAGTCTAACCGAGAAGGAATGTCACCCGCGAAATTCTGCTTTGCACGCGAGGAGCTTCTTCACGAAGGATTAGCCGTTTGCAGATCTAATTCTGGGTAGAACCTGCCGGAAAATCACAGAGAACAAATCGGAATTCAGAGAGAAGTTGTTTGCCACCCAAAACCTGTGAACTCTCCCTAGTCTTTTGCTCTGATACCATTATTGGGAACCAACTCTGCCATCTTCTAAAATATGGTATTGAACTCATATATTATAGAACAACACAAAGATTACAGAATTACAATATCTCACATACACACTCACAGTAGATATCTAAATAGATCATCTAGCACTTTCAAGCATGCTAGTCACTCCCTCTGGCATTCAAAGTATGCCAGTCACTCCCCAAATCCCAATTCAATATTTTGCCTCCTCATAACTTCCCCCCGCCCTCTGTTAAATAGCCCAACTGCATAACCTCCCCTAACTTCTCCACAAAATTGTTTCTTCCTTTTTCCGTATGCCCTTTTTATCCAATTTGCAGCTTAGTTTCAGACCCCCCCCCCCCCCCCAAGGGATATATTGGTATGCTCTCCCACTGCAATAGATAGTTTTCAGATTATGCTTTATGATATCAGTGGTTTTCTTCAAGGAAGAACCCTATTCTCTTAGTTCATCTCTCTCGTTTACCCTAAGACCAAGTTCTACTATGGTTTTGCTTCCTTTCCTTCCCACTCCCACATCAGTTGGTATCAGAGCCCATGGCCAATTGTTGTAGCGGTATAGGAAACCAGGAACAGCAAGCCAAGTTGGCTGAGATGAGGAGGTCAATTGAGGACCTGTCGTGAGCTGTATGAGCTCTGCAATGACAACAACGTGCAAAAGCACCTATGGAGTTTCCAGTGAGAACTCATTCCATGATGAGTGACCAAGAAAGCTGGGGCATGCCGAAAGGCAATACTGGATACAGAGAAACAACTCAGGGTGTCAAGAATCCGTCTAATGACCCTAGAATCAAGAATAGAACGGCACGAAATGGGCTGGGGGAACGGATGGTTCATGCCCTCGACTTGAATGATGGAGGAATTATAATTAAAGGTACTGATTTTAAGGAAAAGATGCTTGCCGAGGATTATTTAGGTTGGGAGGAATTACCCAAACCTATCTATGATGATTATCCTGATGAAAGTGAGCAAGAGAAAGTTTCTCCTGAATTGATGGAGGAAGTGGTTGTCCATATGAGGGAAACTTGCCCAGATGACCTGGTGATGGAGAGCCACAAACAAAAGTCTTCACCTGTTAATTGTTCTAACCTTGTTATTGAGGAAGGAACTTGTGGATGTGTCTGACAATGACATGAAAGTTGGATGTTTGAATATGAAGACCAATAGTAATCTTGACAAAGAAAAACCTATGAATATAGGCACTTCATCAGAGCTCTCCAAGTCTTTATTACCTGATGTAATTGAACAGAGAGGCACCAAGCGACTAAATGATGGTGAAGTAGCTACTGATATTAAAAAGTGTCGGACTGTTATTATTGACAGTGATGACAAAGCAGATGCAATTGAAGATAAGTTAGTTGGGAATATAAATACATTAGAGAACCAATCCGACACTAAAGAAGGTATTTATACTGGTGTTGTTGATTGTCTTCCTTCAGAGCATCTGGATAAGAAATTTCGCTGCACTGTTCGTGATAAAGTGGCAGCAATATTCAAGCAACAAGGTTCTGATGTGAAAGAGCTGCCTGAAGAAGATAGTGAACCTTTTAAAGATTGTAGGAGCACACTAAGAGTTTGGCGTGTGGATGGTGATAAATTGTCACTTCTTTCAGTAAAAGAACAAACAAGACGTTTTAGTGGGGATTGCTAACAGCACAGTATACATTTCCTGGAAATGAAAGAAATGAGACTCTCTTTTATGCTTGGCTTGGCTGCAAATATATAAAGGAGGATAAAACAGCTGCCATTTTCCATATGAATGCCATGGTTGATTTAGTCAGAACTAATCCAGTTATGGCTCAAGTTCATGAGGCTGAAGGTAGTGATAATTCAGATTTTGTATCTGTCACCTTATCAACAAGGAGTTCAGAGCCACCTAATGATGTAGGACAAGTGTCACTACTCGTCCAATGTTTACAGTCACCTTTTGTAATTTCCTAGGATTGTTATTGTCATTTGTTGTTTAGTGGTGATGTCGTTTTATTAAGTAATTTTGCTGTATCATTGAGGGCAATTTTGTAATTTCGTGTTGGATGTATCCTATATCTACAATATCCCCTCTGTATCTATTATTGAGAACACCAATATATCAGAAAATTCTGGTTTTCTTTCAAGAGTTTCCTCTCTTACTGTTCATTCCTCTCAGGAATCACCATTCCAG
Source organism: Ceratonia siliqua (assembly GCA_034509205.1). Taxonomy (NCBI): domain Eukaryota; kingdom Viridiplantae; phylum Streptophyta; class Magnoliopsida; order Fabales; family Fabaceae; genus Ceratonia; species Ceratonia siliqua. The sequence continues at coordinate 19,451,885 of JASKGM010000001.1, read as the reverse complement.
GACCTAGGACTTAGATGTTGAGCTAAGTCTACACCTTAATCACTCTTCCCTGCGTCACCTAATTATGACACTAGGCACACAGATGAGTGTTCGCATGTCCAAATTGGAATTCTACTGCAACTGGCCCACTATTGTGGCATTAATAAACTTTGGCTTGGATATAAGTTCTTTGAATTATGTCAAAAGTCATGCCAACAAGGCAGCAACTTCTGAGGAGAATTATTTGGTGAAAAAGAAGATTAATGAAGAAGGGGCAATGTTGTTAATTCATGAGATTCATATTGTTTTGTCTACATGTTCAGAGATATCTGAGTTGGAATCTTTACACTCTAGAGCTTGTGGCTCACCAACCTACGTGAAGGAGATTGAGAATTTAGAAAGGAAAATTTCTTCAACTAAGACATGGCTGCATAGTTTTAGAAGGTGCATCTCAGTAAAACATCACACCACAGTGGAGGTTGATGTTATTTACAAGTTGAATTCAGATATTGTGGAGCTACTTGAAATGCCTGTACTAAAGGCTAAGGGAGAGGCTGAAGCACTCTGTGCCCAATTAAATAGTGAAGGTCATGAAGATGCTAGCAGAACAGCTGACAGTGATGCATTCCTCTTTGGGGCCGAAGGCATTACAAAAAGCTTCTACCCCAATTCCGAGAACACTTTGAATGCTATAACCTAGCAGATATTGAAGCTGGTCTTGGGTTGAAGAGGAAACAGTTCATAGCTACCTTTCTTCTGGTTGGAAATGATAATGATTTTAAGGGCGTTCAAGGGATTGGGCTTGATGCAGCTCTTCGTTATGTTCAAGCTTTTAGTGAAGAAGGCATATTGAATTAGATTACATGAGATAGGCAATGGGAAAGTTTCACAAGTTCCCAACAGTATTACATCTGCAGACAATAGTGCTGACATGAATGAGAACTCTCCAAGGAAAAAAGTTCACCATTCCTTCTGTGGGCATCCAGGCAGCAAAAGAGATCATATGCAGTTTTCCTGTGAATCTTGCATCACAAATGATCATGAAGGCTGCATAAGAAAACCTGAAGGAATCATGGGTGTTCCTCCTGTGATATGATTAGAAACAAAAGGGGCAGAAAAGGCTGGAAAATTGGTACACAAAAATCTGTCACAAGATTGCAGGAGAACTAAAAGCTATTGACTCAAAGATGTATGCTGAAGTTTTCAGTGTTTTTACTCCCGACACCAGCTCATTTTCAAGAGGGTGAGTTTGAAGCAGGAGCATCCTGTAGCCACTGTTTATGCTTGTCGTTTAATTTCCTTTGGGTGTCCATTTTATATGTGTTTTAAGAGTGTCCCATGACTAGCACGTGACCCATTTGCAGCTTAGTTTCAGAGCCGCCCCCCTTCCTCCCCCCCCCCCCCGCCCCCCCGGGGATATATTGGTCTGGACTCTGCTCTCCCACTGTAATAGATAGTTTACAAACTATGTTCTATGATATCAGTGGTTTTCTTCAAGGAAGAACTCTATTCTCTCTGTTCGTCTCTCTTGTTTACCCTAAGTCCAAGTTCTACTCTGGTTTTGCTTCCTTTCCTTCCCACTCCTGCATCAGTCTTAGCTGATTTGTATTCTTTAGCTGCCTTTAAACAGTTGATTGCTGCTTCAACCTTCACCAATTCTATGTTGGGACTGGGGAGGGGTTCTTCAATTTCTTTGTCGAAGTTTACAAAATTTCTGTATGATGTTAATCTCTTGGCTTAAATTTGCCAATGAATATGAGTATTTAGTATGTTGGTAATTGATTTTGAAAACAAGGAGAATAGATACTATCTTGGAAACTGAGTACTTAGCAGTGTGTAACTCATTACACAAGATTTCTGCTTGAAACTTTACAAAGATATTCATGTTAGTTATTTTAACTACAAAGAAATGAAGGCAAAAGGTACATCACAATCACAATATCTTTTTTCTTTTCAATGTGTGGCCGACGAAGAGTGTAAAAAAAATGATACTGATTGGCAATATTTCAAATCATCATAACAAGAGAGGTAGATAAAGTCCTTAACAAGAGAATAGCAGCAGATGAAAATTGAACATTTTTCTTAACATTCTTTTGCTAGTATGGTAATATTAACAATCCCTGACATTATTTCCAAGACAAAACTAATATGCAATTGAGTAGTATCAAACTATTAATTAGTGAATGTAGACCAGTACATTAGGATTTGATGTACAATAAATTTGCACAAGTTAAATTTTTATTAGCATTCTAGACGAACATTTTATGATTTCCACCATGATATCATAACTATATTTGACTACATTTAACTACATTTCATGATTTGGTCTTCAGAGTTGACAATTTGGTTGATTTGGAATTATTCCATAACTACATTTAACACAAATTCTGGATTAACTTTTCCAAGCAAACACAGGAATTGAAGTTGACAGAAAGTTAAACTGTGATCAATTTGATCTAATCATAGAGCATGACAAAATGGCAGGAAAACTTTCAAAATCATGCTATCTTGGTGATAATAGAGCAAAAGTAAAATTTCAAATAATCCAGACATGGATTATAAACCAATGAGTAAAACATTTCAAAATACCTTTTTCTGAAATTATAACTTAAAGTGGTATCATATACCACCAATTGTTAACCATGCTAACAATCTCACAAATAACAGATTTATGTATACATCCATATTTTACCTTCTAGTGATTCCAACTCCCCGAACCAAGGCATTGATTGCAGTTGGAGTCACCCCTCTGCGTCGCAAACCTGCTAGTGTCATCAGACGAGGATCATCCCAGCCATTAACCCACTTCTCCGTCACTAAACGATTTAGCTTTAACAGTAATGCATAATCAATAATTAGTGGCAGGAAATTTTAGAATCATTATGAAAGTAGAACTTTACAAATTTCAACATGTTCAAAATCATTGGCTCACCTTACGCTTTGACATAACTGTGTTAGAGACATTCAACCTTGAATATTCCCATACATAAGGTTGGTAAAGGCCCAATGCATGCAATAACCAATAGTATGATGCACGACGTGTCTCAAATTCGAGTGTACACAACTGCATGAAATATCCATAAATTGGCTAAAAATTTAAAACATGGGCAAAACAATAAATTATTACAAAGATAGGGGTATAAAATCCTACAAAATAAAACTAGAACATCAACTGAAACCAGTCTCCAACTATATCTTTTTTTTAAGACATAACCCAGCTTGAAATCACCAGGTCCATAATCCAAGACATAAACACCAAACAAATTTGGTGTAACTTATTGCAATAGATAAAGTGTAGCATGAAGAGCAGCTAAATTTTCTTGTAACATTGCAGTACAACAGCTGTAATATGGTAGCACCAAAACTTTTGCAAGGACAACTAGTGGAATTCACTATCAGAATTACTATCAAGTCAGAAGACTCAAGATTACCCTGAGTTAGATTTTATGATATGATTCAAAAATCAAAGAATGGCCTGGCTTAAACTGCTTTTTTTTTTCTTTGGCTACACTTCAAACTTACTAACATCACTAATATGAAATTCACGAGTCAAATAAAATCTATACTATGAAGCCCCATCATCCATCACAATTAAACAAAAGCAACAGGTTACACTGCCATGCAGAAACATCCAATTGAGGGGCTCAGATTTTGATTAAAATGTTAAAGGTCTTGCTATGCTACTCATGGAGTAGCAATACTCCATGAGTAGCTTTTTATTATTATTTTTTTTCATTTTTTTATAATTTATTTTAAGAAACAATTTAAAAGAATTTCAAAAAAATTGGAAAAAAAAAGTAAAATCAAAAATCAAAAGAATTTGTTTACTTCTTCTTGGTTTTATTTTACTTTGTTTTTTGATTTATTTTTGAATACTTGTGTTATGAATTTTTTTTTTTTGACCTTTTTTTTTCTTCAAATTTTTTTTAGATTCTTTTAAATTGTTTCTTAAAATAAAAATTATAAGAAAAATAAAAAAACAAAAATGAAAAAATAAAATGCTACTCCAAGAGTATGGCTACTCTTGGAGTTGCTATACTCTTGGAGTAGCATAGCAAGACCCAAATGTTAATTTACTCAATCCCAAATATTTAGCATTAAGGTTTGACGCTGCTATTACCCTTCCAGTGCTCAAACAATGCCCAAGGTGATCAACATCATATCACTCTTTCCATATTGTTAAATATTAATATAAAACTATACATGAGCCTTCCCCTAATAGCTTAAACTTTTGGGATGAAATGGTCCTTGACATGGTATCAAAATCTCTATGACCAAGTGGTCAAGAGTTCAATCCTTACCACTCCCATTCTTCATAATTAAAGTGAAATATCAGCACACAAAGTATGGTGGGCCCATGCTCTGTCCGTACTTTAAGTCCAACGGTGGCTTTCGCATGAGGGTGCATGGTAGAGATTCATATAAAACTATACATGGGCCTTCTCCTGGCAGATTAAACTTTTGGGTTGAAATTGTCCTTTTCACATATTCTAACAAGATGGAAAATTTTGAATGTGCATCTATGTTAAAACCCTTCAACAAAATGGTTGTAGATTTATAAAAATACAATATATGTTATGTTAGACCACAGGGGTATTTTAGGGTTATTTTAGAAAGAGAGGGAAAGAGGCAATTATAAGAGCAGTTACAAGGCAGTTACTAAGGAGTTACATGGGAGAAGTGGATAACAGCCTGTTTGTTTGGGCTTATTTTGAGCATAAGTTACTTATTTTAAAAAAATAAGTCATTCGGATAAAAATATACCTGTTTGTTTGGGCTTATAGAAAACGGATAAGTTAATGAAAATGGA
>JASKGM010000001.1:19429091-19445618 GCA_034509205.1 Ceratonia siliqua | reverse complement strand
ATGAAGTCTTGTGTACATTTCACTACGCTAAAATTAATTTTTGTTTTATTATGAAGTCTTGTGTACATTTCACTACGTTAAGGTATGTTTGTTTCAAAGTTAGCCTCTTTCCTTCTTTTCTATTTTTTTTTGTCTCAAATTATTTATCGTTTAAGATAATAACATATAAATTAAAATAATTATTAAATAATTTTAATTCTAATAAAAAATAATTATACTTGACTAAATTATCTTTATTAAAGTTAACTTAAACTCTTATTACTACTCTATTAAAAATAACAATAAATAAGAGTAATGTTAAAAAAATAATAATTAATATTTCATTGATAATATAAATAATAGATAATTTAAAATAAAATAAAGTCCCTAAAACGATAAATAATTTAAAATGAAGGGAGTATGTGTTTGAAGTGTAACTTTCACATTACTTGATGAAGTTTTTTTTTAATGAATAAATTTAGGAAACAAATCAAGTTTTTTATCTCTAAAGCTAAATTCATTGTAATTAATAAATGTCTACTAATAAAAAATTATTAGCAAGAATCAAACTAAAGACTCTTTGATTAATGCAATTCAATCTTACCAATAAAATTTACTTTTATTGGCCTTGATGAAATTGAAAAGTTCTAAAGAGTTATTATAATTAAAAAAAATTTGCAGTATAATTAAAATTTCTAAATAATATAAACCAACTCAGCCCTTTTGTTTAAAACTTAATTAACTTTTTGTAGTAAAATGTTATATATATAGATATATTTAAATTTAATAGTATAAAAATAACATTATTTTAAAAGCATCACCCAGTTGTCTCTTCACTTGTCCCTTAGCCGTTTGTTACCATTAGGTAGGGGTAAAGGAATTAGGTAATTTATCTGAGATTTTATATTCAAATTTTCATATCATCATTTGTAAAATAATAATAACCCATATTTATTTAGTCTTGGCATCTACTTAATTAGTAGTCGTGACAGTCGTCTACACATTGGGTAAAGTAAAATAAAACTTTAAAGATAACACAATTTGTGATTTAATCATTCATATTCGTTCATCTCTCTGTTATAAATTTGAATTTGCTGTTATTCTCTCATATTATTGTCATAAATTTATTAAAAAGAAAGCACAAATTATGGGGATAGGTATATTGAAGTGAAAGGCACAAGAATAAAATCATTTGTGTTGTCACAAGAATATGTGACCCTTTTTGAAGGGGAATCAATAAGGCAAATGCTAAAACTCTAAGATATCATGCTTTTACTGAGTTCTCTAGCTCATGGAATATGATTCATACTATGAAGGTGCCCTGATGCCAGAATAGTGTAGCCCGCAAGAGACTGGAATCTAGTTCATGCTCAGTTGCATGGTTTGAGTAAAGTAGATGCACTTGTTTCTTTGAGCTAAATTCCACAAAGTGAAGCTACTATGTGTGCTCTTGCAATCACATGGTGTCTAGATCAATTTGTGTACACTTTAATTATTCAGCCCTCTTAAATCTAGTCAAAGACGGCACATTCACTCTGAAATTAAGAAATTCATAATATAATTTCTTGCAGTTTGACCTCATAAAATTGACCAAGCTTAAAGAAAAAGTTACCATGTGTGGTCTAGTGTTGAAGAACTTAGAAAATTCACAAGAAATATGAAGTTCAATGTACCACAAAAAGATTCGGTAAAGTGTAAGATTACATGAGAAAAAAAAATTAGTTTCAACTCTTCTGTCACTTTTCAAATAAGAAATCAAATTAATGACTTTTGCATAATTACTTATCTGAAAGCATTTGAAAATAATGCATGTTAAGATTGCACATATGCATATGTTAAGTTTGGAAATTGATAAACACTTGAGCAAAAGAAGAGTGGGATTCTTTTTTAGTTACCACAGGGCAGAAACATTAATTAACCATATAATTTCTAGCGCAATACCAATTATCTACCTTTTTATGCTATTTTTTTCAGGAGTGAGTTTCCCATAACAATATGTCAAGCAGATGAGAAATGATTGGTGACGCTAAAATCAGTAACTTTAAGAGCAATGAGCAAATGAAGATGGAGATTGAGGTCAGTGGACATCACCATACACTAAATTAAACAAAAAATACTAAGGGTTGGCTCAATTATTAAAATCGAACTATGTTGAGCAAAGAATTTTCAATTTCAATTCTTAATAAGTATTTACTAATGACAATACATCATGCTTTTAAGTTAAAATAATTGATATGTCTTGTAAAAATAAAATTACCAAAATTTGGTTTAATCTAACATACATATGAATACTTCTTGATATGAGCTATTTTCAACGCTATATCCCTAAACAAAATTTCATTGATCAGAAATTAACGGGCCAAACCGGTAATGAATTCGTCCAACTTTTAGCATATTAATCAATCCAACTACTCTCTCTGACCAGTGACATCCGAAAAATTTCCCCTAATTAATGAAATGATGTCATTGTTGGAGATAAATGAGTTGGCTATGCACGATAGAACATTGGCTCTGATGAATCTCAGTGCGCATCCCGACGCTGCTGGCTATGCACAATAGAATAAATGAGTGCCCCACACAGTTCATAAAGTCTTAAAATTTGTCTTTAAGAATTTACCTTTCAATCTCTGTCATCTGAGTTGTTGAACGGTGACAGAAAATGGCTTCTCTACTTTGACTTTGAATATAAAAAAGTTTGGTAACTAGTGAAAGGCAACTGACAAAGACCACAACTAGAAGATCAAACACTTGAAGAAAAAAAATGGAATCATCAAACAGTGCAATATACATCATCATTTGACATGACCAACAATCTAATTCACCAGAATGACACATTTGACTGATGATCATGTGAAATATGAGATAAAACAGGATACCAATCATAAGCCAAATGATGACAAAATAGCAGGAAAAAAAATAAGGAAAGTCCCTAAAAGCTAAGATCTATTCAACTCCGGATTATACATCTTGTGGTATACAGAATTCATTCATACACGAAATTAGACCAATCTACAATTGGAGTCAATTTGGCATCTACAGCACAGATAATTTTCACTGCCAAACGACTACTATACAGCCACGTGGACACACTGCAAAAACGTAAAAAACTTGAATTTTCAATTAAATGTGTAAACAACTATGCTTTAGGATTTTTCAAACTAAAACCCAGGAAGCAAATTCAGAATCAGGCCCCTTCCTCATCCTTCCAGTCCATTAAAAAAAAAGGTCACAAACGGTTAGAATTACTTCATTGGGCGTAAACAAATACATTTAAGAACAAACACAATGCTTCAGAGTTCAAACTACAAAGCCACGCCTGACCTGAGTATATATATAAAACAAGGAGCTTTTAATTGCTTTCTTCAAAGACTTTACATGACTAAAAAGTCTGTAAATACCTCGATATTACAATGTATGTTTGTACATGAAAATTTAAAAAAAAAACAACTTCTACATCATATAAGTGATATTTGGACAAATATTACCAGCTGACCTTCCTGCCACATTGACTTTGTTTCTTCTAACCAGCATTCATAAATCCTATTTCCCACCCTTACCATAGCTGTCTCTTAGGGTCACTGTTCGATTAAAAACAAGTTTTTCAGGAGTGGAGTCCTGGTCGACCACAAAATAACCTGGAATTGCAGATACAAGAATCATAAATTAAAACTAAACAAAAGATAAAAGAATTATAATATCTAGCTTTATTCATTATGTAGTGTGCCCATACTCATGAGGCAAGAATAAAGAACAGTGAGAAAGTAATCAATAGGCCTATACAAACTTTACTAATCCCATCAGGGCATGTGTTCTAAACATGAGACCTTCTCCCTCATCCTCCCACCACCCAATTTCTCCAAAATAATATTATGCAATTCTAAAACTCTGTATTTATTTATGAAGTAACACTTTCCTGATATAGAGTTGTACCCTCAAAGTTATAATTATTTTAGAGTAGTCACTGATGCAGGGCTGGGTAGGAGGGAAGCAATAAACCAAAGTAGAGCTTGGATAGCGGGTGAACGAAAGGGTAGAAACAAAACTCTAGGGTTCTTCGCAGAGACAAACTCTGATATATTCATAAACATAATCTGAAAAACTGCCTTTACAATCGCACAAAGAGAACATATACTAGGAGGATAGAAAACCTTCACATGATAGCCATGTGACTAGCCTAAAGGCAAACAAAATACAAACATTAAAACAGAAGGCCTAACACAACAGAGGCAAGTGGGCTTCTGACTCTAAGCAAATAAAGGCCCATGTGCTAGACACAAGGCCACTTTAAAACACATAGGAGCAAACACAGTAAATAAATGGCACAGTAAGGTAAAAGACACTGATGTTAACAGTGACATAGGATGCTCCTGCATCACACTGACTAGTTTAGCATTGAGAGTTGGCCACTCAATCTCCCGACTAGTTACGCTATTAAACATCAAACCTTTCAAGAAAGCGAGTTTGGAAACAAACTAGTAACCAATGAGATGTGTCAGAATTCAAAATAGAGCTTGACTTAACCACCCTAGTATCATGCAGATTACTACTTTTTTCTTTTGCTTTCCTATTATTTTTTGCCAAGTCCAAATGAAGAGTACTGATTATATTATAAGATTCAAATTTTAAAGCAATCAATAAGAGGTTGTCAAATGTACCTAATCTTTCAAATTGGAACTTATCCCCAACTGCTGCATCTCGTAATGAGGGCACACCATATGCATTTTGAATTACCATTTTAGACTGGGGGTTCAGGTCGCCAAGCCAGTTGTCAAGTTCAGCCGGATTCTATTGAAATTATTAGAATAAATATAGCCAGTCATCACTATTAGAAATCAAGAATAAGAAGTTGAAAGAGGACTGGGAGATAAAAGACGGCCAACCTCTGATTGGAATAGCTTGTCAAACAACCTGACTTCAACCTTAAATGGATCAACGCCAGGGGAAGGTTGAGGAACCCAATGAAGAACACCCTATACATTAATAATTATTCATAATTAACCAATATGATTTTACAAATTCAGGCATTATCTTTAAGCAGCTGATTCAGCAAAAACAATAAACCTTAGGCTTTGTCTTCTTCGAAGGATCATACTCAGCCCGGATTTCTAGAATAGTCTCATTATCATCAGCTAAAATAACTTCAGTGCACTTTATAGGAAAAGCATATCTGCACATAACAAAGGTCTTGAATGTTGGATGTATAACTTCTCATGTACATGGCAAAAATTAATCTGTAACTTCTACTAACCTGAGTATCACAGATTTACCAGGAGCAAGGCCATAATAATCTTTTGAATCTTGCATCCGAAAATCTGAACGATCAATATATACAACATTGGAAAACGGAATCTAAGAAGAAAGACAATACAAAATCAGTAATATATAAAAATTAAGGACACAAAATCATTATAAATAGAAATACAGTGATAAAGATTAATATGGTAGGTCCATCAGACAGTGAATCACCAGGGACGAAAATGAAATAAATTTAATTTAGTCAAAAAACGAGGGTGGTGTGTTTCTTAAAACACTAATACTCTACAGATATTGGTTTCTAGAAAATCAATTTCACCTTGTAGAAAGCAGATGCATTATCAGATTTAACATCAGGCCATTTCTTTGCATCCACCTCCATTGTTGAGTTGGCTTCCAGATTAGTAATAACAACCTTAAATCACAGAATCAATCAGCCTTAACCTTTTTGAAGTCAAACAGTATCCTTTAGAAAGAAAAGTAAATTACTCTCCCCTCCTGAGAGATATATCTTAATTACACGGCTCTCCCCACTATTATGAAAATATATACGAACCTCTCTTGAAAGTTAAGAAAAATATTACAACTTACCTCAATTTTGAATTTAAATTCATTTAAATCATTTATATGTTTAAAATCTCCCTTGAGAAACTTTAAATATGCCAATTATTGATTATAAAAAGTTTTTGAAAATTATTCCATATGTTTGAACCTTTAAATTTGACGATTATTAATTATAAAAAAGCATTTGAAAATTATTCAATGAAATCAAATATAACTAAGAGGGAATGAATAAACGAGTGATTTCACAAGCTTTTTTTTGTTTTTTTACAAAGGGTATTTTAGACATATAAATGATTTAACTAAGGTTAAATTCAAAATTTGATCAAGTTGTAATATTTTTTTAACTTTCAAATGAGTTTCGTGTATATTCACATAATAGAAAGAATGGTCGTATAATTAAGACATTTCTTAGAGGAGGAAAAAGTATTTTGCTCTAGAAAGATGTAACCTAGACATATACCTTGAGAGGATGTAAGACAACCATTGTGCGAGCAGCTTCTCTGTTCAGTTCTTCCCTAACATGATACTCAAGGCGTTCCACAGATATTAAAGTGCCATCACTGCATCAGAAGAAATACTTTTTTTTTACAAAACTAATTATTACCTCTTTGATATACCAGATATGTTTTTAAATGCATCCTACCTTCTAGTGATTCCAATTCCTCGAACAAAAGCATTGATTGCAGTTGGAGTCACACCTCTACGCCGCAAACCTGCTAGAGTCATTAGACGAGGATCATCCCATCCATCAACCCACTTCTCCGTTACAAGGCGATTTAGCTATAACCGCAATGCATAATCAGTAATTAGGGAACAAAAAATTTATAAGCATTATAAGTAGAACTTTATAAATTTTTACATGTTCAAAATCATTGACTCACCTTACGCTTTGACATAATCGTGTTAGAGACATTCAACCTTGAATACTCCCACACATAAGGTTGGTAAAGGCCCAACGCATGCAACAACCAATAATATGATGCACGGCGTGTCTCAAATTCAAGTGTACAAAGCTGCATGAAATATACATAAATAGGCTAAAAATTGTAACACTTCGCAAGAGAATAGATATACAATAAACGAGCATATTTCAAAGTCATAGCATGCAATAACACAAACAGTATATGAATGTTAGTCGTGAAGACCATTCTTATTAGATTAAATTATCATTGAGCATACAAATATGTGATTGATATAGGAAACTTCCCAATAAACTCTTCTGTGGCTAGATGCATTATCAAATTAAAAAAAAAAAACTACAGAACTATCTTTTGCCACTTAGCATTGAAATAACTTATTTAAAAAGCAGTAGGTCTGCACAAAGACTGACTGACAGCAAACAAGAAGGAAGAAATTGTGAGTAACTGCTTTAACCACCAGCCAGAGTTCAGGCAAATGGGACAAGAGCACAGGCCTCTAACAACATTTGCTAAATCAAAATTAGAAAAGTAAGCTTAATAATTCTGGCTCAAAAAATAAATACAACCAGTAATCTCACTAGTAACCAAAGCAACTGTTAAACCATCAGGCACAACAACAAAGATTACAAAGATAGGGGTATAAAACCCGACACAATAAAACTACAATGTGGCTTAAAACTAATCTCCAACTTTATCTTTTTAACCTGTATTCCAGCTTAAAATCACCAGATCCACAATCTAAGACAAACATAAAACAAATTTGGCACTGCTTATTGCAATACATGAAGTGCTGAACAAAGAGCAGCCACAATTTCTTGTATTATCACTGCTGTAAAACAGCTGTAACACAAACTTTTAGAGGACAATGAGTGGATTTCACAATCAGAATTATTATCAAGTTAGAAGATTCAATATAACCTTGTGAGTTGAATTTAAGAATATGATCCAAAAACCAACAAACGGCCTAGCTAAAACTGCATGTTTGTTTGAGTTAAAATCAAACTCGTGCTAATCTGACATTCATGAGTTTGAAATGAAATCTATGTTCTAAATGTCATCATCCATCGTCTAATTAAAAAAAAAACAAGACGTTATAATAAACTTGTCTGTCATTTTCTTGGCAAAAACATCGATGTGAAGGGTTCTAATTTTTTACTAAAAATTCCTTTTATCCAATCCCAAAATGTTAGCGTTTTAAGGTTTGATGCTGCTATTACTCTTCAACTGCTTACGCAATTCCCAAGGTAATAGTCCACAATCTCATAATTGTTCGCATATATAATACTCTCTTTTTTTATAAAATGGAACCTGTTATGCCTTATGAGAAAGAAAAGAATTACAAACACAGAGGATATGAAACACTCCTTAAAAAACATATAAGGAGGAGTAACAAAAAGAAAAGACACGGCAAAAATATTAGCTCAAAAGAGCTCTCCAATCACTCTGAATCCTTAAGGGAGACACCCCTGAAAAAGCCATGAGATGAAGCCCAAAGAGAAGCAAAATACAACTCTATCCCAAAGAAGGTGAAGACAAAGAAATTTCTGATTAAAAATTCTTGCATCCCGCTCAATTCATGAACACCTCAAGCCAGCCAAAATAGTACACTGCCAAAGAACCTTACACTCCTTATTGCTCCTGAAACCCCTAAACTGAACCCCTAGAAAAAGGTCTAATGAGGCTTGACAAACCCACCGCACATTAAAAATGCCAAACAGTCTATTCCAAAGCTGCCACGCAACTTCACAGCGCAAAAAAAAAAAAGATGAAATTTTTGAATGTACATATATGACCAAGCAAGCCTTCAACAGAATAATTATAGATTTATAAATATACAATACAAGTTCTCACTTAATTTCTCAACATATTTACCTTTAAAATGCAATAACACTTCGAGAAAATTTAGTGGAAGAACACTTACCGAATGTGTGACATTCTCAAGAGAGTCCACAATGCAGTGGGCATAATCATAACTGGGATAGATACACCACTTGTCTCCAGCATGTGGGTGAGGGGTAAACTGAAGGCATAAAGTATTCACACCATAAGTTATTATAGTCTCTATGGAATGTTAAGTTATCATATAAAAAACTTCTGGTTGTGCACTAACCTTAATACGGTATGCAATGAGGTCATGCATATTGTAATTATCACTCTGCATGTCTTGCTTCATCCTAAGTGTAGCTTTTCCTTCTTCAATAAGACCACGTCTCATATCCTCAAAGAGTTTCAATGATTCTGCAATTGATCTGTCCCTCCAAGGACTGTTCAATTTCTTCTCCCTATACTCCTTTATCTCATCAGGTATCTAAAACAAAATCATTCAAGTACACAATTTGTCTTCATGTCAATTAATACAATTGAATTAAGAACATGATGCAATTAAATTATCCTCTATTAGTTGGCACTTGGTACACTAATATAAATTTTATTCGGTACACATCAATTATCTTATCCTGGATGATATAATTCCATGGAGACTGCCATAGCAAAGTGCCAAAAGGAAATGATGCTTTGGATGAGTTGATTGGTAGCTGATAGATGTATCACATCCACCCACAAAGGGATGGACCAACAAACAATTTAACAGAATAGATTACCATCTTAAATATTCGTAGTGATATAGTTCAGAGTTGATTTATTTCCAACCTGATGATCAACATATGCATAACCCCTTCTTATGAGCTCCACAGCTAATTCATACAGTTCTTGGAAGTAATCACTGGTATAAGTAATCTGTATAAAGAGCAAATCGTTTAAATATTCAAAAAGCTAGGTGTAAGTCGAACAACAAAAGAGTTCTTACTAATGTAAACTAACATACCTGGAATGGTTCCCAACCCATCCACCTGACAATTTCTTCAATATGATCAATATATTCTTTCTTTTCCGCTTCAGGGTTTGTATCATCATACCTAGAATTGTAATAGACCATCAAACTCAAGAACAAGAAAGATGATATTGAATGTCCATTCACAAGAGCTGATGAAAGCCTTTTCAAGGCATTTTATAGAGTTCAGTAAAAGCCAAACCTGAAAAGCTTTGATGTGGAAGGAAGTAATCATGACATGTTATACTTTCCTTTGTCATATATGAATTAATCTTTCATTTTATCATAAAATTGTATAAGTAGAGAGCTTAATCATCTTTAAGCCTTTAATGGAACAGAAATGACACAGGCATGAGTCCCATATTGGCTGGGTGTGAGACACAACTCCCATTTATAGTGGAGGCTCTCCCCTCTTATCTGCCTTAGCTTTAGGAGAGGGCTCGAACAGGACCACAGGTTCACCGGCATAGCATGTCAGTCATGGTTTTAGTGCTGTTTGCAGACTGATACTAAAACTAGGAACAACATTGACCAATATCTGACAAGCTAACAAAATCTTTCACATATTTTAACTTCATTCACACATGAAATACGTTAAATCTTGCAAATCATAATTAACATCCATCAAAGTGCTATCAATTCCACTGTGTCATCATTAAGTAGGGTCAGTCTGGTGCTTTAAATGTTCAGAGGGCCCAAAAGTCATTGCAAGGAGGAAGCGTGTCATACATAATCTCAAAAATCTGACATGTCTACAGCCTGAATTCCTACCTTCCATCCTTGTTCCTACAATGGGAGGATTTACCACTAAACCAATAATAAGTCTGCCCAAGGGTATACCCAAACTGTCTACAGCAGTCAATTAACAATACTGAGCTCCTAATTGATCCGACCAGTCTTCCCCAGCATGTATAAATTTCTTTTTTTAAACTCTTGAGCTCCTACACGAACAAAAGAAGCAGATTGCAATCTACATGCATTCTTATTTCATACAGCACAAAACTTCCAGATGCACGACTAAAAGAATCAAGTAGATACAACAACAGAAAAAAATTTCAATCCATGCAATGAAGAAATCTAAAAGGATTTTTACAAGCAAATAATGCATCAGAGCCATAAAGCATTTTAAAGCTTAAACTTTAAACTAAAATTGTAAAACTAAAAGGAAGAAAAAAGTTGAACAACATTAAAAATTAAACCTTGTATGTTTGAGATGCTAAACACCCACACTCAGAGACAATCAATAAATGTTTAATGCCCACAGGAGCAACCTCTATTTCTTCCAGCGAAAGAGACACCAGTGGCACCAAAAATACATCAAGGAAAATAACAAAAATACTCACCTTAGATAGCAGCCTCCACCTCTATCTTTTGCCAAGCCAAAATCAATGAACATTGCCTGAGCAATAATTAAGTTCATAAAAAGGATATATATAAACCAACATAGCTAACAAAATGCGAAACATATTCCATACCTTGGCATGACCAATATGCAGGTATCCATTTGGTTCAGGTGGAAAGCGAGTTACAACACTCCCACCCCCTGCTTTTAAGTATTTGTCAAGAAGCTCCCTTTTATCTTTTAAGTGTTTGTCAAGAAGCTCGCTTCTAGCTTTTAAGTGCTTGTCAAGAAGCTCCTTCGTATTGCAACATCTCAGAATACTACCATTACTAAAAGATACTTCAGTATGCACCTGAAAATCAACATGATACTCATGAACTGTTGCAGATGTGAGTCAATGTTAATAGAAATTTAAAGTTTTAACAGGAAACCTAGCATCTAGAAAAAGTCATAATCTTGAAAATCTTGAAGACATCACAAACCAGCAAGTTTTAATATATTTATAAATCACACAACTGAAAGAATGCTATCACATAGAGTCATGAACTCGCAGTAGATTTTAAAATGAATCCATATAATATAAGCACACTATAAAAGTGAGGCATTTGTTCTTAACATGAACAGAATAGAATTAATACAAAATTAATAATTAGAATGAAGCAATTATGTACCTTAAAATTTTCCTCTGGATTAGGGAATATCAAAAACGGATTCAGATCTTCTTCAGGTGGCTTTTCTGGAGTAGGAACAGGTGCTGCCTTATCCTATGTAAGCATGTAAGTAGAATTGCAGAAAACCTCTAGCCATGTCATAAAAAGTAAAGGAAAAATGTGAAAAAAATGCAAAAATAACTCACCTCTACTTTAGCAGGCTTCTCTTTCTTCTTTTTTGAAGGTTTTTCATCATCTGCTGCTGTCCTTTCACCAAGTAGCTCATATAATTTTGCATCCACAAGTTGCTGTCACATAAAAAAGGCAGAACAATAAAAAAAATTATAAAAAGTATATGAAGTAAACAAACTGACTATCTATCATATTAGACTTAGTCCATAGTCATCATCACCTTGACAACTTTTGCATCAGCCCATGCGTGCCTCTTCCGCACATGCCCCAGCAACTCACCAACTAGTGAGACAAAAAAAAAATTGTTAAAATTCATACGTGCTGAACAGATTGGCAGTTTGAAATGGAAAGGAAAGTTATGACTTATCAACTTTTTTAAAAAAAATAAAAAGATAGACATCAGAAAGGAGGCCAGCAGCACATTAAAAAATTATCCAAAGGCACAGAATATATAAACTGTAAGAAGATGAAGATCAAGAAAATTTGATTGGTATTACACAAAATGAACTGAAGAATGCTACTAGAGCCTCTAAACTTCAGTTCACTAACTCCCTCATCTGTAGAGCTTGCTTTTCTTTTTCTTGTCAATTGCCCAAACTCTAAACCATAATGTATTAGCAATAAAATAAAATAATAAAAAAATCCAAGGAAACAACCTATGATGAATTTTATTATTTTACACAATTCTTTTTCATTGTATTGCTTTCTGTTTCATGGTTACATTGTGTCCTTTTCATGTCATATCAAATGAATATGTCATCTCATATCCCATGCCTGCAATCGTGTTTCATGCAAAATGCAAGTCAACTTTTTGGAGACATGCAAGCATTCAAAGACCAGCCTAGGTATAAGAAATTTGGGATTTTCTAACCAAACCTTAAAGGAAATCAGTAATGGATGAATGCAGACAAAAATGAGTAAATTTGAAGGTACAGAACCTTAGGCTATGTTTGAAAGTTTAGTATGGAATGGAATGGAAAGGGAAGGAATGGAATAGATTCACCTGCCCTTTGTTTGGCAGTTTAATGAAGGAAGGGAGGAAATTCCTTTCCCTTTGTATGGAATTAAAAAAGAATATATGGAATGGTAAGTACTATAGAAATATAACTACAATATTGAAGTTATTTGGATTAGACCAAAAAAAATTGCTTGTCAACTTCACTTTTCTTCTGTTTCACTATCTTCTGCAGAAGAAACAACCCACATAGTCAGAAGCTCATGCCAATTTTTAGTTCTAATAGAATTTGTGTTTGAAAGTTGGATTCAGCTTGTATACTGTACAGCACTAATCTATATGAATGTAAAATGGGTATCCCAAGCTAAAATTCACAGGCAAAGTGAAAAATATAGATTGTGTAATTTAAATTTCAAATCACATTTTGTCATCTGAATTTTAAATCTAAAACAAGAAATTCATTTCAAATTATTAGATTAGTATATTCCACGAGAATAGAGTGTTGAACACCTACCACTTGTTCGATAGCGTAGCTCCACAATAGTAGCCTTATTCTCTTCAAAAACTTCATTAACAGATTGTTTGATTTCTTCTACTGAAACCTCAACACCTTCTCACATATGTAAAGAATTAAGAAAAATCAATCAACATTGACCCAGCACTCAATATTGAAACTCAATTTAAGTGAAAGAAGACAAAACCATTAGCAGTAGATATAAGATGCACAAGTTCTCTCAGCGAACCAGAACATGCATAAACTACCGTACAAAATAAACTACAGGCCAAACTAAGGATTGAATACTACAGTCAATTTTATATGAGATTATAGGTCTTTCTGTCATACCAACACCACAAGTTTGTTCAAACTTTTCCAAATCAAGATTCTCTGGCCCCGTAGCAGTAAGAAAGGATAGTGCTGCATCTAACTGTGCCGTTGTTTTTATCTGCAATAAATAATTCAGTGAGACTAAGTCCAACAGTCCAATGTAATAATTTATTTTAGCAAATTCATCTGCAGTAGATTTCATGACAAATTTTTATCGACTAGGTAATAAAGGATAACATGAATAGCAATGCCATGAGCTATGCCAAGCACAAAACATTAGACAGCAACCAACAATCTATTATGCACACCTTTGATGAAACAACGTATTGCAGCAGTGTTGGGCGATGCAATAAGGCATTTGCTGGGTACTTCGTAGCAACCTGCCACAAAAATTAAAGGCAAGAACCATGTCAATAAAAATTGATAAAAACGACTACAAATTAAAAAATATATTATGGACAATTTTTTCTTCAGTATTATAGATTTCATATAAAATATGAGGCAATCATTTTATCAACCTTTTACTGCATGCAGGAAGAAAACAGAAACATTTTTTTCCCAGCAACCCATCCTAGGAACTACTATCAAAGCTTGGCATAGAATGAACTGAAACCTCAAAAAATATATTACCGTGTACAGGAGATTTCCTACAGTCCGACTGCATCCATCAGTTACACCAGCCTTAAAACACCCAAAAACCACATTAAAAAAGATAAAAGTAATAGAGTAATAATAATAAATGAAGAATAATGAA
The DNA here is from genome assembly GCA_034509205.1 of Ceratonia siliqua. Taxonomy (NCBI): domain Eukaryota; kingdom Viridiplantae; phylum Streptophyta; class Magnoliopsida; order Fabales; family Fabaceae; genus Ceratonia; species Ceratonia siliqua. The sequence goes on along the minus strand of JASKGM010000001.1, from coordinate 19,431,353 downwards.
CTTTCCCAGTCAAGAACATAAACGCAAATTTAGTTCCAAAAAAGAACCCATCCATCAATATCGAAGTTTCTGATCCAAACAACGAGGTTGAATACCTCATTAATGACGGCAGTGAGATTGGCTGTGACTTTGTTGTTAGCAATAGTGTTCCGAGCCGTGCGCTCGTCTAAACCGATCTTCAGAAAGAGCTCCAAACACTTATCCTTATCGGAGTTGTCATCCTTACCCGGCATTTTCTAACAATCAGGGAAAACAATCCCACAATGAGCATAGATTAAGATTTAGTAAATTACCCAGAATTCTACAAACAAAGGAAAACGAATTGCAGCATCAAAGTTCCTCTATTTCTGATCAACAAAGTCCCAAGTATGGTCTAGACCAAACTAAAGAGTAAGAAACAGCATATGATTCAGAATCAAAGTAGAGATTCGGAGGGAGTATACAAACCTGTGGTTCCAATCCAACAGAAAGGCTGTGACTTAGACAAGGCTTTAGGGTTTTAGGGGTTTCGTTAATGGGACAGGGGTGGCCGCCTCTGCAATTTTAGTGAAACAGGGTGGGAGAGGAATCAGTGGGCGTCATTAGCGTTTGTTTAGGGACGAGAGATTCTTCATTCATGGATTCTTTTGTTTTGAGCAAATTACCGTTTTGCTGACATCTTTTTTATTATAAAAATATGATTTTCTTACTTAATTTAATTAAATAATTTATATATCTAAAATATTTTTTTAAAATTCTTAACTTTTATTATTAATTATACAAAATTTTAAAAATTATTTAATGCGTTTAAGTTTTTAAATTTATTTAATATTAAAATTAATTTTTGTTTAAACCTTTAAATTTATTTAATATTAAAATTAATTTTATTCTTAGTAAGTTTTTTTAAATAATAAAAGGTTTTGTTATCTAATCTTTTTTTAAATTTTTTTTTATAATTGAAATTTTAAAAATTTAAAATACAATTCTTAAGAAATGAAACAATTAAAAAATAGAAAAAATAGAAAACACATATGGCTGGGATAGGATAGAAAAACTCATTAATAAATGAATTATTTAAATTTTTTTATTTTTTGTATGAATACATTAGATATATAAATAATTAAATTTAAATTTATTAAATATTATTTTTTAACTTTAAAAAATTATATTTTTTTATAAAAAAGTAATTGATGTGCTTAATACATCTCTAGAAGATAAATAATTTTCTCTATCTTATCCCGGATTGACGAGACTTCGGAGTGTTGACTTCTCCTAAACTTGGGCATCAAGAACTGTTCACTACTGGCTTGGGCTTCACGTATTTGAAAATAAAGATTATTTAAAAAATGTATGAAAATTATTAAATAAAATTTGGCTTTTATTTGCAGTTGTAGTTGCAATTTGCAAGCCACTAGATTTAGAGACAGTTTGCAAAAAGCAATAAGATTAATTTTTCATACATATATCAAAAATAAATAAAAAAGCCTTCTCCTAACATCAATATTAAATAGATAAATTAGAGTGAAATTTTATTTTAATTTAAATATTCACGAGTAAATTACTCTACTAAACAAATTAGAAAGAATGAAATTATAGTTAAACTAGAAAAATGCTTACAAGCTAACTTAAAAAAATAGTTTCTAACCATTTTATTTAATAAATGCTTAAACAAAATCTTCATTTTTTTTTACATAGTTTTTTATTTAATTGAGTAGAATTCAAATTTATAACCTTTAATCCTAAAAATAATTTCAATAATATCAGATCATAGATTCATTAGTTAAATATAATTATAAAATTACAAAACATTAACCACTCTTGTCCAACGTAAGAGATCATAATTAAATTATTAAACTAACATTTACGTTTGTTATTCTTCTGTGGGTTAATTTGCGGAGATAGAGTGTTGAAAGTACAAAAATCTCTTATTATTTCGAATTAGTTTCACACTCAAAGTTTCCATTGGGGAGTTTTTATATAGATATATAAATATATATCCAATATATTATTTCGAATATCAATATATAATTGATGTTTCATAAGAAAAATTTTATAATAATATAGTGTTACTTCATCCAATATATCCACGAAAATAGTTTTTGAAAACAATTCTAAAAAATAGTTTTATAAAACAAAAAAATAAAAAATTTATTTGGGTAAAAATATTTTTCATCAGTATTTTTTTGTGTTTTTTAGAAAATAGATAACAAAAACAAGTCAAAATACAAAAAAATTATTTTTGTTTTTTTGTTTTCTAGTTACTGTTTTCGAAAAACAGTTTTT
>JASKGM010000001.1:19417686-19428991 GCA_034509205.1 Ceratonia siliqua | reverse complement strand
CTGCCACGTGTTGGTTAAGTAAGGTCTCCTTTGCCCTTCCTTTTCTCTTGTATGTTACTAGAACCGGGGGTCTATCAGTAAGAAATGGTGCTTTCGATTAGTCAATCAGTAGATACATGTATCACATACACCCACAAAGGAAAGAACCCATGAATCTATGAAGCACGAACATGTCAAACATTAAAAATACAACACACAACACAGCATATATGTCAGTGTTTGTGTGTCAATTAAAATATAAATGATAATTTTGAGATTAAATAAATAATATACAATAAAACCTAAAAGGCTAAAACTACATTCATATAACTGATAAGTACTAAACAAGGAGATTCATAGAATTATAAAACACAAGGTTGAAGATTTACAATATCTTAGCATTGATGCCTTACTTCAGTGAGCCCATGCAAAAAAAAAAACACACACACATAAGGGGAATCATTTTATATTGTAAGCACCTAGCACTATCATTTTCCAAACGAAGTCTCCTCAATAAGAAAGGTGGTAATCTATACTGTTCAAAATATTTATGTACAACAACCAAAAGATTAAGAAAAATGAGAATTTAATCAATTTACTTCATTTTGCTCTTAACGATCATCATTTTCGTTGCCTTCATTGGTTAAGAGGATCAACATGTTCGACACACCAACACTCCAGAAAATAGGTGTTTCCATACTTCTTAGGCAAACTATTTAACAGCACATTTAAGAATTTTAAATATTCTTAGTAATAAACTGTAGAGATATTTTAGTACCAACCTGATGATCAACATATGCATGACCCCTTCTTATCAGCTCCACTGCTAATTCATACAATTCTTGGAAGTAATCACTGGTGTAAGTAATCTGCATAAAGTGCAAAGCTGTTAAACATTCAAAAAAGCTAGATGGAATTAGATCAGCAGTCCTACAGATGCAAACTAACATACCTGGAATGGTTCCCAGCCCATCCATCGGACAATTTCTTCAATGTGATCAATATATTCTTTCTTTTCTGCTTCAGGATTTGTATCATCATACCTGAAGTGCCATTAATCGTTAAACTCAGGAACATGAACAATGATATTGAATGTTTATTCACAACAAGCTGATGGAAGCTTTCATGGCAGTTATATAGTTTAGTAAAACCCAGACCTGAAAAACTTGGAGTTGAAAAAGGAAGTAATCACAATATGTTAAATATTCATTGACCATATATGAAAAAATCTTTCATTTCATCATAAAGTTGTATATTTAGAGGAACTTAATCATCCTTAAGCTTTTGATACATCAAAATAGGTGTAAAGAAAATGTTCATAACTGGGACAACTTTGATCAATCTCCAACAAGAAAATGAATGCTGAACATTTATACAATATCGTACCACAAATTTTAACTTCATTCATTCATGGCACACATTAAATCTTGTCAAACATAATTAATATTTATCAAACAGATATTGATTCCAAGCCACTGGTAACAGAAGGAAGGTTGGTCTCTCCAAGTATTTTTACTGTCAACAAACTCACAATATAACCTGAATTCCTGCCTTCCAAACTTGTTCCTACAATGAGAGGAGGTACCACTAAACTAAGGATAAGTCTGCCCAAGGTTTTCCCAAAACTGTCTACAGCAGACAGTTGACCAGTTACAGAGCTACTAAATGACCCAGCCAATCTGCCCCAGCATGTATAAAATATTTTTTCTTTCTAACTAACTTTAGAGCTCATGAACAGAAGAGAAATATTGGAACCTACATGCATTCATACAACATAAAAACTCCATATACACGGACTAATATCATAGAGATACAAGATCAAGGAAATACTCATTCTGCAAAATGAAAAATCTAGAGGGAATTTTACAAGCTCATTATCCATATAAAGTTGTAAAGAAGTTTAATGTTCACACTTTAAACCAATATACTAAACTTAAAATAAAAGTTAAAGAGCATTAAAGTTTGAGCCTTGTGTGTTCAAGATGCTAAGCATGCACCCATAGACAACCACCAAGTAATTAATGTCCATGGGAGCAACCTTTATCGCTTTCAGTGATGAAAAAAAAACAACTGGCACAAAAAATATATCAAGGGAATTAACAAAAATATTCACCTCAAGTAGCAGCCTCCACCTCTATCTTTTGCCAAGCCAAAATCAATAAACATAGCCTGAGCAATGGTGAAGTTATTAAAGAGAAAAAAATATATGGTTGGAACAAATTAATCGGCCTAGCTATCATATTGTGAAACATATTACATACCTTGGCATGACCAATATGTAGGTATCCATTTGGTTCAGGTGGAAAGCGGGTCAAAACACTCCCACCTGCTGCTTTCAAGTGTTTGTCAAGAAGCTCCTTATTATCTTTTAAGTGTCTGTCAAGAAGCTCCTTCTTAGCTTTTAAGTGTTTTTCAAGAAGTTCCTTTGTATTGCAACACGTCAGAATACTACAATCACTAAAAGTTACTTCAGTATGCACCTGAAAACAAAATGATACCCATGAATGTGAGCTAATGGAAGTAAAAACTTTAAAAATTTTACCAGGACCCTAGCATCAAGGAAAATTCATCATTTTGAAAGTCTTGCGGGACAATGTCCCAAACCAGAAACTTTTACATATTTATAAAGCACACCACAACATGGATACTATCATGTAAACATCATGAACAAGCACTAGATTGAAAATGATTCCATACAACAAGCTCACAGACAAAGTGAGGCATGGATTCACACCAACAACAGGATAAAATAATATGAAATTAGCAATCAAAATAAGGCAATTATATACCTTCAAATTTTCCTCTGGATTAGGGAATATCATAAATGGATTCAGATCTTCTTCAGGTGGCTTTTCTGGAGTAGGAACAGGCGCTGCCTTATCCTATTAAGCATATAAGTTGAATTGCAAAAAACCTCTCAGCCATTTCATAATGTGTTGAAAAAAGTAAAGAAAAAATGCAAACACATTGAAAATTAACTCACCTCTACTTTAGCAGGCTTCTCTTTCTTCTTTCTTGAAGGTTTTTCATCATCTGCTGCTGTCCTTTCACCAAGTATCTCATATAATTTTGTATCAATGAGTTGCTGTCACATAAAAAGGAATAGCAGAAAAAGTATTAACAAAATCTGAAATAAATAAACCAATTATCTATCATATTAGGTTTATTTCATAGCCATAATCACCTTGACAACTTTTGCATCAGCCCATGGGTGCCTCTTCCGCACTTGTCCCAGTAACTCACCCACTAGCAAGACAAAAATACAAGAATATAATTGTTAAGGTTCATAGGTTCTGAACAGAGTGATATTATGATATGAAAGGGAAAGTTATGACCTATGAAGCAAGGACAATTCAAAAAATGAGTCATCTGTATCAGACACAGCATGAGACTTCAATTAACAACACCTGGACACTTTAGATTTCGTCATGTTGCCTTGTATGTATCCGTGTTGTGTCCATGCTTCTTAGGTTTTTTTTTGGATAAAAGAAAAGGTTTTATTAGAAAGGAAAGAAAAATACAATTTAGGGGAGGATATGATATCCTTAATTGAGAAATTACAAGAAAACCTTCAAACAAAACAAAGGAGCAGAAAGCCCGAACAGTTCATAATTGCAGCAAAGTTAACTAATCTCCTTGCACATCAGATTAAAGACTCCCTTAAAATACCTATGTTTCTTAGGTTATGACTTACCAAATTTAAAATTTAAAAGGAAAAGTACATTAAAAAAGGAGCACATCAGCGCATAGACAAATAAATCATCCACAGAATATATAAACTTAAATAAGATTAATATACTAGATCAGTGTTGCACAAAGTGAACTGTCTGACGCTAGTATAGGCTCAGGCAAATGAGAACTTCTAAAAGTCAGTTCACTTGTCCCCTCTGGAAGACATTGAGCTTGTTTTTATTCAAAGCTGTCTATATTCAGTTATTCTCATCTCAATTGCCATGAATAATCCTAATACCATAAGCTGTTAGAAATAAATAAATAAAAATAATAAATAAAAACCTTTGATGAATCTTTATAATTTTACACAATTATTCTTTTGCATAGACAGTTCTCCGCCTCAAGGTTAAATTGTGTCCTTATTTTTGTTGTGTCGCATGATCATGTCATGTCAAATCCCATGTGTCAACCTGTTTTATGCAAATTAACATATAGAGACAAGCAGGAATTCAGAGAGCATCCTGAGTGAAAGAAATTAGGAATTTTTAGTTAACCCTTGTAGGAAATTGTTTATGGAGAAATGCAGACAAAAAGAGTATAATTGAAGAAAGGTATTGCAATTTAAGCATACTGACATCAAGGGTGGCTCTTTCAGTTTTATCATTTATGAAATGTCATTCCTAGGCATTATTTAGTGAAGGCAAATTGGGGTGGGCAGGATGGGAGTCTATTTCTACTATTTTTTATTTTTTATAAAACTTTTTTCTAGTATATTTCTTTTAAAAACAGGATAATGACCAAATTGCTACACTTCTACTTTTAGAAACATTGATTCATGGAGGCCCCAAATCAAGTGGCATTATTCCATACTGCAGATTCTGTGAGTACCAGTGGTCAGGAGAGAACTGCATAGTAGGGCAAAAATAGGACAAGGAGATTAAATTAATGGAAGCCTTCATCCATATTGCCCCAAAACTTCAGGATTATTAGATGAGGACCTTTTGGCCGGAAAAGTCAAGTAGTTATAGGAGATTTCATCATAGTTGTTACTATTTCACGTTTCTATTTTGATTAATTACTGTTTGTAGCTACTTAAATTTGGTTGTTCTGATTTTCATGTTTAGTGCAATCCAAGGAATATTCTGTATTTATTTAGACTGCCACACTAGTTTAAATTTTGAGAGCTAAAAATCTGAGGTAACCAAAGGTTATTGTTGGTGGTCAGTATTTGTGTATTAAAGTGATCAAGAGACAAGATTCCTTCTTCTCATGCCATGTCCAGTCTAACACTAATCTTTTCTGAGAACTGATACTTTTCTGTAAGGTCTAATTTTGCGTCCATCCCAGAGTCAGGAGATCATGCCCACTAATAAGGAGATAGGTGTCTAAAAGTTGGGTTGTCAATATGAAATTATAATGGATACTGAGTACCGGTATGTTATATAAATTTATAATTCAAACAAGTTATCACTTGAATCTTAAATTTAAAGAAAGAAAAACATTCCACGAGATTAAATTATTAGATCACATAGAAGCAATAACCGAACACCTACCATTTGTTCGATAGCGTAGCTCCAAAATTGTAGCCTTATTCTCCTCAAAAACTTCATTAACTATTTGTTTGATTTCTTCTATTGAAACCTCAACACCTGCTCACACATGTAAATAATTTGGAAACATTAATCAACCTCGGAAAAGAAAATTAGGACATTAAAGAATTCCAATACTCAAAATTGAAGTGCAATCTAAGTAAAAGAAAACAAAACCATAAATAGTAGCTATAACATGTACAACTTCTCCAAGTGAAGTTGAACATGCATAAACTGCCATACAGAATAAAATAACAACCAAACTAACATTAAAGTGTTTTCAAGATTAAAGATCTTTCTACCATACCAACGCCACAAGCTTCTTCAAGATTTTTCAAAACAAGATTCTCCAAGCCTGTTGCGGCAAGAAATGATAGTGCTGCATCTAACTGCACTGTTGTCTTTATCTGCAATAAGAATTTTCATGAGACTAAGTCCAATGTAAAAAGTTAACTAAGCCAATTCATCTGCAGTAAATGCCATGATAAAAGTTTGTAAACCAAATAGTGAATAGATAAAACGGAATCATATAATTGCATAAACATAAGCAGGTAAATCTCATAATCTTTGTCCAGCATAGAAAATCAGACAGTGGCAATACCTTTGACGAAACAATGTATTGTAGCAATGTTGGGCGATGTGGTAAGGCATTTGCTGGATACCTCGTAGCAACCTACCACGTAATGGCAAGAGCCATGTTAATAATTATTGATAAAAACAACTCTAATAAAAAAAATAAATATCGAAAAATTTCCTAAGTATCATAGATTTCATGTCAAATATAAAGCTGTGCAAACTCACAAACAAGAATCATTTCATTTAATCTTACTGCATGCAGGAGGCCTAAATGCACATTGCTTTATTCCCAGAAATTCATCCAAGGAACTTTCCACTACTAAAGCATATCTTACCGTGTACAGGAGATTTCCTACAGTCCGACTGCATCCATCAGTAACACCAGCCTGAAAACAACAAAAAAGCCACAAAGAAATAAGTAATATTAGTAACAAAATAATAATAACAAATGAAAAATCTGAACTTCGCAGTAGAGAACAAAAGTGGTAATTCAGTTGCAAACACATCCATTAAGTGGAATTTTCCAGGCCAATTTAACAAACTGAATACCTCATTAATGACAGCAATAAGATTGGCTGTAACTTTATTGTTAGCAATGGTGTTCTGAGCCGTACGCTCATCTAAACCGATCTTCACAAATAGCTCCAAGCACTTATCCTTATCGGATTTGTCATCCTTAACCGGCATTTTTCTAACAATCAGTAAAACAAACCCGCAATGAGCTTCGATGAAGATTTCTGGAACTCCCCGTATATATTTCTATTAGTGAAAGAAAATAGATTGCAGCATCAAAGTTCCTACTTCGACATTATGAGCTTAGATGAAGATTTAGCAAGTTCCCCAGATTTCTATTAGTGAAGAAAATTGGATTGCAGCATAAAAAATCCATCATTATGAGCTTAGATGAAGCTTTAGCAAATTCCCCATATTTCTATTAGTGAAGGAAATTGGATTGCAGCATCAAAGTTCCTTCATTTACGATAAATTCCAGAAAAGATCAATAGGAGAGAAGAAACGCAATACAGAGTTGATGAGTGTACTGAGCTCACCTATGGCTCCAATGCGCAAGACACAGACGAAAGGCTTTAGGGTTTTAGGGGATTCGTAATCGTTAATGGGACACAGGGACAGTTGTATATGCAGCCTCTGCACCGTCTTGTAACGGAGTGACAGAAGAAAATAGAATCGGGGGCGTTATGGGCGTTTGTTTGGGTTGGGGATGACGCAATCCTCGTTCCCAGATTCTTTTGTTTTGGTTTTAGAGTTTGGGCTTTGAACATATCTTTATTCTGGATTTTTTGGGCATTTTGGGTTGAACTTGGGCCTCGGTGCGGGTGCCCACATCCTGTGGCACTGTATGGGCCCAAGTCAAAAAAAGAAGTTCCTAACTCAGTAACTCTTATCTAGTAAGATATCTGAGTTGTAATTTGTTTTACTCTTTACCTTAATTATTTTTGTTAATATTTATTTGTATGTGTGTTATTCATTAACTTAATAACAAATTTAAGCTAATTAAACATAAGTATATTAAGAGTTATAAATTGTTGAATAAATTACGTTCAAGTCTTTAAATTTTGCCTTCATATATTTTCTAAATTTAATTTATATCGAATTTTCTCTTCTATTAACATAATTGTTACACAAAATCACATTAGATGTATTTTAAACAAAATAATAGTTTAATTCAATATAGCTTAAATTACCAAAATATCAAATTAATATTTATGAAAATTTAAAATAAAATAAATGTAATATTTTAAAATTAAAAGGGACATTAGTGTAAATTTTATAAAATCTAAGGAATTTTTTATTATAAATTAAAAATAAATAACATATTTTCAAATTTTCAAATGTAATTTACTCTAAGTCTTTTATTACATTAGTAGCTTTTTTCAAACTTATGAGACCCTAAATGGTAAAAGGGGTGAATTCTTCACCTCAATTATTTGGGTTTAAATCAGGTTAGAACTTAAAAAAATATTTTATTCTCTTAAATGCACTATGCCAAAATAAAAGTCCGCCATTAAAATTATCTAAAGAGAGATTTAATTTTGATATTTTTTAATTAAAACTTAGTACCATTGAAAAAAAATCAAATATTAAAGCTGATACTTTTGAATAAAGTTGGGCTTAATTAAACATTTTGTTCTTGTAATTTCACCCAAATTTTTAATATGCTTCTTATATTTTGTTTATTATAATTTAGTTCCTACAATTTTAAATTTTTTAATTTAATCCATATCTCACTCTTGTTATGACTCAGTTAATAAAAGCCAAGATTGATAAATTTATATGGACAAAATAAAAATTTAATAAAATTATAAAGACCTTTTCATACTATTAAAAATATATATATATAATTTTCATAATTTTTCTACTACCAAACAAATTAAAATTATTACGGTTCATTTCCCCTTTTTCTTTACAAAAACTATTTAAACAGCATAGTATATTTAAATTTTGTGAAAAAATGAGAAATGAAAGAGTAATATTAGGGTTCTCTTAATATATATATATGACGTCACCAATAATGTTATACTATATATCATTATTAAATAAAATATATTTTTATTTAATAATAATGTACATTATCACATTATTAATAATATCATATTTTAAATGTACTAAATTTTGCCTAAATAAAATTACAACCGAAATTCCACGTATGTACTTTCATGATTAAAGGACACAATAGTGCACACATTTAAGTGAAGTGATAGTGTATGATTGATATTTATAGCAATAAAAATGATTTTTTTAATGGATATAGTCTACATAAAACATATTAATCATATTATATTATGCACTATAAAAAAAAATTGTTAACTTGAAAATTGATGAACTAGTCAATGGATAGTTTCCAATGACTATTAAAAATTGGTCAATAAAAAATTGTTAAATCAATCAAAATTAAAGAAAAAACTATATAAATCAAATTGAATTAACTATTTTTTTATTTTTTATTGAAATAACGTTATTTTAATGTTATTTTTTATAAATTTTTGAGTTTAAAATAATATTATTTTATTTATTTTTAATATAAATAAATATAATATATTTTTATTTTAAATTTATCTATATATATTTAATTAATTTAATGATATTTTATATATTAATATGTATAATTTAATTATTTTTATAAAAAATTATATTATATTATTAATATATAATATAAAAATAAAAATAAAATTTTATTATTATCAAGTCTAACTAATAAATCATGAATAATTATCTCTACAAATAATACTATTACACGTAGAATCATTAGAATTATACTTTATACGTCATATTCATTAATTAATAGGGTAATATAATTGATTTAAATCATGTACGTAGAAAAATATCTGCAATAAAAAGGATAGGAGATGCCAAAAACGTCAAATCCAGTAGTCAACGAAGAGGAGGGAGAGGGAGGAGAGGGGGAGGCACGATCTGATCTTTAAATAAAATTATTAAAAGTGATATATAAAAATATTTTTTTTAAATTTATCAAATATTTTAAATATATATTTATTTAAAAAATTCTTCCTTCTGTTTAATCAATTTTTTAAAAAATTGCAAGCTTTAATTTCTAAAAAAATAAGTAAAATTAATTTTTTTTAAAAAGATAATTTTTTAAGCTAAAATAAATAATTATTTTTATGAAAATACTATTTTTAATAAAAAAAAACAACTTTTGAAACGGCAAACGCGGTCCAAGGCCCCGTAGTCATAGACGTGGAATCATCCAACTCTCAAGTCTCAACAGACTCTGACACTCTCACAGGGTATTCCTGCTTTCATATGGGATGCTTCTACATATTCCTCTTCCTTTTCACATAATTATTTTTCCCTATCTTCATCATTCACATTATATTCCGCATGACTCTCTGAACAAGCATGGTTAAATTTAATGAAATTTTAAATTTTACGATATGCATAGTTAATTTTTAAAATATAAGAAATTAAATTACACAATTTCTTAAATTAAAAGAAATTTCTTGCATTTTAATTATTATTATTATTATGTATAATCTTCTTATTTAGATACATCAAAATAGATCTCCCCTATCTAGATTAAAATATGAGATGCGTTAGTAACTTATATTTCAAAAGACTCGGATTTAATTATTTTCTTAAGAAAAATGATCGAATATTTTTTAATTGTAACTATTCATTTATTTTTATATGGTTATGTTTTATTGACAAAGTATACATATTTTACGCGCATTTTAATTGTGATATTTCAAAAGTTAATCGGTGACCATGATAGATTGAAAATGACCTCAAAAAAAAAGGACTAGATCTATTTCCTATTTTAAAAGAGTGGTCACCTCAGTTGGTGGGTTGTCCTAGTTAAGCTAGGCCAACCCATCAGACCATAAAAAAAAAAAAACTAAAAAAATAAAGAGGGTTAATGAAGGTTTTAATGCTTTTGTTGTCAAAAGAAGGTTCTAATGTTTTTGTTAAGAAAAACATAAAGGAAGACGATAATATGATTGATGCGCTATAGATATTTAATGTAATTATTTTACATTTTTATTTCTATGTATTTCAAATAATTGTAGTAATTTATATTGTGATTGAAACTTTGATATTTTTTTTATGTAATTTGTATATTGAAACTTTAATGTAATTTAATGATAATTAGATATATTTGTTAAGTAATTTTGTAAAAATATTAATTATAAAAAAATGTGATGGCATGGCTCACCAAGAGTTGGGGCTAGGTTAAGGATTTGACAGCTAATTTAAAATATGGGTTGGCTTAATCCATCCCATATTTTTATGGCTCACTATGAGTTGGGTTAAGCTGAGTCAGCACATATTGACAGGTCTACTCCTGCCTGGTGCAATAGCATTAGTTCAAGTGATATCCTTCTTACTCTAACGTCGAGGGTTCAAACTCATAGGGAGTATTTGGAATGATTTTTGCTTTATTGTTTTATAAAATAGTTTTTTAGAACAAAATTAAAATAGAGTTTGTATAAGAATAAAAAAACGAAAAACTTGTTTGAATATAAATCAAGGTATTAAATTTCGTTTCGAGGTACCGTTTCAATAATTTAAGAAACGAAAATATTTCGAAATGTTTCAAAAATTTCACGAAAACAAAAGATTTTTTAAGAAACGTTTTAAATAAGTTTATGCAATAATTTTTTTTTCAAATTTAAAAGATTCTAATATGATAATAATGATATTAATATATATAATTAGATAATATAGTGTTGAATAACTACATTCTCATTCAAATAATATTAATATAATCAATGTTTATAAATTTTGACAACATGTGATATATATAAAACTTAATACAAATTAAATATTATACTCAAAATTTCAGATTACATAATACATAATCAATAATAATAATTAAAAAGTTTGAATCAATTAAGAATAGAATATTTATGAGATAAATATGTAAATAAAAAAAAACTAAACTATATACCCTAATATCAATCCATCTATTTTTTTGTCCAAAAAAATAATTCTATCTATAACATTAAATT
>JASKGM010000001.1:19405996-19417586 GCA_034509205.1 Ceratonia siliqua | reverse complement strand
CAGGTATAGTATCAAGCTTGGTAGTTAGGTGATCTTCAACCCCCTGTCCCATAAACCATAATTCAATTGAAGCAGCCTAAGACATAATTGGCGGCACTCCCAGAGAGTTTTTTAGTAGTGATAACAGGAGAAGAAGTAAAAACAAGGGTGAAGTTACCTAATTTGTTGACCGAAGTGACTGAAGAAGTGGAATCCGACATGATTTGGATGGAAGACAGTCCTAATAGACAGGCTGTAGAGAGCTAAAGAAGCCTGAAAGACGTGCAAAAATGGAGATTGGAGCGATCTAGACAGCAAAAGACTTGGCATGGCGGCGCGTGCAGTGGCTTTTGGCGATGGGCTTCCGGGGACAAGCCGATCGGCAGCGTCTGAGGTCGTTGGCGGTTGCGGTGCGTCAGATACACATTGGAAAAGGGAGATAGGAGTTCCAAAACTTAGCTGGACAGCAAGCACTCGGGCGACGCGTGGGCCGGATTTTGGCGGCACCGTTCAAGGGTTATGCCGGTGGGAGCTCTCTGAACACGGTGGTATGACTAAAAACGACAACCGATACCGGAAGGGAACCAACCAGATCGTACAAACGTGACGGCTAAATATTTTACAGTCACGAGTGCTCACACACTTGAAAACTTTAGGTCTTTCTTTACTTAGGCTCTGATACCATGTGAAAAGTAGAGAGATAGAGAGAGATAGAGAGAAAACTTAATGTGAGAATAAGTGGAAGTGAGTATTGTCACTTACTAGAGCTTAATATATATACAGGAAAGAATGGGCCAATGAGCCGATATATTACAGGATTTAATAGAAACTAATCCTAAGTATATACATGAAATTAACAGGAGTGAATTAAAAGAAAAACAAAAGGAAAATGGCCAAACATTTTTATTTATACTAATATCTATGGATTTTGGGAGGTTTTGGTGTCTTGGTGTTTCTCCATCCCCCAACATATAATTCTTAGAAAAAAGTAGTGGGTACTTGGTTGAAGATCCATAACTTCTCCATCATCTCATTGTTTTTAAAATAAAATTGAAAAGTAATAGTTGATGTGTAGTTATATGAAGATTTATAATTCTCCGTTATTTCATTATTTTTTTAATATTAGAGATATATGAAGTAGATCATTTATATTTGCTTGCGGAAATATATGAATATATCTAATCCTCATACGCCAGTTTCTCCCCTTGAGGAAATATATGCATTTATAGTTGCGTGTTGTCTTCCTTTATAAATTATACTCCTAGGCTTCCAATGATTAACATTTTAGAGTTTGAAAAAGATGTTATGGGAATGACTGAATGAGCATGAAAAAGTGCAATAAAAAAAATAATTTTGTTGGGGTATGTTTTCCTCTAGTTTCCAGGAATTAACATGAAATTCAGGAGGTTAATTTATTCTGCAGATTATTAAGAATGACTATGCATACGAAGTTGATGGAGATGTTTTCTATGCTGTTGAAAAATTTCCAAGTTATGGCATGCTGTCGGGACAGAAGCTAGAACATAATAGAGCTGGGGAACGAGTGGCTGTTGACTCAAGAAAGTGTCATCCTGCTGACTTTGCGTTGTGGAAGGTGTGAGAACCTTTTACCATTTTCTGTGTACTTATTCTAGTTAACATCTTGGAATATCTCTTGTTTTCTAATAAGTAATCATTGTAGTCTGCTAAGCCTGGTGAGCCTAGTTGGGACAGCCCTTGGGGTTCTGGAAGACCTGGGTGGCACATTGAATGCAGTGCAATGAGTGCGCATTATTTAACTTTCAAATTCGACATTCATGGTGGTGGAATTGATTTAATTTTTCCACATCATGAAAATGAGATAGCCCAGAGCTGTGCTGCATGCCAAGAGAGCAATATCAGTTATTGGATGCATAATGGTCATGTCACTAATAACAATGAGAAGATGTCAAAGTCTTTGGGCAATTTCTTCACTATTCGCCAGGTTAATGATAGTTAATTATTTTGTTGGTATTCTTAGAAGCATCTATATGGTAGAAGTCTACTTATTTCTGTCTTTCAATTGATTTCCCCCCCTCTTTTTTGCAGATCACTGAACGGTATCATCCGCTTTCTTTGAGACATTTCTTAATTAGTGCTCATTACAGATCTCCTCTAAATTATACAGTATCACAACTGGAAAGTTCTTCTGATGCTATTTATTATATTTATCAGGTAAGCAGCTCTTAAATAATCTGTATCAGAAAGTCTGCATCAATGCTTAGTTGATTGACCAGCTCCTTGCTCGAAGCTGAGACAGTTTCTTTTTGCATCATGTAATCTGGAACTAATTGATTTATCTCTGGGTTGTTGTTTGCTCATTCATGTCATGTGTTTGTGTGAAACTGTGAATGACTTTGATATTTCATACCCAAGAGTAGAACGACTTGCAAGTTATATCATCAAAATAGAATTGTGCGTTTCTTTTCCGGCTATTTTATTGTTTCTATATAGAAGATATTTACTTATGTTCTCTTATGAAATTGTTTACCTTTTCTCTCCCTGTGTGTGTCAGATTATTCTGATGGCCTACTTTTGATATGATAGCTCTTATAAGTTATGTAACATGTGGAGCAGAATTCTTTGTCGCTGAGTTAAATGAGTAAAAACATATAATTAGCATTCTGGTGGAGTAAAAACATATAATTAGCATTCTGGTGTAGCAAAACAGAATTTGATTAAGGTTTGGTGGCAGTCTTAGGGATATAATCCTGTTGCTACTAGTTGTCAGATGATGTTCTGCTTCTGCGTGAACAGATTTTCTCAGTTCCAATACAATTTTGCTATGATTTGTATTTATTGACATTTATAAAGCAAAGAGAAGATATGAAGCTACATATACCTGTGTGCAAAAATCGCAGCACTGAATTGATGGCATAACTCTAGGGAAATTGTTCAAAAATATTTTCTTTAAATTATGTATGTCTAACTTTGAGAAAGATTTTGTTCTTCTGGTTATTAGACTCTTGAAGATTGTAAAGGGGCTTTATCATCATTTCAAGAAGGGGGCACTGAGCAGAACAAAAAGGCGCCTCGAGTTAATGACGCAGCCATGAATTGCATAAAAAAGATGCGGGAAGAGTTTCAGGAAAAAATGTCAGATGACTTCCAAACACCAGTAGTACTAACTGGTGCTTTCCAAGAGGCCTTGAAATTTGTGAACAGTTCTTTGAAGATGCTGAAGGTATGTGTTCAGAGTCAGTTCCCTGTATTCCTGGATGTTGTGTTTCTTTTCCTATTTTCTGCGACAGATGTCAGTAATTTATGGAATATATTTTGGGTAACTTCCAGAAAAAGCTGCAGAAGAAGCAGCTTTTAGAATTGATTGAGTCTCTAACTGAAGTAGAGAAAGAAATTAAAGTAGTTTTGGACATACTGGGATTATTGTCCTCTTCTTCCTACGCGGAGGTGACACATTCTTAAGCATATTTATACTTGTCTATTGTGTATTACTCTAGAGTTGACCATTCATTTGGATGGCCCTTATGGATTGAGAAGATCTGTTATTTGTTCAACAGGTTCTGCAGCAATTGAAAGATAAGGCACTGAAGAGAGCAGGACTGATGGAAGATGATGTGCTGCGTCAGATACACGAGAGAACTCAAGCAAGGATTAATAAGGACTTTGCCAAGAGTGATAAGGTTAGAGCTGATTTGACTGCAAAGGGCATTGCCCTCATGGATGTGGGCAATGAAACGATTTGGAGACCTTGCATCCCAAGTGAACCACTAGTGGCTCAAGTTCAGCCAGACCGGAAGGTACCTCTGGGGGAAGAAAAACATCCACTACCTCCAATGAATCAAAAAGCGGAGGAAAAGCCCATCGAGGGGATTGGACCTCATGTATCAACCTGAAGGAGCAATCAAATTTTCTTCCTTTACACAGTGATTGTTATATTACTTAGTTGTAATTTTGAATCACGCTGGTAAATATTGTAACATACAGGGCTTCGACGTTGTAAAACAAATTAGAAACATTTTACATCTTTTTCTCTTTTTTTTGTTTTTTGAGCCCTTTAGGATCCTGTTCCTGAATCATTCTTTGGCCATGATAATTACTTGAATAGAGCCTGTGCAATGTCATACAGGGATCTAGGTTTGTAACTCTTTGCTTTGTACTCTTATAATATGCTCAAGGGTTGTTCTGAACAATCTCCTGTTCAGTTTACTATCGATGAATCCCAGGATAATATCTCACAGATTTCTGCTTGGAATGGCATTGTGTTTTAAGTTTCATTCTAGTATATTTCGGGCCTCTGTACGCTGGGTTCAATTGCACATTTGTCTTTCTCCGTTCGCAAGTTAGACGAGATTGAGGATAGGCTTGTATATGGTTCATCTTGTAGGAATACTAACTACTATCTGTCTGTAACAGCATTTTTCGTGTGGGATCATCAAGGTGGAGAAGACCTGGTAAAAATATACAATCATCTTTTTTTCTTTTTGGTAACAATGAAATTTAATGTGTGAAGAATAATAACTAGTTTGGATCATCAGATCGAAAACAAATTTTCATTATCTCAGGGAGCCACTTTACACCTATTGAGATTTGAGGCTAAGCATCCTCCGCTTCATTCTTATTTCTTATAACTATTCTACTTTTTAATTTGTCTTTATGGGTGTAAAAAAATTCAGCTGTTTTTGCAACTTTTTGATAACTAATATAAAACCCATTAAAGATATGCTATTATCTTGTATATTAATACATCGAGGTGTACGGAAATTAGTTCGAGACATTATCTCATTGTAATACCCAAAAAAAAAAAACACGCATCCCCATGAACACCATTTAGTAACATTTTGCTGCTATATAGTATTATATTTGCTTAAAAAACTTGAGGTACTTTGGGTGAATTGGTTGTAATTGGGGATGACTAGATCAACCAATTCTAGGACAGATGCCATTCACCAATTGAAGAGTCATGCTCATCTTACTTTGCGAAGCCACTAATATCTTGTACACTTCATCGCCACTAATTCCCCTAGGATTTTAGACTTAAGGGCCTTTCAAAACTCACAAATACCGTTCAATTTATGCCCTTTGTTAAAAGTTGAAGTTCCTATATAACCCATGTGCTTGGTATGAAGAACATAGGCTGTACTACACCAAAAGGAAAAATGCCCTAGTGGGGACACTCACCCACTTCTCTTTTAAAAGAACTTAAGCCTAAAATTCAATAAATTTATATGTAAAATAAAACTTGAAACCCATCCAATTGTCAAGTTTTTCTGTTAGCAAGTTTGATTCAATTTGATGAACAATAAAACTACTAACAAGTAGTGGTGCTAGAATTGACTTGGTCAAGTGAGATGTCTCATTCTTGTTATTTTAAAGGGTTTGAAATTTAATACTCGACAAATTTTCATGTAAAATAAAATTTGAAATTAGATTAAGTCTAATCAGTACAATTACCCTGAAAGACTAGATTTAGCCCTTCACTGAGTGAGTGATGGAAAAGAAAGAAAGAAAAAAAAAAAAAAAAAGCTGAGGTGATAGTGAATCGTAGTAGATGTGTGTGGCTTATTTTTGGTTCCTTTAGGGTGATGTATTAAGATATCAAAATTTTGTGGAGGCAGTCAAAATCTTTATATAAGGAGAACAATTTAAGGGTCCCAGCTATTTTTGTATGGAAAATAAAAGCCGTTCAAGTGTAAGTACAAAAGGAACCTAGAGAGACCCACAAGAATTTTATCTAAGCTATGCACCGCAAACGTCTGTCTCCAAATTGACCAGATTTTGGAATCTTAATCCCAAACAGTTTTGCTGCCTTCTTCCTCTGAAGCATGCAGAACCTCAAACATATCTCAAGCTTTATTACCAGTCAATAATCTCCCTCTCTTCCTCCTTTGAAACAGGCTAAGAGAATTAAAAAACTGGATTGGATTGGAATCATAGCAAATGAAGCACCAGAGGATAAGAAAACTATTGCGCATGTTATTTCACGTGTCTATGTCACGTTAATACGTCACTGCATAACTTGAGGAAGAAAGAAATGTTAAAATTTACAGCCATGAAAATGGTCATTCTATTCAAAATTTAAGGTTGGATTAATAAAATAATGTTCTATTTAAAAAAATATATTTGTTAATCTTGTTCTATTTAAACCTAGGGACAAATTGGGTCGGGTCATTAGGCTTAAAAAATTGAATTAAAAGCCAAAAACTAATAATGAGTTAGGCCGAACTCTTTATTGCTTGATTGAATATATTTTGGGGGGACTATGTTATCTCTTCCTATTTTTTTTTTTACTTTTTGTAATTTTTAAGTTTTTTTTTACGTTTTAAAAATAATTAAGTATTTTTTATCTTATGTATTTTTTTTAAAATTTTTTAAAACGTTTTAAAAATTTTTTTACATTTCTTTTACTATTCATCTATAATTTTTATTATTATTTATTTATAACTTAAAAAATATAAAAAAAATTATAAAACTCCCCTACCATGGGTGGTAGGGGAGTGCATCCCATATATTTTTTGTATTATAAACTTGCTTGATAATATTATGATCACCTTTTCATTATATTCATTTTTTTTGAAAGAGTTGGGCTGGGATTGCATTTTTTGGTTAATAACTCCAACGGGGGTTGAATTTATAACTTTCAATCCTAAAAAACAAATTCAGTACCATTGAGTTATAAAATGGTGGCCAAAATTATATTTTAATGATATATATTCAAAAAATGTTTTTTAACTCAGCCTGGTTGGCGAGACCCTAATTTACAAAACAAAAAATATGATATACGAATATACACATAATAACATAATAAAATTTAAAGTGTTATATATAATTTTACGGATGATATATGGAACATGGGTGTTTAACACTTGCAAACACTAACATGATTCTTCTTTCTTTTAGTGTGTTCATATTTCATAACTAACCAGACAGAGAGCATCATGCACTATAATATTAGTAATGGAATCTATAAGATCAGATTTCAGAATACGAAAAGTTCATTTATGTAAAAGGAGAGCTTATTTGATGATAAGAATATTCTTTGAAAAGCCCAATATGCATCTAGCCATCTTTGCCCTCAACTTAATTATTATCCATATAGATATGTTAGTTGGTATTTGGTAACATTTGCTAGGCTAGGCTTTTAAGGTAGCTATTTAAATAATTAGCCCTATAAAAGTAAAATATTTTGAGAGCTAGTAAGAAGAACATATTAATATATTATGATTTTGAAGCCTTTTTAAGTATAAATTTTTCTTGGTAAAAAAGCTATGTTATAATGCTTAGAAAACATTGCCTTCTAACTTTTTATTATAGAAAGAAAAGTTGGGAACAATCACATCATCACCTAAACTTTAGACATCCAATTAATTATTAGCAGTGTGACACCTCAAAAAATCCAATGCTTCAAATTTCTTTAAACTATTATCGTTCATTAACTCCAAAACTGTTCAAGCAAATATTCAAACCCGTAACTAAAATACCAACTTTGTTACATTATATGAAAAAAAATGTCTAATACTATTTTATTTTTCTCAACCTTTCTTATTTTTGAGTTTTTTTAGAAGTGACGATGATATATAATTGGTCATGAATAATTTTGAATATTTTGAATCAAACTTAGTTAGCCCAGTTGAGGAACTTAACCTACTTCAGATAAGACTTCACGTTCACAGATTTAGTTATTCATATGTTAAATTGGATCTTATTTGAATGTGCTAAATAATTTTAAGTAACTCTCAAATCCGACATAAGTTTCCAACTCTATTTAAACATATGTCTGCCAATTTTAAGTAACTTCTTCATTACTCACATTTTGAAATTTTGAAACCCCTTACTCTTTGAACTCTCTTTACTTTCACATATCCGTGACTTCTTTTAATTTGATCGTTGAAATCTTTGACAACGCCTTCACTTAGTTGACTAAGGATACAATTTTGTTTTTTAAATCGGGAACTGAGATCATGAATTTGAAATTGAAAGTTGTAAAGTAGATTTAAGTGAATAGTTATGACCCACACACCCACGATTTATGGTCTAGAAAGCTGGTTCTTGGGGGGTTTGATGAGTAGTGAGTGTGTTGTTTTGTCATATCCTTCCTTTTTCGAACTTTCCAAGTCTCTGGTCGACCAAAAGCCAACCATGGCGTGATGCCATTTTCAACCTAAAGTTTGAATTTTCTGCGCTTCCTTCTCTGTTTTCAAACCTTCAATAAGAAGCACTTCATAATCATGCTAGCTTCTCCAAGTAACTTTCATTTTCTTCCTAAAAGGTTATGTCATTTCGCCATTTCCAAATAATTAACCCTAGTTACATTTTTCTCATGAAACAAATATCCGAGTTAGGTTTATATGAATCAAGTGAACATCACTTGTTTAATTTTTTTTCTCCAAAATTTATCTCTAAAGTTTTTTTTTTTTTTAAATGTGAGGGATCTAAATTTGGTTATTACTAGCTTGTCTCCTTGACTTTTGGAGAAGCTTAATAATTAGGGTTTGTTTAGGATAGGCCACATGAGAATGTACCATCAATTATAACAGCTAGATCCCTCTAAACACTCATCACATTATGTGAGCATGGGGCGGCAGCCCAATCAAGTTCCTTATATTTGGTCAGAAAATAAAGAAAAGAACAGACACAAGTTGTAGCACATTTTAGCCAGCTTCCAACTTTTCTAATCTTCTTTAATCTTCTCATCGGAAATTTAAGATTATTATTATATTTGTTAAAAAAAAATTCAATGAAATTCTATTCCTTGATAGTTAATTATTCATTATCAAGAACTAATTGTTAAATAGAACCATGAAAATTGTATTTTTTTTCACTTTATAATAAAAGGTATAGGTCGAGGCTTGGGAATGTATACTAAAGTTGAGTCAAGGTCAAGTTTGGTGCCAAGTTTAGATCGAGAGCCAACACTAGGAACGGTGTTGGGGTTACGACTAAGATTGAGTTTAGGGTAAAGATCATAGCTGAATCTAAGTAAAATATTTTAAATATTCATTAAAATCAAATTCTCTTCTCAAAATACTACGTTTAAATTCAACTTCTTTGCTACATGTGCCAAACATTTTTTTTTAATTGTCAAAAAGTTTTAATTAATGTCTAAGTTTAGATTGCCTAAATAACTAATTCGATATGAAAAATTAGGAATCTTTATATCAAACACCTCCTTATTGATGAATTACTTGCAGCAAGAAAGTTATAGCACTCACCATAAGTTTTTAATTAAATATATTTATTTAAAATAAGTGATTAAAATAATAAAGAATTTTTAAAAATATAGTTGGGTGAATGAGTGATCCACAGCTAAGTATATGTTCAACAAGGCAAATTGGTAATGACTCAGATTTTCTTATTTTCTCTCCATACCAACCACAGGGGATTATATACTAATATATCGCTCTAAAAATATTGAACAAAATTATTTTTTTTTCAGCTGCACAAGTTTTCAAATCTATCATGATGTTTTTGAATCCATCCTTTTCTTCCTTCCAAAATCAAACCACAACTATAAATCAAGAATTTCAGCAACCAAATAAGAGAAGGGATAAACTAAGCTAAAGTCTCATATTCCCTTAAGGTAACCAACTTTATTAGTTTTCATCTAACCTAAAAACCAAGCTTAATGGGAAATGATTTCAACCACTTTAATTTCTTAACAATTTCAGTGAACAAATCTTCCTTTATGTATGTTGAGTGGAAAAAGCACCGACTTTGTGTTAACTTAATTCTATTAAAAAAATTTCCTTCAATTTTCAAACTTTACTTTTAATAAATTAGGAAAGAACAAACGGGAAGAGTTTTGGATTATTATTATAAATTATTTATTGTTTATTATTAAACATATAAATAAAGGGTACAACAAGTAGTAAGAAAAATTCTAGAAATTGATTTTGAAAAAGCTTGTTTGTTTGGATAGAGTGGCATATACTACGAAAATATGGATGGGGATGGAGTGAGAAAAAACATTTTCTTTTGCCCCTCTTTTTGGAAATATTTCTTAGTACCGTAATACAATACTATTATAATTTATATTTTGTCATGCAATTTATTTTTAAATATGATTAAATTAGTTATTAAAATTTTTAAAAAAAAATTGTTTATGCATCAAAATGTTTATGATAATAATATTCAAAATTTCAATACTATGATAATACTAAAAGTATTATCCTTCTTGTCATTGTTGAATTATGCAATATATTGTATAGGATTCAATAATATAAATTGTTTGATCAAGAAAAAGCACCGAAATAATTAAAGTAAAAGAATAATGCACCGAAATATGCATAGTTATATATATATATATATATGTCAATATGCTTTTTCTTTAGAATTGCACTTTCAAAGACTTTTCGACTTTGTCATGTGAATACATATTTTGTACGATTAACTACTTTCAAACACTTGGGTTGCTCAACATTATTGATTACCTAGCTCTCAAACTTCAACCCCATGAATCTGTTTATTGTACGGATTAGGTCACATAAATCACACTAATCAATAGGCGTTACATCATGTGTGTGAGACTTATAAAATCATTTGTAACATGAATTTAAATTTTATACAGTTGCTTCTAATTACTGGTGATCCAGTTGGGGTCTTGAAATGCACATACAAATAAAAAATTATAAAATATATCTTAACCGTTCAATACATGCTGAACAGTCACAATACAATTATATTGCTTATAGTTGTACTTCAACTGTATGAGATTCAAATTCTATATAACACATATTGATTGGTGTGGTATATATAAATTTAGTTCATACAAAAATGTCTCTAACAGGATTTGGTACAAATCACAATAACTCACTCTCTCCAATCTAAATTAATCTATTTAACCAAGGAGTTGGCCTATGATAATGTATTTGACAATCATATTTTTAAGTTTTTTTTTTATTCTTATGTTATTTTAAAATATCGTTCTAAAATAATTTAATATGTCCAAAAAAAAAATACCTCTCATAAAGTTGTTATGGAATATAGTATATTTAAATATTCTTAAATAAAAGTATCCCTTTAGTTAATTAATTAAACAATTTTATCTCAAAATTATAAATTGTGGTTGCAATTATCATTGTAATTGTATTGCAGTTGCAGTTATTCATGAAAAACATTTTGACAAAATACGAATAAACATAATCATTATTGTGGGTTACAATCACAAGTTTGATACAACTATAAAATTTATTACAACAACAATATTGTATCCGCAATTCAAAAACCTTACTATTTCTAGTACTAAAATTATGACCAGCTAGCTACCTCTAAACAAACACACTCACGTTACAACAACATGGGCTGCCGATGAAGCTCCACAGATGTGGGGACAAAATGATAGGACTACAGAAATTCTTAGGTCGTAGTCATTGTCTGTGAAAAATTAGTAGACTAAGTCAATCATGAATGGTATACATGTTAGAGAAATGAATTAGAAAATTCCACCTCGATATGTTTATATATTCATTCTTAATTAATTTGGTCTATAAATTTTTTTATAAATCAAATATACCTAAAAATCTCTCAAGTACAGGAAGAAAAGAATCATAATCTCTGAAGTCTTGTCCAACTGATCTTCTAAGGTCTTAGTTGTGAAACCTTATTGATAAATAGCGTGAAAGATATACACTTGTTA